>JAPDVR010000003.1:34138615-34641115 GCA_026230005.1 Gila orcuttii
GATCCATTTGCTCATTCTGTGCCCACTGTGAGGTAGGATCCCCTGAGCTCTATTAGTCTGATGAATTGGACAATGAGTTGTAGTCTACTTTTGCCCTCATTCAGCCTGTCTTACCTCAACCAGTCTTGCTTTGAATTTGGTGTTGATTTAGTAATTTGTCATTGATCTCTTCCCTCAGCATTGCGACAGCTGCGATGAGTGCCCATGTAAAAAAGGAGACGACTCTGAACACTGCGACTTCTGCGATGTGAGAAATCCACCACAAACACACATTTTCTTAGATAACTACAAAACTTTTGCTAAACAACTCAATACAAAACAATACATACACTCAGTTCATGAAAGACCAGTAGCTCAACAATGTATGATTTTGCTCACTAAGCTATTACAGGTACATTTCATGAATTCGGTGTAGGCCTACTCCCCCCACAATATCGTTATATTGACTTTATCTTTTGAATTCATATTCAATTAATTTTTGTAAGAACTATTTTAATTATTAACTAATTTCATTTACCAGAAGGAAATAGGCTATTTGACCATGTCCAACATGTTGCATGAAATCCGGTTATCACATTATTTTCTCGCAATTCTTTTTTTTTTTTTTTTTTTTTACCATTCTACCAAGTTATGGTAAATAAACAGTTTTTCAATTACAAAAATCCATCACTATAGTTCCAAAACGAACTAGTCCCTGAGTGATTAACGTAATTTACCCTCTATTTGCAACCCTTTTAACTTTTTTTTTGGTCTTTAACTTATCTTTAACTTAAAACTTATCAGTTTTTTTCACTGAATATTGCTTTTCAGGCTTAATTTGATTCTCTGTTCAGGAAACGTACCACCAAAATACAGCATTGAATCATAAATCCTAATTATGTGGTTGTCTGAAGCTAGTAAACCCTAATGCTCAAAAGTAATGAATTGGTTGGTTAAACTTAAATTAAACTAATTAGTTCAATCAAATTAACTTTTATGAGTATTTATAACTTTTTTCATCTTTTGAGTTCACAAAACTGACCCATTTAAGTAATCTGAATTGTTTCATTGTTTTGAGTTTTATGAACTTGTTTCTTTTAATTTAGACAAACCTAAATTACATTGAAACTGGGCTGGGATTTCTATTTCCCAGCATGCTTTGCCATGACACCTCGAAAGGGAGAGTAAATGCTCAAATTACATGTTATAAGATTAATGTTAAATGGGAGATTTTGTAGTGTTTAATGTTTTGCTATGCTACTTTAAAAGAGTTTCTGTTATGTTGGGTTTTTGGGGGTTACCACTGGTGACGAGTGGAGCATGAGCTTGGTTGGAGAACAGAAAAGTGTCATATAATCGTATTCATTCAGCAAATGTTACGCTATCAGGGCATTGAGTTACCAATTAATAAATTAGCATTTACCAAGTTAGCTAGTTAAAGCTAGCCATGTTTCTACCACTAAAATTATTTGAATTGAAATTACATGATAATTTCTAAATTAAATGTGTGATTTAGCTTAACACATATATTTCAAGATATGAGTAATTAAAATGTATAAGTACAAAATAAACAACTTCCAATTCTGCTTACTTAAACTTTGAATATTTCAAAAAAAAAATGTATGTAACCTCATTTTTTTTTTTTTGCTAACTTATTCAGGTTTACAGTGTGGATATTGATGGGGGTTATTTTTTCCCATAAAAATACACATACACAATTATTTAAAAAATCATAGCATGAAATTATCAGGACATTTTAACTGTCTTTTGTCTCTTCAGGACTGTGGAAAGTGCTATATCTGTCCTGTTTGTGACACCGTCTGCCAGCCAGGTAATAAAGACTCTAGACAACAATATGCACATTTTAGTGGATAAAGTCTGATTATGTTATGAACTCATTACATATTTTAAATTTTCCTCAAAGGTGGTTTTGTTGACTCAGTTTCTGGATCCATCTATAAGTAAGATATTATTCTCCTGCAAATAAACCTGCGATAATAGTTGTTATAACCATGATAATATAATGATGTCATCTCTTCTCTTTTTTCAGGACTGTCGCAGATGTCTTTGATGATGACGACGATGATGGTGATGATGACGATGACAACTAAACACACTTCATACCACCATGTGGCCAAAAGAGGAACGTGCATTTGGACGTTGCGTTTCACAGATTTTATTTACATTGTAGCGTTATGTTCATTGTCGTTAAGTTATTTTTTCTCTTTTTGATGTAGGCTAATCGCATCACACGCTACAGTCCGGTCAATACATACACGTGGAATTTAAATAATTTCACTACCTTAAATTTAATTTTAAGTTCAATTAAGTTTATTTAATCGAATAACATGTTTCCCTTTTAAACAGTCTTGTTATTAACATAAGTTATGATATAAAATGTAATTGCAAACCTGTGTTGTTTTGACACTAGGCTACTTATGGAATAAAATGATGGGACGTTTTATTTATGTGTAAGTTCAATAATGCTTCTTTAAATAGCCTATAAAAAGTGAATTTTATATCACTGTCGACACCATAATTTATGTTTTTCACTTATTTGCTGTCAGTCGTTCAGCTAACGCAACATGATTTCCAAACATGGGTTGTGATAATTATAGGCTACATTAATTATGGCCTTAAATGGATAGGCCACCTCACCCAACTAAAGAAGTCTGTATCATCATATTTAGCCTAAGTCGTAGGCTGTTAAATTGTGCATTTATTTCTTCAGCAGAAAAACAAAAGGAAAAGTTCTGAACAGGAGAGAATTTTTAGATATTTGGATTTTATATATTTTGATAAGAGCGCACTATATTAGGACACGATTCTAGTGGATCAATATGTACAAATACGTACAAATGCTAAAATGTTTGTCTGACCATTGCATTGTCTAATAATATGTCATCTGCCAATCGCCATCTTGCAGCTGAAAACTATCAGCTACAGTCTGTAGTAAAGAACTTCACGTAACTTCATTGTGAGCATATTTAAGACACAAAGATCTGGGTGAGAGAGAAGGTGAAACAGAGGCTATGAGCTAATTAGTATAGGGTCAAGAATTCCCATTCACACCAAGAACGATTAGCAAACTATATTTGCTTCTACAAAAAGTTACGTGTTTAACGCCAGGTGGATTCTGATTGTCTGTCAGTGTGTTTAATAATCGTTCATCAGCTTGAATAAAACGTTCTGAAAAAGATTCCTCTGTATCGTTATTGACTTGTGCTGTTTAGTATCGTCCTTGGTGTAAATTGTAAAATACTATTTTAGCAGAATATCTACGATAATCAAGTTCAAATCAATAATTCATTTATTTATAACAGTATTATTTATTTATTTGTTTGTTTGTTTGTTTGTTTAGTAGGTAGCCTTTTTTGGAATTTATTTTCCGGGGGAAAACTGATACCAACCATTTGGCATAAATATAATATACATGCCGCATGCGTACATATACATAAATATACGTATATTGGTATCATAGATGTGTATTCGTATGTATATGTATATTGATATGTATACCGTATACATATCTACAGGTCCTTCTCAAAAAAGTAGCATATTGTCATAAAGTTAATTATTTTCCATAATGTAATGATAAAAATTAAACTTTCATATATTTTAGATTCATTGCACACCAACTGAAATATTTCAGGTCTTTTATTGTTTTAATACTGATGATTTTGTCATACAGCTCATGAAAACCCAAAATTCCTGTCTCAAAAAATTAGCATATCATGAAAAGGTTCTCTAAACGAGCTATTAACCTAATCATCTGAATCAACTAATTAACTCTAAACACCTGCAAAAGATTCCTGAGGCTTTTAAAACTCCCAGCCTGTTTCATTACTCAAAACCGCAATCATGGGTAAGACTGCCGACCTGACTGCTGTCCAGAAGACCATCATTGACACCCTCAACCAAGAGGGTAAGACACAGAAAGAAATTTCTGAACAAATAGGCTGTTCCCAGAGTGCTGTATCAAGGCACCTCAGTGGGAAGTCTGTGGGAAGGAAAAAGTGTGGAAAAAAACGCTGCACAACGAGAAGAGGTGACCGGACCCTGAGGAAGATTGTGGAGAAGTACCGATTCCAGACCTTGGGGGACCTGCGGAAGCAGTGGACTGAGTCTGGAGTAGAAACATCCAGAGCCACCGTGCACAGGCGTGTGCAGGAAATGGGCTACAGGTGCCGCATTCCCCAGGTCAAGCCACTTTTGAACCAGAAACAGCAGCAGAAGCGCCTGACCTGGGCTACAGAGAAGCAGCACTGGACTGTTGCTCAGTGGTCCAAAGTACTTTTTTCGGATGAAAGCAAATTTTGCATGTCATTCGGAAATCAAGGTGCCAGAGTCTGGAGGAAGACTGGGGAGAAGGAAATGCCAAAATGCCTGAAGTCCAGTGTCAAGTACCCACAGTCAGTGATGGTCTGGGGTGCCATGTCAGCTGCTGGTGTTGGTCCACTGTGTTTTATCAAGGGCAGGGTCAATGCAGCTAGCTATCAGGAGATTTTGGAGCACTTCATGCTTCCATCTGCTGAAAAGCTTTATGGAGATGAAGATTTCATTTTTCAGCACGACCTGGCACCTGCTCACAGTGCCAAAACCACTGGTAAATGGTTTACTGACCATGGTATTACTGTGCTCAATTGGCCTGCCAACTCTCCTGACCTGAACCCCATAGAGAATCTGTGGGATATTGTGAAGAGAAAGTTGAGAGACGCAAGACCCAACACTCTGGATGAGCTTAAGGCCGCTATCGAAGCATCCTGGGCCTCCATAACACCTCAGCAGTGCCACAGGCTGATTGCCTCCATGCCACGCCGCATTGAAGCAGTCATTTCTGCAAAAGGATTCCCGACCAAGTATTGAGTGCATAACTGAACATAATTATTTGAAGGTTGACTTTTTTTGTATTAAAAACACTTCTTTTATTGGTCGGATGAAATATGCTAATTTTTGGAGATAGGAATTTTGGGTTTTCATGAGCTGGATGCCAAAATCATCAGTATTAAAACAATAAAAGACCTGAAATATTTCAGTTGGTGTTCAATGAATCTAAAATATATGAAAGTTTAATTTTTATCATTACATTATGGAAAATAATTAACTGTATCACAATATGCTAATTTTTTGAGAAGGACCTGTATATACGAATACACATCTATGATACCAAAGACTATATAGATGTTCCCTATGGATGTTACCAACGATCTCTGTAAACTTTTATTCTGAAATTTATGAGGAACCAGGCACAGGTCATTTCCGGTTCACGATCGTGGAGGTAAACAGCGACTTCTGCGCTTCTGAATACGATAATACTCTTTGAAAGAACATATTGTGTTTGATTTATGTGTGTTGTATTTATATGTGTTAGTTTAGTAACATGCACGACTATTATAGATTTCCTGATAACCAATCCTCATCGCTACCTCAATAAATTATACACCAGTGGGCCAACGTGTATTTATGTAAAACTGCGAATAAATCTGTTCACTAAACTCACATAAACGATAGATTTTTGTTCTGTATAAGACAAACATGACTCGACACGGGAAGAACTGCACAGCAGGAGCCGTTTACACTTATCATGAGAAGAGGAAAGACACCGGTAATGAACCCCTGCTCTTATTTATCTAACGACGTTTCTGTGGTGTTATGTCACTTAAATATGTTAATACATTATATATAGTTACTATAACAAATTGTGCATCTCTCTTGACATTTCCAGCCGCTTCGGGTTATGGGACACAGAGTGTGCGTTTGGGGAAGGATGCGATCAAAGATTTCGACTGCTGCTGTCTCTCCTTACAGCCTTGCAGGGACCCTGTTGTAACGTAAGAGTCACACTTTTACACGTATAATTGTTTTGGTGGTGAATTTGTCTTTGCATGCGGTTATATAAGTGTTTATGCGGCCTTAATTCGATATGCTGGATGTTACTGGCCATTCGCATGTCAGCAGCTTGCGTTTGTTTATATTTGCTTACTGCAGTGAGGATGGATACATATATGAAAAAGAAGCCATTCTTCAATACATCCTTCACCAGAAAACTGAAATTGCCAAGAAAATGAAGGTTTGGGCACTTTTTACATATGTCTTTTGCCCCAAATGTAAAGGTCCCTCTCTGTTTGTCTACCAGACATGCATGTATTTTTAAACTCAGGCATATGAGAAGCAGAAACAGGCTTTGAAGAGTGAAGGCCAGCTGGAGTCCAAGTCTGAGGAGCGACAGAGAGCTGAGAAGTTCAGACAGAGAGAGAACAACATTGTCTCCAAGCCAATCAACCCCTTCACTTCAGGTATGGAAATTGGAGGATAAGATTAAACTAAAGCAGTGGTTCCCAAATTGGGGTACGTGAAGCGACAGAGGGATTAATTACCCACCTTAAAATAACATTAAACCGAGGATGTATTTCTAACTGGAAAAATGCCGTAAATGCATGACAATGTATCTCGACTATGTACCTTTGTAAAAGTGGGAATTCAGCACTTACTAGCATGAAGAACAAATATAGACACAGCGAGTGGATTGAGATCGATTAAGACTCAAACTCTCTTTGGTACAAAACCATACCCTGTGTGAGTTTTAAATATAGATAATATGCATTTATAGAATTTACGAGCAAGACTACAATTGTTCCCAAATATCCACAAAATTGCAAACGTGACATTGATTATTATACAACAGGTCAACCAAAAAAAAGTGTAATATTAAGGTACATTTGAAACAGCATTGTTGGTATTTGCTCTATTTTGCAACAAAAATAATAGTTCCAACAAAAGCCACAGCAGGACTGCAACGCACAGCGGTGTTTAATGAACGATTCTGCGGCTTTAAACGAATTGTTAGAGTCAATGATTCATTTATAAATACAGCTACTTGCTTCGTTACTGAATGAATGACTCGATGACTCACTCGTTAAGACAGTGGCTCTGTTTGAAATCGCCACCTATACCCTCATTCACTATTCCCTACATTTATCCACTAATATAGTCCACTGAAAGGAGTGAGTGAATTCGGATACTGAAGAGTTCGGCTGGTAGAGTTGCCGCTTTTGGATAGTTTGTGCTTGCTGTTTAATAATAATTTAAAACTTGTTTTAAAATGTATACCTCTATTAATTATATTGATGATATTCTCTGTTGAACATTTTTTTTTATTTAAAACATTATTTATTTTATAAAGTTATTTATATTGGTAAAAATGTACTTGAAAATCAATTTAGGAGGCAAAAATGGTTCCTTAATGGAAAAGGTGTGACTGCAGTCTAAGTGCAAGAGAGGGGGTATGCAGAAGGATGGTAAATGCCTCCGGGGGTACGCCACTCTAAAACGTTTGGGAACCACTTTAGTAAAGTATAACTCTATAAGATTACACATATTCCTGCTTGATTATGTATGTTAACTTAATTCTCTTTAGGTAAATCTAAAGATGATGAAAACCAGAAGGGCTCAACCAGTTCTGACACTTCAGCAGGAGAGTCTAGTTCTTCTTCAGCTCTGCCCAGCTTCTGGATCCCCAGCCTCACACCAGAGGCCAAGCCCACCTTGGTTAAAAAACCTGTAGGTTTCTAGATCTGTCACTTTCCCCTCTCTGCCAGCCACGTGTCCCTAACCTTGGGTCTTCTGTAGTCTCATATCATTCATGGAAGAACATTACACAAGAGATTGTAATACCCTGAAATCAGTTCGCATGCTTCTGCCAAATGTTCTTTTGGTCGGTCATGATGCCCTTGATTGGTTTGTTTGTCCATCTCGCCTCCTGGTTCAATCGGTTTTCCACTCTGTGTGTTCACTAGCTTCTTGTCATGATTGTTGTCTATCACCCTGCATGAGGCAGATCAACATGCTCTCAATTCAAGTTAAACACTTCACAAATATATAATGAACTCTTTTGACCCAATCTATTATTTTTAACTGTTTTTCCTCCTCTCCTGCTTTTTCAGTCAAAGACAGTGTTCTGCCCCATGTCAGGACGTCCTTTGAAGATGAGTGATTTGATTTCAGTGCACTTCACTCCACTGGACCCCAGTCTGGACCGAGTGGCCCTCCTCACACGCCAAGTAAGAAGTAAATCATTGTGATCTCCCACCTTTTCCTCCATTTCTCCTGAGTTTGGGGTCGGTAAGATTTATAAAATGTTTTTTAAAGTCTCCTTGGTTCAATAAGGCTGCATTTAGTTGTTCAAAAATTACTCCACCACTCCAGTCTTCAGTGTCACATGATTCTTCAGAAATACATCTAATGCTGAAACATTTCTCATTATTATCAATGTTGAAAACAGTTGTGCTACTTAAAGGGGTCCTATTATGCTTCTCTTTTTTTTTAAATGTATGTATAAATACATTTTCTACTTTCTTTAGTGTGTAATGTTCCTGTTTGAGCATGAAAAAATGTCTAAAGTTACAAAGCACAAAGTCACTCCAATCACAACACTGGTCCAGCCGACCAATCAGAGCACACAGCACGCTTGTTGGGAGGAGGGGCTTCATAGTGACAGGAACTAAACAAAGCGTTACTGACAGACTAGGAAAAGAGGTGCTTCAACAATGTAAAATATGTAAAAACATTCAAGCATTAAAAACCTATTCTAGTAGACCACAAAATCAAGAAAAGGAGAATAATTAGTAGACCACAAAATCAAGAAAAGGGGAATAATAGGTCCCCTTTAATATTTTTGTGTAAACGAACGCATTTTTTCAGGACTCTTTAATTAATAGAAAGTTTAAAAGAACAGCATTTATTTGAAATATAAATCTTTTGCAACATTATAAAAGTCTCTCCTGTGACTTTATCAATTTAATGTGTCTTTGCTGAATAAAAGTAATGAAATGTTTACATTAAATATTCCATATTTATATATTAAATATATTTATAAAAATGACTGACTCCAAACTTTTGAAGAGTAATGTATAGTGACACTTTGAATTATTGTATACCTTGTTTTTGAACCATTCAGAAATTGTTTTACATGATCCTTAGGACAGATACGTGTGTGCAGTAACCAAGGACACGCTTGGGAACTCGGTGCCCAGTGCAGTTCTCAGACCCTCGTGAGTTTGACTTTTACATTGTTTATTCACCAAAAATTTATCTGGCTTCATACCTTTTTATACATTTAGTCCTTCCTCTCACTTCTAGTTTCTCTCTCTTTTTGTATGTACTGTCTTTCCCTCAAGTGGAGCCGTAGTCACTATGGAGTGTGTGGAGAAGCTCATATGGAAAGACATGATTGATCCAGTGACTGGAGACAAACTGAAAGAGAAGGACATCATACCCCTTCAGAGGGTGTGTATAAGAGAAATAGTGATGAAGAAAATGTCTCAATATGTCATAAATGCAAACAGTCAGTGTTTAAACGTCTCTTTGCTCGTGGACAGGGTGGGACTGGCTTCGCGGGCTCAGGAGTGGATCTCAAAGCTAAAGAGGCCAGACCCGTTATGCAAGCATAAACGAGAGGCTTTGACCCTGTAAATAGTATCATTCATTTTGCAGGACCTTTTTCTTTTGGGTGAGGGGTAATTGAGTAGATGCTAAATTTGTTTCTCTTTACCCCTAAAGATACTATCATGTTATGTGTACACTATATACAGTATGTTTTTCTTTTTAATAAATAATTCATTTTACACACTTTACAAGTCACATTTGTCTTATTTTAATAGTTTGAAGAGACATTCAGGCTTTTTGTGGTCATAACAGGGTTAAAGTTCATCATGATCTTCTACCAGGGACCCAAAGTCGGTTATTGTGCTAACTTTAATGAAATCCATTCTCTCCATGATCTCACTGATAGAGAGACGACCATCCTGAGAATGACAGCAAAGGACACAGACACAATTTGGAAAATGCAGAGGGGAAAGAATGATTTAATTTGGAAAAATAGATTAAGAATAAAAGTTAAGAATAAAAATTATTTCATAAGCTTTTGTGAGTAACAATTACACCTCCTATCAGAATGCAATGCAATGTCTTTGTGAGAACACGGAAATTAAACCCCAGTCCAAAATTATTTTTTTTAAACCAACATGGCTTTATTTAGAATTCACAGAGAGAAAAATGTTCCACCAATACAGTGTCAATCCCTTTTGTCTCCTCCCACACTTTAAAACTGATCAGTTGACTTAACTTAAAAAAATTGAGGAAACCCTTAAAAATTATTAATAAATTTCATGCGTAATTGAAAAAATTAAATCATGTGAATTTGACAATTCCACATAATTTAATTTGTTCAATTTCGCATGAAGTCTATTTACTTAATAAATCATTTTATGGCAATGGGTTTCCTCACTTTTTTTAAGTTAAGTCAACTGATCACATTTTATGGTGTACCTACTGAATCTAACCCCTCTTTCCCTCCCTTTTTTCTCTGGCTTCATTTATTTATACCTCTTTTCATGCGAGTAGTATGTTGAACGTGAAATCACACACTACTAATGTGAAATTTACTTTGTAACAGTCAAAACAGGCCTGTTACATTGAATTGTGATGCAACTGGCCCTGTATTCAGTGCTGAATTCCTGAGCATCTCTCAAGTGGAAGATGTATGTCTGTTTCATCACAATATAAGAAAGCTGGAGTGTCTGTTCATAAGGAATGTGCTTGTTCATCATAATTTTTTTTTGCAAAGGCTGAAATGTGTTTGACAATAAATAAAATGTGTATCTGTCTCAGTAAGATTCTTATCTTCATTGATTCAGAAGCTTGAAGCCTAACCCCTGAACTTTGACCCTGGAAATGTTCCTACCCAACAGGCAATGCTGTCCTTTTCATATACAATTTCCTGTCTTCTTACCTACACCCAAAATGTACTGCCCTCCCCTATACCCAGATATGCTAGCATTAAAGCTCATCATGTCTTTTAGTGAGATCCTCTCCGTAATTAGTCGCCTGGCTCCCAACAAACATGTTCCAGTTTTCCAGAATCTCCTTCTTTGTGATTTTGTCATCCTGGTTAGTCAATTATATGAAGCGGATGAAAGTCCATTGTTATTTCATTGGCAGCAAATTAAAAGAAAGACAGAGGTAAAGATTAATTATATTAACAATTGATTGGTATTTATGCATTATTGCAAACTAATGAAGCCACCCATATGTAGACCCAGTGGATGTCACTTACGTTGTCTTTATCAGTTTCGTGAATGAGATGCCGGGCCTCGTTATCAGCATGGTCCACCTCTCCAGGGAGGATCCATTGAGATACTTCATTGGCATCAAGGAAACCATCCTAAAAAAAACAAACCGTGAACCTTGAAAGAATAGCCAGGAAACACTCCAGGTGATAAAATACAGTAGATTCCCTTCCCACTGCATACCTTATTCATGTCTCTGAACTCTGAAAAGTGTTTCTTTTCTGTTGTGACCCAATCTGGTTCATTTTCTCCATTTTCAGGGGTGAACATGTCCCCTAGGGTCAAAAGGAACACATGCACTTATTTTCAATTCATATGGCCACAAAATATCAGTTCTAATGTATGGTTTTTGTACACTGTAGAAATGTACCAATGTATTCCTGCAGATTAATCTTGCCATCACCATTCTTGTCAATGTCTTCAATTGTTTCCTGTAACATTGAGGGATAAATGTTTAGTGATCTATTCCATTGCTTCTCAGGTGGTTTGTTCTAATCTGACAGGATAAATGTTAAATAGCAAAACATAAGGGTGACAGCATTTATGGTAATTCATGTTACTTGGCCATTTTTCCCCAGCTTATGTCATTTTAATAATAATTTTGCATATTATGGCATATGCAGTTTATGGTAATATTAATACATTTCAATGTTTGAAAAAAAAATATCTTAAAGACATTTGTGTTCATTTAATTTATTACTTGTCCAAAGTCAAGGCAAAATACCACAGGTGAATAGGGTAAAAATGTTAATTAACAGACATTGCCATACTTCTCCAGTTGACCAATGCATACATTTCCAGAACAGAAATCTTTTTAATGAAGCTTCATTAAAAAGATTTCTGTTCTCGAAATGTATGCATATTAGTGCATATTTAATTAGATAAAGCTTAAGTTGAAAAGTTAGACTTAATTTTGAAAAGATTCAAAATTATTGTTTCATTTTGTTGACATATTAGAGTTCATTTTGGATATAATTTATTCATGTTTTTTGAAATGTGAATTATATATTAACAAAAAAAAAACTTTTGAATGCATAGGAAAAGATATGTACTGTAATTGAAACCTTCAGATGCAAATACATAAAGTGTAACAAAGTAAACACTTAAATGTATATTTTGGATGTTTTCTTTCCACTAGTCTGAAAGAAGACCAGTGGAAGTTATGGAAGCAAAATATCAAAATTGATTTAATTTTCCATGTATTGTCTTTTCTTGATGTCTGTCCCTCTTTCTGATTTCTCTATCATAATAATCATCTGTCCCTTCCTCCACTATCACCTCACCTGTATCACAATGTGTCTCATGTGGTCGAACTCCTCTGGATGAAGGAAGGCAGTGAACTCTTCTCTGGTAGCGACACCGTCCCCGTCCCGGTCAGCGGACTTGAACCGTCTCTCATCTCTAGTGAGCATGGCTTTGTAACTGGTCTTATCATCCACATCATCAAACTCTACATCTGGAATACAGCAACATAGTATAAGTCAACCATTAATATTCTTTCCTTCTGCAGTATGTATTGTCTATGTTTATGGTCTAAACATTATTTGCCCAACATTGCAACATTCATGTTGCACTATTGTTGTAGATAATAAATATTCAATCCCCTTTTAAACAGCTGCCACACCCAAATAATTACCCATATAATATCTTGTTTTAATTACCCATATAATATCCATATGTGGTGTTCTTGTACTCAATCCATCCAATCTTCCCATCCTTGTTCTGGTCGTACTCTTTCCAGTGCTTGTCCACGTTCTCCTCGATGTACCTCCTCTGCCTGTGCTTGATCCAGTGGTGTAGCTCAGCATGACTGACGAAACCATTCTTATCTGTGTCAATCTTATCCACAATCTTTCTGCATGGGGAATATAAAAAAGTAAGACACATGCTGATATTATTCTGCTATTTTCTGTATCATTCTCACATATTCAATTTTACCCTAGTCTCTCTTTGCTCTCCTCAGGGCTTAGCTGGTCAAAGGTCTTGGCTTCCTCTTTTCCCAGGAAGGCCTCGTGGTCATACTGGAAACCATGGGCATCATCGTGAGCATGATCACTGAGGTCAGGCTTATGATGTACCCGCTTCTCCTGTGCAGGCACAGCAACCGTGACCCCAAAGAACAGGGCAAGTGTCCCCAAAAAGAGCAGCTGCATATTCTCCCTAAAGAGTGTGTGAGAGAGAAAGTCAGAGAAAGATTGTATTAATTCTTTCTGACCTGAAAAAGTAAGTTGCACACTAACACATAAAGGCATTGTGCTTGGCAATGAAAATTTAACTTTATCTTCAATGGTCTCATTTAATTTTAAACTAAATTATACAGCACAGGTATCTTATTTAAACTTTCAGGAGAACCATCAACTATTTTATTTTAAAGCATAATAATACAAAACAAATACAGCAGATAATGACAATAGAATGAACTGTACAAAGGCAATTGGCTGTGAAAACTACAAATGTGCAATTTAGTTTAAAATGCAAATATTTTTCATCTTAAATTTTATAAATGACTTACCAAGCCTGCAGTGATTTCTGCTTGAGTACACCCTGAAGTTGAAGAGTACGCGTTGGCACTGTTCTTTAAAGTGCACGTAAAATTAGGCGGGGCAACGATGTTAAGTGCCCTCAAAATGTTTTATTGACAGGAAAAAGAGCCAATCACAAGACCAAACTAGGCGGGGCCGAGGAAATTTCTATGTTTTACTGGCTGCAAAACGCCACGTTGACACGCGAACGCGCATCTGAGAGCCAGGCGCGTTTTGGCAAACTGGAAAAAAAGTTTTAAGGACAGCTCATCTTTGACAGAAATATTGTGCCGATTGGACTGATGCATTAATGGAAATAAATAGTTACATGCATGTTAAATAAACTTAATGTAACATGCAAACTGTTTTTTGTGAAGTCTTTAAGGCGCAAGTTCATATTCTTCTCAGTGGTCTTTTAAATTACTTATACGTCTCCTATAGGCTAGTAACACTTTAAATACTAGATATTTTAAGAGTGCTGAGCGCCCATGTCGTTTTGTAAATTAAAGTTAAATAGATTTTTTTTTTTTTTTTTTTTTTTGCGAGATGGTAAGTGTTAGGCTAATATGTTGCCGCAATTACAAACGTTGTTTCAGACTCAACCTCTGGTTCAAAACAGATATTCTTCAGAATCTTTTAGAAACCCTCTTCCTCAAGTCCTTTTAATCTTTGTCAGATCACACATGTTAAATGTCTCACGTGTTTAGGAGAGATAGCTTTGGTCCTTGGTCTATAGCCTACTTTTTTCTTATTGTCTCATCAATCATAGTCTATTAAACTCGTTTTTAAAGTTAAGTATCTTGTTTAAATGCCCTCTTCATTACTCTGTTTTCAAAACAAACAAATAAATAAATCTGTGGCGATTTGAATATCAAAAGAATTTGGGGTTAATGTGCTCTTATCAGGATAATGGAGATCATCCATTTTTGAAATACTAATTTTAGTTCCAGAGCTGTAGGTAGCCTATTATAAGATTAGCTGCTTTTGAAATTAACCTATTTTTCAAATCTTCGAAATCTTCCTCTTTTACACAGTAGACAGTTATAACTAAAGCTTTAATCCTTTTTTATGCACAGTTGGCATGCACTTTCAGAAAGATGACATGCAAAACAGTAATTTGTTTGTGGTCAGTTTGACATCAAGGAGAATACATAAAAAATGCAATAAAATATATTGCAATAAAATAAAGATAACTGTATTCCCTGGGAATCAAACTTAACCTTTGTTTTGCTATCGCCATGCTTTGCCAGTAGCTAAAAGGTCTAGAAGAAGGTACTAGGTTATGAGCAGGCCTAGACAAATGCAGATTTAAAAACATGTTCTGGGGCAAATTTTGCAGAATGAACATGATAAGTGTTAAATTGAATTGAGGGCTTTATAATAATATTGGTAGCTTAATGCATAATTAAATTAGCCAAAATATTTCCTAAACAAACACACAAGGGCCAGCATTCACTACTGTTTAATGGTTTGGGGTCAGTAAGATTTATTTTTTTATTTTTTCTAAAAAGAAATATTCTGCAAGGATGCATAAAATGGATCAAAAGTGACTAAAGACATTTATAAAGTTACAAAATATTTCATTTTCAAAGAAATGGTGTTCTTTCAGGATTACAGAATCCTGAAAAAAAAGAAAAAAACATTTTTATTACAGTTTCCACAAAAATATTAGGCATGCACAATGGATCATGTGACAATGAAGACAGGACTAATGGCTGCTGAAAATTCAGCTTTAACATCACAGGAATAAATCAAAATTTAAAGCTAATTAAAATAGAAAACAGTTTTTTAAATTGTAAAAATACAATATTACTGTTTATACTTTATTTTTGATCAATCAAATGCAGCCATGGTGAGCATAAGACATTTCTTTCAAAAACATTAGAAAATCTTACTGACTATAATGCTCCTGAATCATAATCATACACTGTTTGTTCGTTGGCCAAAGGAGAACTGGCCCCCTGACTGAGCCTGGGTTCTCCCAAGGTTTTTTTCTCCATTCTGTCACCTGATGGAGTTTTGGTTCCTTGCCACTGTCGCTTTATTCGCCATTGGCTTTTGGCTTGCTTAGTTGGGGACATTTAACATTTAATTTTGAATTTAACAATACTGTAGCGACTGTCAATGGCTGTGTGGCTGTCAATCAGCTATGTGTAACCCCGGGCGCGCTGTTGGTTGGTGGCCTGGGGAGAGGGGGGCAGGGCCCCTGGGGTGATAGCGGTTGAGTTGAGGAAGTTCTGCCTCTTTTGTGTTCTGAAGCTGTGTTTCAATGCCTGCACGTTGTGCTTCTGGTGAATAAACAAGTTAACTGAACTCTGCCCTCTTGTGAGATGCTACACTGGTGTCAGAAGAAAAAATAAATATCGGACAAGTGATTAAAGTAGATCAAGGGTGCACCCTGCACTAATAGTTAGGGACCAGTTTAGTTAGTTAAGTTAGCGTTAGGCGAGACCGTGTCGCCGCAGTGTGCGTGGGGAGATGAGTGACGGAGAAGGAGCCCGAGCTGCGGAATGGACGTTTGGCGACCTACAAAAGGAGCTGCGACGGCTGGAGGACAGCAGAGACCATCTTTGGGGCACGATGGAAGCGATGGCTTCCGAGGCTAGCTTTAACAGACGAAGGCACGCAGGCTTCGCTACCCATAAGCCAAAGTCGGAGGGGGGCGCAGACACCAACGTCACCTCCGGTGCGGGAAGCTCAGAAGTAAACAACAATGGCGGCGCCCAGTCCACAATAACAGCGGTAGCGGCTAGCTCTGTGAAAACCCTAAAGTACAACGGGAAGGTGAGCTGGGAAGCTTTTCATGCGCAATTCGAACTGCTTGCTAAATCACAGAACTGGTCGCAAGAGACTAAAGTGTTACAATTGGCGATGTGCCTTACGGACGAGGCTTTAGCATGCTTGCTACTCTTAGACGTAGATGACAGAGAGAACTACGTCGCACTGGTGGGGGCTCTCCAGCGACGGTTCGGGAATTTTACAGGAGCGGAGCTCCTCCGCAATGAACTGAATAACAGGTACAGAAGACACGGCGAGCCGCTACGGCAACTAGCCAATGACATTGAGAGCCTTACCCGCAGAGCAAATAGCAGCATGCCCACGATGGTACAAAGTGAGTTAGCCCGCGACCGGTTCATGCAAGCCCTCTCACCACCCGAACTGCGTGTGGAGGTACAGCTGACACACCCACGGTCCCTGCAGGAGGCGTTGGAGAGGGCGTCAGAGAGAGAGACGGCCCGCGCCTACGTCACAATGCCCACATAGGAACACAACAGTCCCCAGGTCAGAGCAGCAGCGGAGGTTCAGCAAACACCAGCATGAGCAGTGGAGCTGACAGAGCTGGTGCGGGCAGCTTCCCTGGGCACTCATCGGCGCCCGGACCGCACTACGAGACTGTGCTGGGGCTGCGGGGAACCCGGTCACTTGGTACGCTCATGCCCGAAAGCAACCAGACACCGGGGAAACGACCTCAGGTCCGCATAGAGGGGGCAACGCGGACCACGAACCACAGCCCCCCACATACACCCTCAGGCATCGCAGGCCCGATGGCAGTGGCGGTAGTGGGCCGGACTTCAATTGGGGACCTCTGCCACATTCCAGTCACTCTGGAGGGAGTAACGTGCGTGGCGCTGGTTGACACTGGCTCTACAGTGACATTAGTGCGCCCCGATATGCTCCCCAGGCAAACTGTGTTGGAGCCAACAGCAGTCCACCTACGGACGGTGACGGGGGAATTGTCACCCATGAAAGGCAAAGGGACACTGACATTTGCGGTGGGGGGTAAAACAGTGCGGCACCCGGTGTAGGTGGCGTCAGTCCAGGACCCCTGCATTCTCGGACTGGACTTTTTGAAGAACACGGGCTGTCGGCTGGACCTGGCGGAGGCCACCCTGTGCTTTCCAGGGGAACGTCCGGTCAATATGGCTCCACCCCCCCTGGGCCTCAACCCCACGACACCCCAGGTAACCACTGTGTCCGCAAACACCGCTGAAGCCAACAGCGATCCCGTTGTAGGGGCCGGGAGGCCCACACCTCGAGACCCCTGTAGCCCCCCACCCCCCCACTCACAGCGGGGCAGAGGCACTTTACAGCCCACGCTGCTTGGAACTCGCCAGCCGCCACCCCCACTACCACCCCCACCTCATCTAACCGCCCCACCAGCGCCACAGCCAGCACACACTACTCAGATTCCTAAGAGCCGGGCCCCTGACCCATTAGCAGCCCCGCTCCCCCAAACAGTGGAGGGAAGTGTCGCGTCGGCAGTACGGGACATATGGCGACGGAACTGTTCTCATCTAGACCCGCAACAGAGTGAAGTGTTGTGGCAATTATTGCTACAGTTCAAGGACATGTTTGCATTCCAAGAAGGTGACGTGGGGCGCACACACTTAATACAACATGATATAGATACAGGTGACACCCCGCCTATCAAGTTACGCCTATGTCGCCTTCCACTGGCACGCCAGGAAGCAGCGGACAAGGTGTTGTGGGAGATGCAGCAGGCGGACATTGTGGAGCCGTCTGACAGCCCGTGGGCCACCCCTGTGGTCATGGTCCCAAAGAGGAACGGTCAGTGGAGGTTCTGTGTGGACTACAGGAGGCTCAATGGGGTGACAAGGAAGGACTCCTACCCCCTGCTACGGGTTGATGAAGCCCTGGACCAGGTAGCGGGGTCAGCCTGGTTCACATCGCTGGACCTGAGGTCCGGATACTGGCAGGTGCCTCTCTCTCCCGCTGCCAAACCAAAGACAGCGTTCTGCACAAGCCGGGGCCTCTGACAGTTCAAAGTTCTCCCATTTGGCCTTTGCAATTCACCAGCCTCATTTGAAGGACTGATGGACAAAGTGCTGTCAGGAGTCACTCGGCGTGAGTGTGTAGTGTACCTGGATGACATTCTTGCCCACGGCCCCACTTTCCAGGCAGCTCTCCAGTCCCTGCGGCATGTTTTGGAGCGTATAGCAACAGCGGGTCTCAAACTCCACCCGGAAAAGTGCCACTTCATGCAGAGAGAGAGAGAGGTGTCATTCCTGGGGCACAGGCTGGGCAGAGATGGCATCGGCACAATGGATGAAAAAGTACGAGCGGTCAGAGACTGGCCCACACCAACAGACCCGCAACAGCTGAAAAGCTTCCTGGGCTTAGCCTCTTATTACAGGAGGTTTGTGAGGGGGTTCTCCTGTGTGGCGGCACCGCTGTTCAGGCTACTACACAAAGTAGCCCTCCAGTGGCTCATGTCCTTTAAAGAGCCGGAGCAAGTAGCACGCTGGATGGAGAAGCTACAGTCCTTTGACTTTAAAGTGGTGCATAGACCGGGAGCCCGCCACTCCAACGCTGACGCCCTGTCCCGCAGACCCTGTGCAGAGGGAGGATGTCGCCATTGCGATCGGAAGGAGACACGAGACAGGGAATTACACGGTCAGGAGGCAGCCATCGTCAGCCGGGCCGCAGTGGCAGTGTGCTGCGAGCTCACGGAAATTTCAGCAACGCAGTGGAGACAACAGCAGGAGGCCGATATGGTAATACAGCCAGTGCTCCAGTGGGTGGACATGCAGACACGGCCACCATGGGAGGAGGTGGCACCGCTCTCCACAGCGACAAAAGGGCTGTGGGCAAAGTTCCAGGCCCTGCGGCTCACAGATGGGGTGTTACAGCGGGCCTGGAAGGATCCAGCGACATCCAGGGAGAGCTGAGGTGGCAGTTGGTGGTCCCCAGGGCAGAGAGACTGACCGTGCTGAAGGCAGTGCATGGGGCCACGGGGACCGGTCACTTCGGGGTCACCAAAAATCTCCGGCGCCTACGACAGAGCTTTTACTGGGGGCAGTTCAGGAGGGACGTAGAGGACTTCTGCAGGCGGTGTGACAGCTGCACAGCAAAGAAGGGCCCCTCCGAACAGTCACACGCCCGGCTCCAACAGTTCCCTGTCGGTGCACCCATGGAAAGAGTTGGGGTGGACATAGTTGGCCCACTCCCGGTCACGGAGAGCGGGAACAGGTATGTGCTGTCAGTCATGGAGTACTTCACCAAGTGGCCCGAGGCTTATGCCCTCCCTGACCAGGAGGCAGAGACAATGGCTGAAGCCCTACTGGAGGGAATGGTCTGCCGTTTTGGGACACCCCAAACCATACACAGTGACCAGGGGCGGAACTTTGAGTCACGAGTATTCGCCGACCTGTGTCACAGACTGAGCATAAACAAAACTCGCACCACCCCCCTACACCCGCAGAGTGATGGCTTAGTAGAACGCTTCAACAGGACCCTGATCCAGCAGCTGGCCATCATCACCGCCAAACACCAACGCGACTGGGACAAGCGCCTCCCAGTGGTGCTGATGGCCTGTCGGTCCGCTGTCCAAGGATCTACGGCCTGCACGCCAGCTCTGCTCATGCTGGGTAGAGAGCTCCGTACCCCGCCAGCGTTGGCCTTTGGCCTCCCCCGACACCCCAGCCGTGCCCCCAGGACGAGAGTTTGTCAGGAGACTACAGGACCGCCTAGAGACAGCTCACGACTTTGCACGGGTGCAGCTGCTAAGCGCAGGGGCGAGACAACGTAGAAACTATGATCTACATTACAAGGGCCGCCACCTGGAACCGGGAGAGCTGGTCTGGGTCCATAGCCGCAGAGGAAAAAAGGCCATTGCCCCAAGCTGGACAGTGACTGGGTAGGCCCTTGTAGTGTGTTAGAGTGATTAGGGGAGGTGGTATACAGAGTACAGTTACCCCCACGTGGCAGACGAGTGGCCATACATAGAGACAGGTTGGCCCCCTACCATGGAGACGCTACCCCCCAGCTCCCACACAGGCCCTCACAGACCCCCCTAACAGCCCCCACCCGGACACAACTTACCCTGCACACACGTTCACAAATGGGCACACAGATACACATCCAGACATTTCCACCACACCCCCCTCCCCAGGGTCACTCTCTCCAGCTCAGGATACTGCAGTGCCTGCACGGCCCCGGAGGCAAACAAGACCTGAGAGACTTTGTGTAAAGTTGTTGTTGTGTTGTGTGTAGTTGCTGTTCCTTCAGGGTCGAGGAACTTTGACGGGAGGGGGTAATGTAGCGACTGTCAATGGCTGTGTGGCTGTCAATCAGCTATGTGTAACCCCGGGCGCGCTGTCGGTTGGCGGCCTGGGGAGAGGGGGGCAGGGCCCCTGGGGTGATAGCGGTTGAGTTGAGGAAGTTCTGCCTCTTTTGTGTTCTGAAGCTGTGTTTCAATGCCTGCACGTTGTGCTTCTGGTGAATAGACAAGTTAACTGAACTCTGGCCTCTTGTGAGATGCTACAATACTATTACAACTTTACTTCCTGTTATCCCTGTAAAGCTGCTTTGAAACAATTTGTATTGTAAAAAGCGCTATATAAATAAAGGTGACTTGACTTGACCCTAAATTTTTTAATGGTATAGTGCATATAACTTTATGAATAAGGGGGCTTGAATTCTGCAGAAACCGACTTATCCTTCGGCATACATTTGCATCCAGTTTCTACATTAGCCTATGAGACAATGAGTATTCTTGCACCTATGGATGCTATATGACCAGTGCCACTTAGCTGTGTCTACTTATGCCTCCTTCAACTTTATCGCCTCCTTATTCGGTTGTCTCTCGACCCCTCATCCTCCCTCACATCTTTTTGCGCAACTTTTCACACCTGCCCTCTTTCTTTACCTCTTTGTCTCTCTACAGACACACACAGCGCATTGTCCCTCGGCCCTCACCCCTTCTCTCTCTCTCTCTCTCTCTCTCTCTCTCTGTGTATGTGTGTGTCCCCTCTCTTCTCTCTCTTTGCCTGTGGCTGTGTGTCTAGTACCATGGAGCAATTGAAGGTGACAGGGCCGGGGAGAGGGAGGACGTGGCACTCTGTAGCCTGGGGGCACACAACAACACACAGACAGACAGAAAGAGAGAGAGATGGTAAAGGAAATGGGAGGGCAGAGACGACAAAATAAGGAAGAAGACAAGTGCTCTGGAACCAAACGGATGACACAGAGTGATGGAGTGGCTGTGGGCCTAATGAATTATTTGTAATTGATGCATTAACATCAGTGCGTCTGCTGGATTTTGGCGTCACACACTGGATATCAAGTACTACTCTTACTCCTTTACCACGTATTCATGCACTCTCATACATGTACACATGTTTTTTTTTAAGAACTTGATGTTAATTTGTCCCGGCATTGTTGCTATGGTGACCTCTCTTCCCCCTCCCCCCCAGCAGAGAGAGAGAGAGAGGGTGACAGGGATGAACTAACAAGACACTGAAAAAATGTGCCCTGAAGGAGCGTACGCTCACACACCAGCACACATAATAAACGCGCACTCAACGTCACATTTGTGCAACACGCTGACACTAAATAATACCAACATTTTATTAGGATCCGTTCTCATTTGCATCATTTTTGTAACTATTTCAAAAAGTATGACCCACACGGAGAAAGATGCTCTTCTTCTCCCATTGTGTTTCAGTTCAAATCCTTCGTCTATTTGTCTTTTTCCATGAATCCTCTGAACGAGTGACAAAGAAGGAGACGTAGGTATGGGGGGAGGCGGATGAGAGAGGAAGAGAGCGGAGGGTTTTGTCAACCGGAAATAAATAAAGCTGGCACCCTCCTTCTCCTCCGCCTCCTCTGTCTCTCATTTTCTTGCCCTCTGTGTCCCCCTTCCTTGTTTTTTTTTCTACAAGAATACATCCATGGCCTCGTTATGTCTTCCTTTTTCTCTCTTTCTGTTTCAGTTCCTTCGCTATCATGTGTGTACTGCATGAAACTCCTTGTGTTTTTGTTCGTGCCGTGACTGTGTCTGTTAACCTGATGTAGTTTGTCACATTAAAGGGACAGTTCATCCCAAAATGAACATTCTGTCATCATTTACTCATGTCATTCCAGACCGGTTTGATGTTATTTCTTCTGGAACACAAAAGGAGATGTTTAGCAGAATGTTCAAGCTGCTCTTTTCCATACAATGAATTGTGACCAGTGGGCATCAAGCCCCCGAAAAGCAGCATAAAAGTAAGAGTAGTCCACATGACTCTTGCACTATATTCCATTGGTTACACTTTATTTCAAGGTGACAAACAGTGTAACTACACAAATAAGTACTGAGTAATATTAATTAACAATGTACTTGCACTCATTTCTCTAAGTGGGAAGAGCATTTTAATAATCCAAAGAATAAATAAATAAAGAACCTTTTTCCACTGTAAAAAAAAAAACAACAAAAAAACTTTTGTGCAATGGAAAGGTTCCATGGATGTTAAAGGTTCTTTATGGATCCATAGATGTCAATAAATAGCCTTTCATTTTAAGAGTTTACTGGGGTTATGGGTTAGTTTCTTGTAATTATGTTACTATAGCAAGTACATGTAACGTGTAACTATGTCACATTATAACAAAGTGTTTCAAGTTTTCAAAGGTAACACATAGCTTTGACATTCAGTCACCATTCACTTTTATTTTATAGAAAATAGCAGTGTGAATATTCTGCTAAACTCTGTGTTCCACAGAAGAAACAAAGTCATACAGGTTTGGAAAGACATGAGGGTTAGTAAGATAAACCCTATGATAAAAATTCTTATTTTTAGGTGAACATTTTTTTTAGATGAAATTTTAGATGATCTCTTTAATACGTGTGTACATCTACTCCCATCAGTAAACTCTGTTTATGGGCATAATACCCTAGATTTAATAGCAGAAAAATAGCAGTGTCTCCAAGGCTCCCCTTTGTCCAAGACAACATTCTACCCTGCCTAGACTGATATGTACTTCTGTTGTAACAAAAATAAATAAACTCATGTCAGTGTAACCTTTGTTTGTGTTTGGTAGTTTTTTTTTTTTTAGCATTTTAGTTAAGATTTTGTTATTATAAATACATTTGAATCATTTTAAGACTTTTTTTGGGGCGCCCTGAAAGTTTGCTGATGCCCCCTAGTGGGCCCCGGCCCCCTGGTTGCATGAGATACTGCCTTACAGTGCATACATGAAAAGAAAAAAACATGCTTCATAATTCAAAGATCGGTCTAATACCCAAAAGACGAAAACAAAACCTCTTTGATCCTTCTTACCTCAAGCATTTGAGGTATCTTATTTATTAGAATTTTCCCCTAAGTTGAACCTTCATATTAACTAGCACCAAAATTGATGCTTGTATGTAATGTTGGATGAGTCTCCTTTATAAGAACGGCAAGTCTCTCTCTCTCTCTCTCTCTCTCTCTCTCTCTCTCTCTCTCTCTCTCTCTCTCTCTCTCTCTCTCTCTCTCTCTCTCTCTCTCTCTCTCTCTCTCGTATTTTAACGTGTCACAGGCTCTTTGGTTTTTAAAGTTAATCCAATAAAATATGCAAATATAGCATTGGGATTGTGACAAAGTGCGGTGCAGTGGAGGATAAACATGCTATATACACTCTGACGTGTGTGTGTCTGTGTGTGTGTGTGTATCAGAAGAGAGGCCCTCGCACGCAGGTCTGAAAGTGTCTACTCATGTTTGCATGTACTAGCAAGTGTGAAGTTGTGTGAATTTGTTTTCTTCTCGTGAGAGCGGCAGTGTCTTGATTTAAAATACAAGAATATAAAGCTCTGTTCATTGTGTTTACCATTATTTAAATAGTTTTCTTTTAACCCTCATGTTCATTTTGGGCACCATTAGGCACCAATGCCACTTTTTATCCAAAGCATAAAAAGTATACTAAAGTTAAAGTAATACTTTTCCATATTATATGATGAGAACACATCTCATATACTTACCAAAGCTGAATTTATTTGATAAGAAAATACAGTAAAAACATGAATATTGAGGAAATATTATTACAAAAGTAACTTTTATATTTGAATTTATTTTAAAATGTTATTTATTCCTGTGATGGAATTTTCAGCATTATTACTCTTCTAGCATCATTAGTCTTCAGTGTCACATGATCCTTCAGAAATAGTCTAATATGATGATTTGCTGCTAAAGAAACATTTACTGCAGTTGTACTGCTTAATATTTGATGAATAGGAATTTCGAAAGAACAGCGTTTATTTGAAATAGAAATCTTTTGTAACATTATAAGTGCCTTTATTGTCACATTATTTATTAATGTAATGTGTCCTTACTAAATAAAGGCATTCATTTCTTCAGTTCTTACTGACCCCAAACTTTTCAACGCTAGTGTATATATAAAAACTACACCTGAACTATAACTTGAAAATACTTACTCATGCTAAAGGCATATTGTGAAATAATGCATTGAAATTTTACATGACAAGATTCCCTGACTTCTGTGTATTCTGTCGAGATTCATTCTTAACAATTGCTTTTTTTGTTGTATATTTGCCGAGGTCAGACATTTTTCCGGTCCCAAACAGATGCTATTTGTCACTTGTCTGAAAAGCTTTTGACTACTTAATGATAAATCAAAGGGTCAATGCTTCATTTATATCAGCACACTGGATTTAGATTACTTCAGATAAATATATTTAAAGAATCTGAAGGGAAAAAAAATAATTATGTTTATAGGACCCCAAGTATAACAGCAAAGTAGATGTCATCATTGCGGAGGGTTAAACCACCACTGGCCGCAGGCCGTCACAGAGCAGGTGCATGATCTGAAGCTCTCTCACAGCTCTTGGTTAGCCATTTTTGGAAGTCCGTATCTACAAACAGCGAATTGCCTTTGTGAGACTTTAGAAATAGCTTTACGTCTCCTCTTTTTCAGTCATTTTTTGCCTCCACCGCTCTCTCTCTCACTTCATCACCCCTTTTCCTGGCATTAAGTCCAGACCTGACACTGACACTGACTCTGTGTGTCATCCCTCTCTCTCTCTTTCCCTCTCTCCCTCATTGCTTCAAGGACCAGAGTGCCTGCAGATGCATTTCTCTGTAGCCCACTACCCCTCCCTCGCCTCCTCTCTTTCGCCCTGTCTAACTCTCTCCATCTTTCTCTCCCTTTCCTCTCCTCCCATGCTCTCTCTCTCTCTTTTTCTCTCTCTCGAACACAGTCTAACATTAACAAAGCAAGAGAGCAGAGAGAGGAAGAGAGGGATGAACAGAAAGTGATAGAGACACTGAGCAAGTGTGGACCACTTTTACAATTCATTCATCTACCAGGTGAGTCTCCTTCCTTCACTGCCGACACCACGATTGAGACATTAACAGACACATGACTCTTTTATTGGAAATAACAAATAGATTGAGGACAATGATTGGTTAATTGTAGAAAGCTTATGGCGGACTTGACCTTTGACATTTTCTGTTTTGTGTGATACCACCAAAGGCAAAATTTTAATAATTGAAATGTGCTTATATTCATCTTGGCCTGAGAGTCATACAGTCACATTAAATTAATGAAATTAATTCATTTAAAATAGTGAAAACTTTTTCACCTTTTTTCTATAGCCTACATCAATATACTTGACAGCATTATTTCATTATTTATTATTATAGCCTACTTTATCAATGCATTGAATATTGTATATTATTATATAGTAGATATGTCAGCACATGTTGTATATAAAAGGAGCCTCTGTATTGTATCAATATTTAACTGTTCATTTCCTGGGCATATTCAAGCTCTAATAATATTTATTTTATTTCAATAAAATAAAATTAAATTTGAAATTAAATTTAAATGTAATAATTTTATTAAAAAATATGGAATTGTACAAGGAATTATTTTGGCATTATTTATTAAATAAAATGTAGAAATAATTGAATGTACAGTGTAGTTGTAATGCTAATTTTAATGGCACCTGTGTTGTTTCAAATGTCACTTCTTTATTTTTTGTTTTTTGTTTCTCCTTACATACATCTGTGTATTTGTCTGTTTAATAGTCCTAGATCTTCTTTTTTTGTCTTTGAGGGTCATGTTTTACTCTCAAAACCCATTATCATTATATTATCATGCAAGCACTTCTACATCATCTTTAATGCTAGATATAGTATTCATGACGATAGCCTCCTTTCTGTGTATGTTGGTTTTACATGCAGAACTTTTTTTCTGACTCTTCAACAATATTTATTTATTTAGCTGAACGGTGTTTTATAAATGATGTGCAGGTGCTGGATACACTTACATTTCAGTTGGTGGCTTCACGACTCCATTTTCATACTGTTTTTTGTCGTGTATTCCGAGTTTGTAGTTGAAAACGTAGATTGTGTGCCATTGCGGTGTATCTATAATTATCTCTTTGTTTTGTAGGAGTGTGTCTCTCTCTGTTGTGTAGAGACCGTGTGCGTCTGTGCATTGTTGTTAACATTAGTTGACAGTATTACTCTCTTCAGTCATGCGTGTGTGTACGACGATGTCAGACTAGATGTTCTGTACTTCTTAATTACTCGCTGTGTGTGTGTGTGTGTATGTGTGTGTGTGTGTGTGTGTGTGTGTGTGTGTCTGTGGGGGGTTAATGTGTGTGCACGTGTGAAAGATAGATAGATAAAGACAATTGTGACCCACCCTTTAAAGAGCAGATGGGTTATTAATTTGATATGAATATTTTTTAAAGTTAATTTCTGTAAGATTTAAAAATATTCTGTTGGGCATATACTGTTTTAACTTAAGTGTTAATGAATTGCATTGTGCAATCTTAATTCCTACATTTTAATATATGCTGTGTTATGTCTATTATAGTTATGCCTTCAGAATGGTAACAGGGTTGACATTCAACTGTTTCATTTGACATTTCAAGCCTTTCATTATTGATATTTGTACGTATAACTACTTTTAAGTTATCAGTTGTTTACTTTAGAAAATCATAATAACAGGGTTGACATTTTAAGATATGCATAAATGGATAACAGTTTGTGGACTTTAACTTGTCATTGGAAAGTTAACTTCTTAAAGGACACTGATGTCATTTCAACTAAGTTATTTTAATCTATAGAATTAAGTGGGCACAATTATAATAAAACTTTGGTTTTTATTAAGATGCTAAAATGCTAGCTTTTGTTTCCATATATTTTGTTTTCAAAAATTGTGCATAGTTGCTAATAATGCAAGGAGAAGTTGGAAACACAAGGACTGAGGAGAGGCCCAAAAAATAGATCATAGAATATTGAATAAAAATACATAAATAAATAATTTTAAAAAGATTGTTGGTGTGTTTAGATATATATTAATACACAACTAAATTTAGCATCAACTATTCATTGTTATAGTCCTTTTTTACCCATATGCATATAAGACAATAAACCCGTTTTGTAGAATGACCAAGATCTGTTTATTCTCAGTTATAAAACATCAACATTATCAGCTAATCAAAAATTCTAAAAGCCATGGAGAGGCCAAAAGAATGAAATATGAGAGGTGTTTACTGTAAAATATTTTTCACGGTTTCGCTTCTTTTGTCCTTCATTCAGGGTTGGAGTGGTCTGGATGAAAAAAGGAGAGGGTCAGTGTTTTCTCACAGGTGACATTTTATGTATGAGAATCTGACTATGCTGAACTTACAAAACAGCTCCAACTGGACAGGCCCAAACAACTGGTACCACCCGGCCGACACCATCACCCCTCAACACGGAACAAGTATGTAAACTTTAGTGACTTATCTCTGTATCTAGCACCTCAGCATGTGAACGTACACTGTGTGTGTATGTGTGCCATTGTTTGTGAAGTCAGCTTTGGGGTGAACCAGCAATTCTTATACTTGACTGAGCACAAACAGAGGGTGCCAACAGCTACACCATCAGCCACACATGTACACCCACACCCACATACAAACACGGCAGTCTCTGGCCTTGCCATCCTCGGTTTCATTAAAGGAAGGCGGAACTAAAGCAAGCAGACATTAGACAGAATTAGATGCCCATAATACAGTTGCTGCTCATTCACACATACACAAATAAGGTCAAACTGTCAAACACAAGATGCTGCGGTGCACTAGAATTACAAAATCTTCAAAGAGACAGTTCTGCCTATATAATAACACACACATTTGCACACTGAAATGCAGCACTCTTACAAGACTCTCTGAAGTTGAATGTTTTTCTCTTCTTCTCTCAGATGGTTGCGTGGAAGATCTGAATGTGCAGATGGCCGGAGCAGGGGAAGGAGTGGTGCAGGGAGAGAGGGATGAGGTGGACGAGTCACAGCTACACCTGCAGCTAAAGAGGAAGCTGCAGAGGAACCGCACCAGCTTCACACAGGAGCAGATCGATGCCCTGGAGAAAGGTGTGACTCAAAGCGCTGGCTCAAACTGAGCTTTCCATGCAAAATAATCTCAGTCCTACAGAGGATAGATATTTTACATATGACCATTGTTTATTATTGTAAACCATGATAACAGGGTTGAAATTTTAAGATAAAAAAAAATGGATAACACTGAGTGGACATTAACGTGTCATTGAGAGTTATGATGTCATTATGAGAAAGTTATTTTGATCTATAGAATAGGTTATTACTTCAAAAATGGAGAGTTATGATAATTAATTACAGGGTTCGAACAAAACTCAAGCCTAATTTTTTGTTAAGGAATTTACTGAATAAGATAAGAATAAGTAAAACTTACTGATTTTTGTTGATGTGTTCAGGTATTTATTAATACGCTAAATTTGGCATTAGCTTTTCACTGTTAAAGTAATTTTTCCATGCAAAATAATCTCAATCCTATATTGTGGATATGCTTGTGTGTTAATGAATGACTGATTCATTTTCTGCTGCATTCCACCCTTTCTTATTCTGTTCTGTCTTTTACTCTACTGTAAAAAAAATAATTTTGTCCCATTATTTACTCATCCTCATGTTAAGGCAAACCTGTATGACTTTTTCTTCTGTGGAACAAAAAGAAGATATTTAAAAAAAAAATTATATATAGGCCTATATATGTGTGTATATATATATATATATATATATATATATATATATATATATATATATATATATATATATATATATATATATATATAAATATATAAATACTTTTTTTTTTCTCCTATACAATGAAAGTCAATGGGGTCCAAAGTTGTGTTCTGTAGAGACAGTAAAAAAGAGAAAGTAAGTCATGCAGGTTTGGAACGACATGACAAAATTTTTATTTTTGGACAAACTATCCCTTTAATATTTTAAACATGAAATATATTAAAAAAAGTATATTAAATCTGTTTTCCAGAGTTTGAAAGGACTCATTACCCAGATGTCTTTGCTAGAGAGAGACTGGCAGCAAAGATTGATCTTCCAGAGGCTAGAATTCAGGTAATAGTGTTCCTATTTAGCATTTTAATGATCTTCTTTGAGATTTTAATTGTGTTAATGCTGAACTGCCTTTAAACAATACAGAAAGACACTGTCCATTATGCACTGACCCATATTGGGTGATTGACAGGTATGGTTCTCCAATCGGAGAGCTAAGTGGAGAAGGGAGGAAAAGCTGAGAAACCAAAGGAGGTCAGGGGGCACCAGTTCCTGTTCTCAGACACATACTCCCCTGAGCACATCCTTTAACTCCCCTGTATATCACTCCAATCATAGCAACAGCTCAGGTATGTCTTTTTTAATGACTTACTTCACACTATTAGAACATGTAAGCTTTGCTTCATAATTGACGGCTAGATTTCTCCTTTGTTTTCTCTCCTATTTTCATGCAATGGTGTTTGTTTCACTTTGTCCTGTTTGTTACTCTTTCTTCAAACTCCTCCATTCAAATGTCAGTGTCAAAGTTCTTTATTGCCATTATTACAGTATTGCCAAAGCAAGCATTAATAAACACAAAAGCAGTAGTAGTAGTAGTAGTAATAATAATGAGCTGATTCTTTCCTCTTCTGTTCTCTTATAAGGCTCAATGCACAGTCGGGGTGATTCGTCTCTCTCAGCCTATAGCTCTCTGTCTGTCTTCTCCAGTATGCAGGTAATTCATGACCTCCTTTGCAGTATACCAGTTACCTTATAGGCAAGATGTCTGGCCTAATGCTCATATTTGCAATTCTACATCCGTGTTTAAAAGTGTAATTTTTGTTTCTGTTATGAGTTATTGGCTAATACTGACACCTAAACTCTTACACGTGCAAGAGTTTTATGTAACAAATGCCATTGTATTAAAAGTGATGGTTTCGCACCAAATTAAAATTGCTTCATCAGTTTACTCACCCTGTGCATTTCATTGTTCTGTGGAACATAAGAAAGCATATTTTGAAAAATGTTTCAGAGGGTCACTCGAAATATCTTCTTTTGTGCTCTGTAGAAGGAAGAAAGTAATTGGAACGACATGAGGGCGAGGAAATCATTTTCATTTGGGGTGAACTGTCTATTAAAGCTCTAGTCTGGCATGATTAGAGCAGTCGATTCACAAATTAGGCTACTACATGTTCTCTAAATTAATCTTTCAAAAAGACTCACGAATTTGACGAATCCCCACATGAATGAACTCACTGAATTAAACAGAGGGGCTTTTTAAATAATAATAGAAAACGCTGCACTTTTAATGTAGGCTATGCAGTTAGCGTTTATTCAAAACAGTTTTATAAAAAAAAAATACAGTAGGGTACAGTCAGCTACTGTGTGCAAAATATAAACAGAAATGTATTCTTTCAAGACTACTTTTATTTTTAATGTCTTAATTAAAAAATGATGCCCTCTCAAACATAATAGCATCCGCCTTTTTGTTTCTTTAAAACATGCAAAATAGAGTGCTTTCTACAATAGTAAATAATGCAGACAGAAATTATATTAAACGCACATATTACGCAACTGCAAGGTAAAACCATTCAGTTCTTTGAGTGCAGTTCGCCTGACATTCAAACTCATTTCAAATCGTTTATGTAGCGCCCTCATGAGTTGCTGTGGAATATACACAGCCTGCTGTAGTTTCTAAAAATAGACACTCGCACGTATACAGCAGGTGTACAGTTCAACAGGTCAGTTTTACTCTATAAATACCCTCCCTTTAGTCAAACAGATCAGCATTATATTTAATGACTTCAAATTAAATCACGCATGTGTTGTTTGGACTTGACTGTGGCACATTGATCTAAGACACCATCATAAAAACTTCGGAGTAATCATTTAAACTTAGCCTATAAATTTTGTATTATTATTTGCATTGTAAGCTGTCAAATTAGTTTATTTATGAATATGTTGATACTATAAATGAAATGAGATTAATCTTTTATCTTTTTTCACCCTTCTCTCCTCTCGACTAGTCTTTGCCTTCCCAGTCCACTCCAACTTATTCCTGCATGTTACCTCCTTCTCCTTCGGCCCTTCCCCCGCTTTCTCGTAAATTTGACACCTCATCCTATACCTCTCCGCACCTCCCGCCCCCACCCACGGTGAGCACAAACACAGGTGAGTGAAGTTTTGTAACATACTCCACCCTCACACCGCATTATGAATACTGCAATCATAAACACTGTGTGAATGCAATTTAGCTGCTTTGTGGTTTCCTTTTGTGTTACAAATAAGTCGTCAGTAGTGGCCATGTGTGAAGACCGCAATGATAAGCCCCTGTGTCTCTTCCAGGATTCTTTGCCGGTGTTTCCGCAGCAGGACAGACTGCAGTTCAAGGCGGTGATCAGGAGCTAGGACAAGGTCTGAGTCAGTACTGGACGAGACTGCAGTAAACAACACACCTTATCATTACCAGATAAAACCAGCAGAGCTTCAATCAGCAACTTTGAGAAAAGTATTTAACAAAAAATGCATCAGGAAACCTACTTATTTAGATGATTAACACATCAGGGAAGCAGACTATGTAAGCCATAATCCTGTATAAAAAAAGAGATGTGGACATCACAAACCTGCACATGCGGAAGAGAAAATGGACTCCAGGATTTTTGACCTGCACCTTTATAGGCCTAGTCAGCAGAACAATGCCAGACAATAACACACTATCATTCTCAGATACTGGTGACAGAACAGTGCACATCTAAGAATGCCTCATGTTTATGCAACAAAAATGTATTTTTCAATTGATGTGCCAATTACAATCAATATGACATGTGACCAAAATGAGGATGTTTTAAAACTGCATTTGTAGTTATACACCACTGTTCAAAAGTTTTGGGTTGGCAAGATTTTTTTTATATTTTTTGAAAAGGCTGCATTTATTTGATCACAAATATAGTAAAAAAACAGATGTGTTGTGTATTGTGAAAAGTATTAATATCTTAAAAGAAAATCCTTCTGACTCCAAACTTTTGAACCATGTAGATTAATGGTATTGAAAATAATGGATTTTGAGAAGTCTATTATGAGCCTATCAGTTACCAGTCCATCATAATATAGCACTGACGTGGAGAAACCAATGACAATCAAGCTTAAACCTGAGCTAAGCGATGACAATCAATAAATTGCACAAAGTATAGCTTAAAGGATCAAAACTGAGTATAAATCGATGTAGCCGATGACAATCAAAATACATATTGCGAAAGGCTGCAAAGACAATCAAACACACAACTGATCATGTGTAATATACTGAAGTTAATCTAATGATTTATTAATGTACATTGTTAAATGGACATTACTGTGATTTGATTCTTACTTTATTTCACCACTCTGTAACATTCATAGGTTTTTTTCCCTGTCAGATCCCATGAACTAGATTTGTATGTTTGAATGTGTGTGCATATGAAAGAGAGAGACAGAGGGAGAGAGAGAGAGAGAGAGAGAGAGAGAGAGAGAGAGAGAGAGAGATAAGGTTACTGTATTTATTATTAGAATTGTGAACATTTTAGTGTAAACCCTTTTGTGGAATATCTTAATATTGAAATAAAAATATTACAGTGAAAAAGGAACATGCATTTGTCTGTTTTCCTTCATGCAAAGTTTTTATTATTCGCATTTACTCTTTGTGCATCTCCTAGAACATTCTTCTATGACTTTATGCATGTTTGTCTCTCCTCATCTTTATTTTTTTCTCTAGAGTAATGGTGAATTGGTTCACTTGCGGCCGTTTGGGTTGTGTTTACTTATTACTGTCAACGAACAGTAGCATTTCCTGCCTGTGTGCTGGTGGATTTCCTGTTTTTGTTACTCACATTACCACACCCATTGAAAATAATGTTCTGACAAAGTTATTCTCACAGGGACTCAAATGCAGACAGTACAGGAGTTATGAATATCTTTTGATATAATAAGATATATGTTTTCATCTCACATACCAGAACATATATATAGAAAATATGGCCACTTGGCAATATATTTGTATATTAACCCGAAGATAGATTAAAATTAAAATGTTTTAAAAATCAGTCTGCTGTTTGTCCTTGAATTTCCTATAGCACTCACAATGCCGGAAACTAGAACGGATACACTTAGGGGTCTGACTCTGGCCATATCTGAGATGTATCCTCCAAATTTCCGGTGCACTACACTTGATGAGTTTAATTAAGGCCGATGTTAACGAGCTGTGGAGACTGAGAGGGCAAAAGCACGGACAATTCTCTGTTTGAGCAAAGGTCACTGTAATAGTCACGTCTCTTCTATTCCCATAAGGCCTCCAGTCCCCAATTAGAGCATGTTTTATCTAGTTTGTGCGAATATGGGGTCTCCTCCCTCAAACTCATCGCTCCATCTCTACCCCTCCCTCTATCTGTTCATCTCTTGCCCTCTGCCTGTCTTGGCCTGTGGTTCTCAAGTGAATAAACACATCCTGTGATTCTCATGCTAACTTTCCTGGAGCAGCTGAATGTGACAGATACAAACTCTGATACATGTTTAAAAGAATATTCCAGGTTATTCAATACAAGTTAAGCTCAAACGACAATATTTGTGGCATAATGTTGATTGCCACAAAAATACATTTTGACTTGTCCCTGCTTTTCTTTCAAAAAAGCAAAAATATGGGTTCCGGTGAGGCACTTACAATGGAAGCGAATGGGGAAAATCTGTAAATGTTAAAATACTGACTTGTTAACATAATTTTAGTGTGAAAATCTGCTTACAAACTATTTCCAAGTCAAGTTATCCGATTTTACAACCCTGTCCTATGTAAACCCTAAAATAACTGTTAAAAATTATGATTTAAACAGATTTACAGCTCATAAGTTTTAATTGAGGTACATGGTAATTTAAATGATAAGCTTCACATATGCTTTTAAATCCTCCAGAACTTGGCCTCATTCACTCTCACCATAACCTCTATTTTTGCATGTTAATTACCATTATGATTTTTCTTCTCTTTATTTTTATTTTTTAAAGAAAGCAAGAGCCCGAAATTAGTTCGAATGGTAATCAACCGCATATGCCATGAACGCTGCCGACTGATCTTGGTAAAGGAATATTCCGGATTCAGTAAAACTCGCTTAACATTACATTATTACAGATGCTCTTTTTAAATTTAAAATGACTCAAATATTGTGCAGATGGCAGGTTGGCATAACTAATAAAAGTACAGGTAGTAAGATGGCAGACAGTTTAAGTCATTGGGGGTCTAAGAATCTAATGCCATTATAGAAAATACACAATTAGAACACTTTAAAATCCAACAGCTTAAAGGTCACAACATACATGAGAGGGGTAGCCATTTTGAACTCTGCACCACATTTAGAGTCCACCAAACTCTCGCTCTCTCTGTGTACTCTATGTGTGTGTGTGTGTGTGTGTGTGTGTGTGTCTCTCTGAGAGTTCTTTGCTGGTTTCCTGTCACAGAGGAAGTGCCTCACCCAGCTGTGTTGCTCCCTATTGGCTCACGGTCAGGAGAACAGTGATTTGGGGCTGATATGGTGGCCGAGCGAGGGATAGATAGAGGGAGTGCAGAGCGAAGAGAGGGAGAAGCAGTCAGGACAGGTCAGAGGGTAGGCAGGAAGAAGAGAGTGCACAGCTAAATAAAGACAGACAAGATGAAGAAAGCAAGTGAAGGAGGGTGCAGACTCAAGAGCATATCATCTCTGCTAAAGAGGAAATAACTCTGAGGTAAGACATCTGAGAGCAGATGAAGCTTCGGAGAAGAAAAAGATAGTTGCACGGACAGATATGATTTTACAAATATAAATAAAAGGCTTGAGAGTTTGTCAACTTTGGATGACAAAGGATGTTCCTGTGCAGAGAGGCTTTTTTATGGTAAATACAGATCTCATTTTAATTTCTGCACTGATATTCTCTATAGCCTATATCTGACATTTCTTTATGATGAACATCATTGAGAGCTTTTGAAACTGTGGACTTTCCATACTTAACCCAGAATGTTTGCAAACTAAGATGTTCCTTGATCTTTCATTATCTCTGAATTTCCTCTTGCTGCTTTTCACTCTTATTTAATAACTGAGAATCAAGTCCAATTCAGCTTCATTCACTGCATATTTTAGTTTTTCCCCCCTGACTTTCCTGACTGACCTTTTCTATTAATCCTTATCCAAATGACTCTAACTCGCAATGTTTGACATCATAGTATATTACTATGCCTCTATTCCTCTGTCTGACGGTCCATCTCCGTCTCTCCCAATCCTTGTACCAGTGTCTGATTTACAGATGACGCTGGACGGGGTTTGGGGGGGGCCGAGGGAGGACAAATGCTCCCCAACTTCCCTGTCATCAATACCAACATTTATATTAGTACTAGGCACCAGATAACTTTCTTTTCTGAATGGCTCATAAATGTGTGTGTTTTCCTCCCCTGAAAATAAACCCTGTTTGGTAAAATACACACCTGAGTGATTTTGTTTTTCATTTGTTTCATGTAAATTAATTTCAAATTTTTCACTTACATGTTTTTTTTGCATTTATTTTACTTTAGTCGTAAAGTAGAAATTTGTTTTTAACACCACCATGCAAGACAGATGTGAAGGGTAAATAAACTTTTAAATGACAAAGTAGCTAACATCAAAACTTAAAGAGATTGTTCCCACAAAAATGAAAATTTTGTCATCTCTTAGCCTACTTACCCTCAAATTTTTCCAAACCTGTATGAGTTTCTTTCTTCGGTTGACAAGAAAGAGGATATTTTTCTTTTTATTTAACTTTCATAGTATTTTTTTCCTATACCATCAACTGTTTGATTACCAACATTCTTTAAATATCTTCTTTCGTGTTCAACAGAAGAAAAACTCATTCAAGACAAGTTTGGAACAATATGAGGGTGAGAGTGATGGCAACATTTTCATTTTTGGGTGAATTATCCCTTTAAAGAGTAAAATAACTTGTCGTGTTTATGACAATTATAGCCAATGAAACACATTATTTGGGTCATATAACAGTATGTTTAATGAACTAAAAAGTTTATTAATGTACCAATTGAGCATACTGGAAGATTGAACCCTGTACATTGGGAAAATGGACCCGTCCCATTTGGCTCGTCCAGTGACATGCGCAGTGCGCACAACGTAAGTTGGTCATTATTCCGCAGGTCGGACTTGTTGACGCGGTAGTGAAACCGGTAAGCTCGGTTTCGACAGTGGAGTGGTATCTATAACATCGATATGATTATGAATCACCCCCTCAGACTTGATTTGATTCAGTGTGATATCTGACCTACCTCTGAACTCTCTAATAACATAAGTCACAACTGACTCAGTCTTAACTCGTCTGAAGTTTTGCACAGTTCGCTGCTGAGTCGCGCGTAAATGTATCTGTTTTGTTTTTAGTATCCGCGTTTTAATAGTATTGACCTTGTCAGTGCGTTTTGTTGGTTTCTGTGTTTATACGCGCCGCAACTCGGCTGATTCCTTTGGATTTCGAGGAGGTGAATATTTACCAGGTATGAACTACTACCGTTAATTGTGCACTTGAACCTTTGTGTAGGTATTTTCTGGTGATGCTTGCTTTCATCAAAGACTGACCGATGTCCTCTTTCAACTGTGACTATGTACTCCACTTCTGGTAGCCTATAAATACGCTAAAGTTAGTGTAGCTAACACACACACACACACACACACACACACACACACACACATCTAATCCGTGGGTTGGTTAGCCCTAGCATATAGTGAAGTTACTCACAGACAAGCTCGACAACTACAAAGTTAGTTACAGATCGGGTTAGTACTAAGATTTGGGGCTTAAGATCTGACATGGTTACTAACAGGATTTTATCATTTGGATGTTACTGTAATATGGCCCTGGTGTGTGACTGGCAACATAACATCTACATGTGCTCAGTGTTGTAAAAACAAAAGCAGGGAGCCACAGTCACCCAATGACACTGAAAAACCTAGAAATGTTTCAACTTGTATCTTAGAAAGACATTGTTTTTTAGGTTTATCACTTACTAGCATTTATGGAAACATGCTTCATTTTTTCATAAATTTATAAAATGCCATTTAATCCAAGAATGTCATCAATCTGACAGCTTTTGCAATGTAGAAAATTACTCTTTTGAACTGGATTGTGAATCCAAGTAGTAAACATACCACTAGCAGAAGCTGGGTGAGGGTGTTTTCTCGCTTCTGCTGTGAAATCCACACTTGCATCATGTCTTATTAGTTGGAGGCTGCTTAGAATTGATATGGTATTGGGTAAGTGTGTACTATTATGACTTAGATCACCTCTGATCTTACAATTAGCACAGTTATGGGAATATTTAATAATTCCAATCCAAACGCAGTAAAAAAAATATATTATTTTACACACAAAGTCCAAATTAGTATAGTAGTTTTGTATATTAGTTAAAGTGTGTCATAAAACAGGGTCTAGGCTGTCACATCGGTCTGTGACATGTATGCATCATTTATTATGCAACCAAAAAAAAGTTATTATAACTGGTCTTCATTGATCATTTCAAGTTACTTTAATGTTTTTACAATCAAAATGATACAGGTTTATGCTGGTATTATCGAAAACCCTACTTGGTGGGCACTATATAGGCCTATACACACAGTTGATACTCTGTAAAATAATCCAAGGATTTAATGATATTATTAGAAAATCAATGTATTATTTGTTTCTGTCAAAGTGCTGAGCTTGTCGTCATGTTTGAGATGTTTGTGAAAGGCAATACATGACGTAGATAAAATGACTGAGGTAAACGGACTGGAACTTCCAGCCTCTACTCTTTCTATGTCACTAGTTATACTTTCACTTCCTTCAAGTATCCACAATTAATTAAGGTACTACTCACTTCTCTTTAGATAGAATGGATTATTGGTTGTATTTTAATGCACCTTTTTTTTTCACTGAAGACCACACATACAAAGTGTACACTGACCTCCAATTAATCTTATGTCTCAATAGAGATTTGAGGCTGTGGTTTAGTTTTACTTGTGGAAATTTGGTCAGCAGTACATTGAAATTCTGCAGTGGTGGTTTGTATTGTTTAGTCTGAAGGTGTTCTCACGTTTTAAAGTTTTAGAGTTTTTTGTTCTGTCTTTGTCTCAGCGATGACAGATGTGGTGGTCAGGCCTGCATCCCCGTCTCAGTCCATCTCGCTCCTGGAGTTTAAAGCGGAGACGCGGATGGTGCTGAAGTCTTTCCTGCGTCACTCGCTCTCGATTCCTCCTGGTGAGAGGCCTGGAAGGATCGGGGGAGAATACAATGACCCAAACAAATACAGGTGAGACAAATCATTCAATCACATACAGAATTAAACACTGTCATGACGTAAAGTAAAACAACTCCTTGTCAGATTTTTGTAAATATCACATTGTAAATATCAGCTCATTTTATTAGACTATGGTGCTGTGTAAATTGTTTTATTTGACTAGCACTTGAAAAGATTTTTAACAAAGTCAGTCTAGAATCATATAGGTTATCTCTGTAACTTAATAAAATGTCTTGTGTTGTAAATTAAGAAAGCATTACTTTGGATTTGGATGGAAATATGTTCTAGTGTTAGTTATTTAGTCCATCTAATCATTCGCCATCTAATTACACAGGAATCATTCTTTTCATCTGTCTTTCATTAATTATTTAAAAAATAATGCTGCTTCTTCCAGGATCTTTTCTACTAACATCATTTATTCAGTGGTCTAGGGCAACTTTTAATGGTCAAGTAATCTTGCAAAACAGCTAATCAATTATGTCTATCTTTATTATGTGAACATGCAAATTTCTGAAATTGTTGATGTAATTGTGATTAAAGAAAATGTACTTTTAATATTTTGGAAATGAAAAAATGACCCATGTTTCTTTTTTTCTCGCTTCCTTTTCTTAGTGCCTCTAAAAAAGACAAGATAAGGAAAGATGCGAATGGATGGGACTCTTTGGATGAGGAGATCAGTGCCGCAGAGGAGAAGAAACATGGAATTAAAAATTTCATAAAAAGAAGACTGAGAACCCGTTCGTCCACAATCAGCCATGCTAACAAAGTTATCGCTGACCCGACTCCAAACAGCCTGGAGAAACAGAGTCAGCCGGGCCAGTCCGACAAGCCATCGGCGAATGGAACACAAAGTTTACCCAGGAAAAAAGAGGTTTTAAAAAAAAACATTACTTTTTTTTGGTCAAACAATATGTGTGCAATTTACCCTGTTATTTTATGCTTTTTCATAAAAATCTACACTGCAAATGATTGTAATAATCAAAAGCTTTACAGTTTAAAAATGATTTCTACTGGGTTCAGTATGGCAAAAATAAGCTACTTCTTTTTCCTCAACACTTCTGCTTGTGCTCATGTTGGTAGTGTGTTGCCTGTTAATATGGACAACAATATAAATATGCTTTGCCTGCGCATGCAGAGTGAAACAGGCAAGCACTGTTTATATCTGTATAGACTAAAACCTGCTCGTTTTATCCGGGCCATGGACTGCAAAGCTAATTAAAAGCTTTTTTGGTTTCAGTATTAAGAATTTCCTGAGCAGTCAAGGAGCCAAAATGTATTTATTTTTTAGTTTCTTCTTTCTTAACATTATGTGAATTAATATTGCTATTCAGAACTTGTTAATGAGAAGATTTTCTTTTTAGGAAGAGATATGCTCTCCATCATCTGCGTCTGAAGAGGAAGGTGACAGAAAATCAGGGAAGAAAAAGAAGAAAAAGATGAAATTATCTGATATTCTCAAAAAAGTGTCTTTTAAAAAAGAAGAGCCTCGTCCTCGGCGCCCGGCCACGCTGCCTTTAAAAAAAGCTTCAGATGTTCCACAACCTGAGGAGCATTCTGCTTCACCATGTAAGTTTCAGACGTACAAGATATACAGCTTATTTTATGGATATAGAAGTTGAGGCGCAGAGGCACTGTCAGGAATGTGTTCTTGATTGTTTTGTCTTGTGCCTATAAAAACACTACATTTCAAAAATATAGGGTCGGTAAGATTTTTTCAAATGTTTTTTTGAAAGAAGCTTCTTATGCTCACCGAGGCTGTATTTATTTTTATATAGTAAAAATGTAATATTGTGAAATGCCATTAGAATTTAAAAATAATTGTTTTCTATTTTAATTAAAATGTAATTTATTTCTGTGATGTCAAAGCTGAATTTTCAGCATCATTACTCCAGTCTTCAGTGTCACATGATCCTTCTGAAATCATTCTAATTTGATGATTTGCTGCTCAAGAATCATTTCTTATTATCAATGTTAAAAAAACAAACAGTTGTGCTGCTTAATATTTTTGTGGAAACCATTATACATTTTTTCAGTATTCTTTGGTGAATACAAAGAACAGCATTTATAACATATTAACATTTATAACATACAAGCATATTTTATAACATTATAAATGTCTTTATCACTTTTGATCAATTAAATTCATTCTCGCTGAATAAAATTATTAATTTGGTACTGACACCAAACTTTAGAACGATATGAACTCTACATATGATATGATGTAACAATTTTTTTCCTCAGCTCATCCTCCTGAGTTTTATGATGATGTGGCAGAAACTTTGGACAGAATCGCACAGAAACACAGCGTGAAAAAGAAATCCCCCGTTAAACCTGAGCCTGTGCCAAGTCCACCCAAAGGTACATATACAACCATAAACCCATGGAAAACTTGTTTATGACCTGATGAATTAATCATTTTATCATAATGTGTGAAGTAGATACATTTTCAGTGGAATATCAAAGCAAGAGCAGACCAGTTATGTTGTCACATCTTGCTGTGTGCTGTCGTTACAGAAATGGATGTGATTTAACAATACAGTGCTTTAACAAAGCTTATTGTTACAATGGACTGATGATCCGTCTTTTCATTTGCATTGTTTGGAGATTAGGTTACACTTCTTCTTTTTGTTTGCAGTAAATGACAAAGAAGCTGTGGTTCAGCAGCTAGTTCAGATATTGACTTCAGAGGGGGATGCCATTAACAGCAAGGTAATGTTTCTAATGGAATCTGAGTTAGCCATTCTTGCTAATCCTTTTTTTTAAATCTTACTAGGATATAGAGTAAACTTGGCTCTTAAAGCAGCTCTTGGTTCCTTATCGTAAAGATGTAATAGCATACATATAATAAATCTTGCGTTTTTGACTATTTATGGTCATATTTTCAGTTGCTGCCTTGTGTTTATCATTGTTAATTGTGGTTTAATGTTGTAGATAAACACCAACCCCTTCCTGCGGTCCACCCTTACCCGCATTTCCTACGCATCTTTTGCCAAACTCCTTGACACGTACGCCAGTCAGAGTGAAGAACCTCCTGTTCCCGCACCGGTCAGCCCTACGCTGCGGCGTCTCGCCATCACCATGGATGTGTCTCGTCGAGTCGTCACGGCTACTGGTGTTCAGCGTCTGACAGGCTATGCTGAACGCTACATGGAGAGCTTTGCACCATGGGTGAGGAGCCACGGAGGATGGGTGAGCAGTTTTTCCTGTCTACATTTAACTTTTCCTCAGTCTCTCTCTGGGATATTCATCTGTTATTTTCTTCCAGAAGGGGGCACAATTGTGTCAAGTAATCCTTTCTTTTTGTGTCTTCTTCCACAGGATAAAATTGCACATTTGGATGAGGTCCTGGAGTGTGATTGACCTTAGACCTTTTCATAATGAACTTATGAAAGTTCTCAAATCATGTAGCATGACCTCTGTGAGGCAAAGAAGAAGAGAAGAACCAGCCAACTGGGGAATTGACACTACTTGATTAGAAAGTTTCGCCGCTGATGTATTTATTATTCTTTTGTATTTTGGATGTTTTTTTATGTGCCATTTTCTACCAAAATACACGATGCCAATCTTATACTGTTGTATTGCATTCTTTTTTATTTGTAATGACCTTAACAGACTTTAATATAGTACTGTGTTGGTTTAGTATAACAAATCGCCAACTCTTAAATATTTAATTTCCATTTATAGGAAACTCACATTGATTGCATGTTCATTGCAAGCAGTTATAAGGTTATTTAACAAAGAGTGCAATAATTCTAGGATTTACTTTTTCCACCTACTGTATACATTCACTTTATATTCATTTAATCATCTTTTTCTAAGTACAAATGAATTATTTAGCCTTTTATTTGGTAAATTAATTTATCTGAGATTCGTCTGAGCTTCTTCCTAAGTGCAGTACTGTAATCTATGGGCACATGCATATCACGTCCAGTATCTCTAATAGGTAAGTCTGTTTAAACATTCATTACATATTCAGAATGGGGCGAAAGAAGGGTCAGTCCATGTATTTTTCTGCTCGTAGGATTTGGCAGTACATCAGCATGGAGAACACCAAAGCAAGAATCTGGAGGGAGAAAAATGCAGTCGCATTATACTAGTGCTTAAATTCATGTAATAATCAAACTACACCAGATACACAAGTTTAAAAGTACCTGAACGATTCCAATACAAACTCCAAACCCAAGCACTGAGGTGATGTTAGCCAGAAGCCAGTCCTTGGCCTTCTCATAGCACGGCTAAAACACATTTAAAAACAGTTTTATTAGCCGGTCATTATCTCAAAGTAAGCCATGACAGTAATCAGGGTCTCGGTTTAATTTGAGATAATGACTGGCTGGAAGTACATCTTGCTTATTACATAGTTACCAAATAAATAAACAACTGGACATGAACTCTAAATTGTTGTAAATGTACTCTACCATTCAGATGTTTGGGGTTAGTAAATTCTTTCACTCCCGGTTTCACAGACCAGGCTTAAGTTAGTCTCAGACTAAAATGCATGTTTGAGCTGTTTTAACTGAAAGCAACTTGCTCTGATATATCTTAATATATTTCAGTGCCATTGTTTTGTCTCAAGATGCATACCAGTAGTGTTTTTTCCCCCCTAAGTTATTAAAGTCACTTAAATGCCCTAATTGAACTAAGCCCTAATCCTGGCTTAATCTAAGCCCTGTCTGTGAAACCAGGCCTTTATGATTTTAAAAGACACTCTTAAGCTCAACAAGGCTGCAATTATCTGATCACAAATACAGTAAAAGCAGTAATATTTACTGTAAATTTGACTGTTTTTCTATAAAACGTTTAATTAAAATTTCAGTAAAAGTTTTTGCACTTTATTTAAGTTGGGATATTTCATTTTAATTTTACATTTTTTGTTTGGCAGCCGTGTCAACTGTCGCTTTGCGCAATCTGGTGGTGATTTCAAGGATTACATTATTTTTCTAATTTTAAATATATTTGAATGTAATTTGAGAAGAATGTACAAATTGTTTACTGTAATTTGTCATTAATAGCATAATACTACTTAAAATAACAGCCGAGATCATTTTGAAGATATATTCTTTGTAATTTTAAATTGTAAGTTCTGAGTACAATTTAAAATAAAAGAAAACAAAATAGTTATTTTAATAGTTACAAAATAGGGATTCTTTTTACAGTGTACATTTTACAATGTAATTTATTCCTGTAATGACAAAAATGGATTTTCAGCATCATTACCCCAGTCTTTAGTGTCACATGATCCTTCAGAAATAATAATTATAATATGCTGATTTGCTGCTCAAAAAACGTTTCTTACAAAAACATATCGTTTCGCTTCAGATGGCCTTTATTAACCCCCTGGAGCAGTATGGATTACTTTTATTATGGGTGGATGCGCTTTTTTGGGCTTCAAAATCTCAGGTACTATTCACTCCCATTATACAGCTTGGAAGAGCCAGGATTTTTTTTTTTTAATATAACTCCAATTGTGTTTGGCTGAAAGAAGAAAGTCATATAGGCTACACCAAGGATGGCTTGAGGGTGAGTAAATTATGGGATCATTTTCGTTTTTGGATGAACTAACACTTTAACATATCAGATGTATATAGGGTTTGTGCCAGATTTCATTTTATATTACACTTGTGGTTGCAATTATCAACCGTTGGCGGGATTTAGGAACGTGAGGTACTTAGCTGACCCCACGACCCCAGAAATGTTCTGACCTCTTCCCAATGATGGCATTCTCCAAAATGATCCCTGCAGCAGGAGTCAGGAAGTTTGCCGTTGGATGTTTTATTGTGCCAGTCGGTGTGGTTGCTCACGCCACAGCACTTGAACTGAAGGAGACAGAATCCATGATATACATTGAAGAATCTTCATATTTGTGACTGTTATAAACCCAACTCACAATCTTCTGCATGTTGTCCCAGGAGTTTTCCAGGCCTTTGTTTTTTTTATAGTCATTCATTCCCTCTCTTAGGTCATCCTTAGCCTTTTTGTCCAACTAAATGGACAAAACAGAGACAAGCGGATAAACAGGAAGTAGAAGGCAAAGTGTTTTCCTGAAAGGAAAGGCTGAAATATTTGCAAGGCTCAAGCGTTAGTCTCTTACCTCTTCATGATACACACTCAAAACCAAAATCAGCGCCATTTCTGTCAGGACTAGAAACAAGAGGATCACAAAAAACTGAAAGAACAAGAAAAAACTATTAGAGTACATGAATGACAACAACATTCCCATTTAGGAAGAAAAATCACCAATTAAATATTTTTATTTACTCATTTATTTCTCTTAGGCAGCAATGAGGTTAAAAAAAGAGCAATTGGAGACTTCTGCTTCCTCTGCTTCTCAGATTTTTATCCTGAAAAGTTTCATTCTGGTCTCAAATTTGCCAAGATCAATCAAATTCTTTATATGATTTCATCAACTACTAGTCCAAATTATTTGAACTAGACTGCTATAGACACCAATTTTATTGTTCTGTACCAAACAATTGCCTCTCTTTTTTGCCTAAAAGGAGAAACATTAGAGATGAGGATGATACTAGAACTTCTTCCAAATAAAATGTATTTTTCCCCCCAAAGAATTGCATGAAATTAAAATAATTTTAGTATGTACATTATATATGAAATTAATATACTGCCATTCAAACGTTTGGTTTTTAAATGTTCTTGAATAAATTCTCTTTTATACTGGCATCATGCACAGCAAAAATGACGTCATGCTTACCAAGGCTGCATACAGCACAAACTATTGAAATATTATTAGATTTTAAATAACTGTTTTCTATTTTAATATATTTTAAAATGTAATTAAAGGTAGAGTAGGCAAAAAAAAAAATTATAAACACTTTTTGTTGGTTGAAAAACTCTTATTATCCTGATAGCAATCAATAACAGAAGTGGTTGAAATGTTAAAACATGAACATATATCTTCTGTGAAAGTCTCAGGACAAAAAAAAATTCTTCCAATCATTGGATTCGGTCTGAATGCAATGATACGATGTCCTACCTGGCTGTCAACATATGTATTTCTATACCTCCGTGCACCTGCTCACTCAGACATCACGTGTCATCCGCGCTTTCTGTGAGGCTACGTAGAGTTAGACAGACATCAGTCACCGAGCGCCACAAACAAACAGCAGCTGCTTTTTACAGTTCCTTCTGGACCAAAACAAAGAGCTCATGCTGTGTTCACGACATTTCGTAACCTTAATTTAAAGACGGCACCCCGTGACGTTCTACCCAGAGCTGTTAACGTACTCAGATTTATACATTTCTATTTCAACAATATCAATGCCGAAATGAATCTGCAGCAGTCAAGTACAGTCAGTACAAGTCCGAGCTCTGTAAGTTGTTTACGTACATTTATATTAAATGTTATGTGCTTTGAGAAATGAGGTGATTTAACACGATCTCTCGTGACGCTTTCCTTTGCATGTTTTTTGAAGGGGACGTGGATTTGGAGACACTCTGAGGGGTGGGATCTTATGCTTTCAAAGCCAGCTTGCTATTTCTAGCCTCTCTGAAATTGCCTACTGTACCTTTAATCCGTGTGATGGCAATGCTAAATTTTCAGCAGCTATTATTCCATCTTCAGTGTCACATGAGGGCAGTTTCCACATTTGTTTTACTGATGTCAGTAAGGATCCAGGTACCTTACCGTCATCAATAGACACTTCTGCTCTTTTAGAGCGCCGAGACATCCGAGAAACCCTGTCACCATGGTGACGCCCCCAGCAACAAGCAGCAGGTTGGCCGCGGAGAGTGAAGGGAAGGACAGCGGTAGAGATGAAAACTCAGACTGTGTGAAGGCGAGCCACACCCCGACACCAAATAAACCACATCCTCCCAACTGCACAAAAAAACAGGTAAAGAAAAATAACTTTGCATCAGTTTAAGACAGGTCGTTCTAAGGAACAAGTGTTGGCCTGCATGGCCTTTATAAACATAATAGGCTAGTATTGAACATACATGTGTATATTTATTGAACAGATGGAATACACTTCTCGTATTTTAACCACTAGGCATCATACACTTGCCGACTTTGTAAACTGGGCATCATACTCTAAACGACTGAAGATAACCACTCAAACACAAGCCTTGTTGCTAGAAAAAATCGTTTAGCTTATAGGGTATGTTTCAATATTCTGTACAATCGTGAAAGAAGAACAATTCACATTTTCCACATATTTTTACAATGTACTCCAGCCTTCAGTTTTATGATTGACTGAGCGGCGTTCCATGACTATTTTTCTGCATATGTTACAACGTTACACCCATAGGTGGTGACGAGTGACATCATTCACTCAACGATTCGCTGATTCAATGATTCGGTCAGTGATTCGATCCACAACACTCACAGGAACACCACTACTGAGATGCGTAACAGTTGGTTCTGATAATTTGGGTTTGATGAATATGGTGATGTTAACTGAATATACATCCTCAATCTGCCAAACTGATTTTCTGCAGAAGCCTAAAACAGAACTAACCCAAAAGATGAGGTTGAAGATAAACATGAGGTACTTCACACAGCAGAGGCAACCTCGTGACGCAGACATTCTGCATGAAAGAAGAAAGACAGGAATAATCACAAAATGACAATATATAAACGTATTGTGTGTGCTTTTAACGTGTGCAAACTTTCACACTCTCCTGAACTGTAGCATGGAGAGGAAGTGCTTTTTCCAGGCAGGAAGAAACCACCCTTGTGTTGTACTGCTGATAGCATTAACTAGAAAGCCATTATGTTCCATGACTAAAACATACCTACTCATGTACCCACACTAAACTCAAAGAATATTGTGGACTTTGATATGCGCCACTTCATATTCCATGAGCAGAAAGCAAAATAATCACGCTGGTGGTTATTTTGCTCTTTTTGTTCCACAGACTGTGGTCTACATGTGACCGCAGAGCATATTATGGGACAAAATGTAAACATATAAGCCCCCTCAAAGTTAGGCAGCACATGGATTTATGATCTGATTTCAGTTGTATGTCAGTAATGGTTCTGGAAATTGGCACCATATGTATGCTGGTATTAAAAAGTTCTTTAAATATGAGATCACATAGAAACCTAAACATAATTTTAGTTTCTTGTGATTATAAATGCTTAGAAAAGAGTGCTTGAAGCATACCTCCACTTTTTTCTTTTTAAATTCAACTCTTTTTTTAATCAATTCTGACAGTCGTTTCTGACCTAAATGAAAAACACAAACGATCATCTATCTTATCAATCTATCTCAGTAAATCACAGGTTTGCACAAACTCACTTTCAACAACATTGTTTTTTCCATCTGCTTCAGTAATGATCAAGTGGTTTGTAACCAGTACCCAAATCTATATATTTAATATAGGCCTACATATTTTTTACATTTTACATAATTTACATTAATCATCAATCCAATATAGTTGCTTTACCTTTATTTAGGTGGAGACAGAAAAAAAGAGACTGACAGGCAATTGAAAGGTTTCCAGGAAAAGAGTTGAGTTTTCACTGTGTCCTGAATCCAAAGCTTCCTGTATTGTCTTTTTGTTCTTACGTACTGATGAAGTTCATGAGATATTGCTTTATTTATTCATTGACCGATATTATCCACATCACAGATGTGATTCCTCCAGTTCTCCAGGGTGTAAATGACTCTTCATACGTGAAAAAAAACAAAAACTTAAAGGCTTCTGTGAAGTGATGACCTTAAATGATTGGTCTTGCAGTTTCCAGGCACACAAAATTCTTCACAAGCTTTTCTTTCTTTGTTGTTTAATTCCTTCAGACTCGTATCATTTCTCTCTGGGATTACTCATGGCATTACAATTTTTTTCTTTTTCTTTTTTAGTTAACACAAACAACGTCAAAATATTTCTTTGCTTGTTAGTTTGTTCCCTCAACCTTAATTGCTAATTCCCGGTTGTCTTTGTCTTTCTATCTTTACAGCTATTTACCTCCCTCTCTGGTTCCAAATAACTTCCAGATGTAGTTTTCAGCCCTCCCCTCTGACTCTTTCCCTCTCTCCTCCTCCCGCTGGTCTCCAGACAATCCATTCTTTTCCAAGACCCTCCTCTCCTGAATCTTTCTCCCTCCCTCTTTCTCTTGGTTTTGTCCAAACAATCCTGATGGATGTGGCCAGCAGACATATTTGAGGCTTTGCAGTCCTCTCTGTGTCTTTTTGTTTAGTCTTTAGATATTTAATCTATTAAACACACTACTAACCCTTTGTAGAACTCTCAAACACTTTTTGTTATTAACATTTGTAGTTGAATTCATTGAAGTATGGTGAACGTGATACCAAGTAATAGTGATACCAGCAAAGTACAACATGTTACAATCAATCGGATTTGAGGGACAAGTGTACTGTTTATGTGAAGTTTAGGTTTACAGCCAGGGATAGGTGCTTCTACATCATTGTTGTTGACCTATCATCTTCCTTTGATTTTAGGATTAGGTTATAGTTTGTTTAGTTAAGTTAGGTCATCTTTATTATCCTCAAGGGGCAATTATTTTCACAGCCAGCAGTAAACCATTCAATCAGCAAGAACAAACACATAACACTAAAAGAAAGGGAAAAAAGACTTACATAAATAATTTACCAATAATTTAAAAACCTGGTTAGGGTTAGGCTCCAGAGTAGGGAAATGGTTAGGGCTATGCTTTCATACAGGAATTTTGTTCCAGGATCAACAAAATGTATTGATCCAGGAACATGTGTTACTTGGCCAAATCACAGAAACCATTCCCATGTACAGTATTTATATTAGGACACAAAAAGAGAAAGTTGGTCATCTTGTCAGGAGCTCCATCTGGTGGTCATTTGTAATATCAGTTTATTCAGTGGAATATGATTCCTCATTGATATATCATTGTTATGAATTTGAAATACCCAGTGCGTTAGATGAATATGAAAGTTTTTGCTGGTAATGGACTTTTACACAATAGAAAACAATGTCTCCATGTTATATATTTCACACTATATGAGCAATTATGCCAGAAATACCAAAGGTGTTTTAAAAAACTTGTTAGATATTTAAGAAAAAAACCCGTAGAGGCTGATACATTTTAAATTATTGTTCTTGGTTTAAATACATACACTTGTGGCCAAAGATAACCGACCTTTTCACCCACCAATGGCATTCCTACACATCTCTATTTTCTATTTGGCACTCCTTGCCATTAGAAGGGCTGCCGTCTTCAGATTTTTCTATAATTCTGTGGGATTATAGGTGTAAATCTATTTCTAGCTACTCCCAGTCACATTTAGTTTTCAGTCATTTTTTTATCATTTCAGTTTAACATGTTTAAATCCATTTCACAGAATTCTATAGATTTTCCCACAAAATCAGTACAGAAAATATTGGGAAGTGTTTTGAATATATATATAGTGAAGAGCGTGAATATATATATATATATATATATATATATATATATATATATATATATAATTTGATTGTATATTGTGCCACCATTCATTGATATGATAGGCTTAAAATCATAAAACTTACATTTTGGTAAATTGTGGTAAAGTGGTAAATTATGTTGTTGTTTTTTTTCCACAAACAAAGCAATCGCATCGCTTAAAATAATTGAGGTTAAACCACCCGAGTCACATGGATTACACATTAATATTGTGTGCCTTAATCAATGCACTATAAAAGTGCACTATCTCTAACCTCATTCATTTACTCAAGTAGTAGTACAACTCTATCTTTAGATGTAGATAAAGATACTAATTATACTTTTTTGGTAACGCTTTAGATTACAGCCGGAAAGTACTGCGTAATTAAGACGAATTTACAGCGTTACTTTCGGTAATTATAGTGTACCTATGAAGTACTTGCATGTAAGTATAAGGGAACAATAGGTAAAGTTTGGGGAATAAAGGGGTAACAACCAGGAGAATTAAAAAAAAATATTTATACTGTAAGTATTATAGAACTAAGGGGTACTTATTCTACTATTATGATACAACAATCACATTTGGGAGCAATTTAGCGAGAACATTGTAATTTTTTGTAATAGTTTTGTAATACATAGGCCTACTCTATAGGCTTTTTAAAAATCACAGGGTACATATCTATGCATTTATAGCTACAGTTTTTTTGTTTTTGTTTTTTTTATAGCAAAAGTGCAGATGTTTAAGTTTGGGCGTACATGTTTCAAGGCAAGTAAAGCTAAAACAATTGCAATGTTTTTAAATACTAGGAAATATACTCCTGTTCCATGTAGTTACAGGGTAAGTGTGACATTGCGGGACATAAATTAAAGTGGTGCTTGTTACCCTCTTGTTCCATGTAGTTACAGGGTAAGTACAATAAAAATACATACACAATCTTATATCACTGACTCGGAAACCTTTATTTGAAAAACAACTTGGTCTGAAGCGATACAGTTAAACAAGTTTAAAATATTGTCATGTTTCTTACAAACACCTATCGTTTCACTTCAGAAGATCCATTGGGGTCGCATGGATTACTACAGTTATTCCAGTATGTTTGATGCTCCAAATTTTAGGAACACATGAGCTTGCATTATATGTATTCCCAGAGATGTATTTTTTATTTTTCTAAAAACCTTAATTTGTGTTAATCTGAAGAAGGAAAGTCGTATACATCTTGGATGGCATGAGGGTAAAAGATGAGTAAATGGTGAGGACGTATTTCTGGGTGTACTGCATTTTCTTTTAATACAGAATACATACTCTGACATGACACTCTGTGACACATAAGTGACACGATTTCTTCTTCAGATTCATCAGTCGAAAGAAAGAAAAAGAAGAGGAACAAAAGGAAGAAGCCAAGCAAGAAAAAAAGGGGGGACAAAACATGCTACTTTTGTCAAGACTTAAGCATTTGAAATGAATTGTTGATTTAAATAAAGCTGTGTTAAACGAAAAAGAAGTGTTGTAAATCTGTTTTGAATTAAGTTGTTTTTCAAATAAAGGTTTCCGAGTCAGTGATATAAGATTGTGTATGTATTTTTATTGTACTTGCCCTGTAACTACATGGAACAAGAGGGTAACAAGCACCTCTACATGAAACAAGAGTATCTTTCCCCAAAATTTAAGCAAAAGTTGCAATTGTTTTAGTTTTCAGTGCACTTTTGTTAAAAAGATTACTGTATAAATGCATATATATGTACCCTGTCTTTTATAAAAGCCTATAGAGTACAGTATGTATTGGCACAGCATTATTACAAAAGGGTACAGTGTATGTTCTTGCTAAACTGGTCCCAAATGTAGAATAAGTACCCCTTAGTTCTATAATACTTACAGTATAAATATATATGTTTTTATTCTCCAGGTTGTTACCTCTTTATTCCCCAAACTTTACATGTTGTTCCCTTATACTTACATTTAAGTACTTTATAGGTACACTATAATTACAGAAAGTTACACTGAAAAATTACGCAGTACTTTCCGGGCTGTAATCTAAAGCGTTACCACTTTTTATATCTGCATCTATAGTGAACATTACAAATGATGAATGATGATTAACGCAGGAATTATTTTGTCTTGAAGGTTGTTTAATTTTCTCATTGATTTATTTATTTTATTTTTGCCGACAAAATCCTGTCATTTCAATAGGAATCCATGTGATCTGCAAATTCGCTTGAGGATGAAGGATTTCCCCATGCAAGTTTTGCAATAGGTTCAGTTTGTCATGTGAATTTGCCGTGTTGACCAATTGAAAATATGTTTGATTTGAAAGTGGCTTGGCTTCTTTTTGAGCTATTTCATACATATTTGGGCCTGTATACACCCTTGCACCCTTGCCTGAATACCCACCCTTGCAGTCTTTGCACTTGACCACTTGTCTACATGATGTATTTCCTGTATTTGGTCCAAGTGTTCAAGTAGGCATGAAGACTGTAAGTGTGTGTCAAACATTACCCAATAGGACAAACTCATAGTGTTGCAAAAATGCACATGCTTACAGAGCTTTTTTTAAATTATTTTTAATACTTGGCATTTTAAAATGAACTTCTAAATGTCTTTTCAGTAGACCCTATGTAACAAAAAACACCATTTAAAAATTGTTGTGCTTCTAATTAAGTTATAAAAAACAGTAGCAAATATTGTACAAAATTCACAGCCTACTCATCTTTGGACAAGTAAAATGTGCAACATTATGTGCAACACTTTGTTTTACCACCAAATTATATGTAATGTCTAATTAAACTTACAGTGGAATGTTTTCCTCAACATCTCACAATTTCGGCTCACACGAGTTCCCTTTGTGAAGCTTCGAATACCGCTCCGAAGCAGTCGAGATAGTGTGGATTTAGTGTGCGTTCAGGGCACTGCACTTTGGCATTTTTTAGACATGGGACAGTCTTGAGCACGCACTTCCTGTCGCGTACACACGCTCTCAAGTGGCCATGACCACAAGTGTGGGTAATTGGACAGTCCAATTGTGTTTCATACACTGACAACAGACAACTTTTTTGCTAATGTTTCTGCACCTTTAAGTAAACATTTTAGGAAAAGGATTAAAGGCCCGTTCACAACAAGGACGATAACTATAAAGATAACGAGATATAGTTCTAAAAATCTTTCTCAATATTAAAGAATAGCAGAGTTCACACCACAGCAAACGATAACGGCACAGAGAAACAATATCATTGGAATCACTTTCAGAACGATTTTATCCAGCTAATGAACGATAAAAATATTGACAGCCAATCAGAATCCATCCATCCAATGATATCGTACGCTGGTGAGGACGCTTATTTACAGTAGTTATCTTTATAGTTATCGTTCTTGATGTGATCGGGCCATAAGAGTTTTAGATCATTATACATTGCGTCATTGTTCATAATGAATTGTGATGGTCAAACAATATTTACAAATCTACATTACTTAGTCCTTGTTTGATACACATGATGTAATCAAGATGGTCAATTATATTAAATCCTTAACGTTCATTCGCTGAAGAAGTCTATTAGACGGCTGTGGTGAGACAGAACGTTTCTCCTCCTTGCAACTCCTTCTCTTCACTTTTGTCATCTCCTTTTTGTGTCTTGTTCTCTGCCTTGTTTTCACCCACATCCTCATCTATGTAAAGCAGAGGTTCCTGCTTCTCCCATTTCTTCGCCTCTTTAGTGCCTTCCCCACCAACTGCACCATTACACATGTCACCTTCGTCCAGGGCGGCGAATGTGCTGAGCATCATATCTTCTCCATCCTTTTTCCCATCATCAGGTAGAAGACCCTCCTGTACTTCAGCGTCACATTCGACCCCCGCCTCCAGATTCACAGGTCCCGCCCATGCGTCGTCCTCCGCCCCTTTTTTCTTCTTGGAACGTTTACTTTGTCCATTCACATACGTGGGGCCAAATGTCCGTGAGGCGTTTTTCTTTCGCCGTTGGATGAACAGAATCATGGCAACACATAGCACACAAATGACAATCACACACACTACGATTATTAATAACCAGTTTGTTTGTATGGGAAGAATGATTTGCTTGACATATCCACCGGTGGTGACAGAGGTAAATTGGGTGGAGACTGGTTCGTCATCAAACGTCGAGTGTGAGTGCCCTTCAGGAATAATTTCTATTTCTAATAACTGTGAAGATGATGTTAGAGTTGCAGTGGAGGTTATTGTGCTGGTCTCCATGGGTTTGGACGGAGATGCAGTCCAGTCTGCAGTTTGCTGAAACGGTGTGGATGTGGGATTGAGGGCTTCTGTTGAATCAGTAGACATAGTATCAGCTGTGGTGATTTCATCTGTAGGATGTTCATTAGGACTGGTCAACTCAGAAGAAGTAAAGCCAACAGTCATTTCATATTGACGTGTGCTTGGGGCATCTGAAGTAATTTGTTCAGCTACTTCTGTTACCACATTAGGAGGCACATTAGTGGTGATCATTGTGGCCTGCTTTATTTGATCAGCTGTTGTTAGTTCAGTCTCAGTATTGAGTGGCATGGTATTCACAGCTGTTGGTTCTTCAAGCATGTTGCTCAGTTGATGAACAATTGTGGGTTCTGCATGAGACAGATCTGGTTTTGTCTGTAGTTCAGTGACAGTAGTTATGTCCAGCAGTGGTCCAGCAGTGGTGAAATGACCATGTCCTGCAGTGGTACTTTCAGAACTGAACATTTCCCCCACAGTGTTGTTATTGCTGGTGATATCTGTCTCTGTTGACACTTGTGCATCAGTGAACTTAAGACAGGCTCCAAGAGCAAGATACAACAGTAAATTGCTAAAAACGAGCCTCATGATGCTCATACTACTGCCTGAAAAGTTAGCAATCTCAGTCTTTGTGCAAAACAAAATTGCTCAGGTGGGCTTATAATGTCCTTGGAGATCCACTTTGAGGCTCGAGAATGTGATAGAAATTGTAGGAAACCTCCAACACCTGACTATATATTAAAGGAAAGCATCTGGCAGAAGACATTCATTTTTTTTTTTTTTTTTTTTTCTTGTTCTCTGTGTGGTTGGTGTTTTGCTGAGGTAATCTTGCGTGAATCTGGGCCGGAAAGTTTTACACACCCCTGTTCTTCCCTTTTCTTCTCTGTCTCTGCTTCAGTGTAGCACGAGCGAATCTAGCTTTGAAATAAACATGTGACAGTAAAAAAGACACCGGGAGAAAAACACAGTTAGTCACAAAATTATCACTCTTTTTTTGTTTAAATTAAAATAAATAGGTCTATAGATCATATAAAATATATGTAAAAAAGTTCTAAAGTTTGGGGTTCATATGATTTTTTGAATGCTTTTAAAATAAGTCTCTTATGTCCACTAAGGCTGCAAAAATACAATTAAAATAACTTTTTTTTATTCTAATCCTTTAAAATAATATTTCTGTGATGCAAAGCTGAATTTTCAGCATCATTACTCCAGTCTTCAGTGTCACATGATCCTTCAGAAATCATTCTAATATGATGATTTGCAGCCCAAGAAACACTTCTTACTATTATATTATATTTTATTCAACTATTTATTTATTTATCACTAGAAGGTAGAAATAAATTGAATGTACTTTTATTCATTTGAAAAATGCTTTTATCTAGTGACTTTCTTAGGAATTGAGCCCCATGACATTGGCGTTGCTAGTGCCATGCTCTGTCTACCAGATGAGCTGCACTTCATTTGACGGGCAGAATAGAGATACGTCAACAGGTTATTTCAGTGCACATAGTTACTAGATGCGATTTTGAGTGCTGTGTTTCTCCAAGCTGCATGTAGTGATTTTTTCCGTTCTTTTTATGTGGTCTCCCTGTTTTCAAGCATCTTATAACATCACAGCCACAAACTGGTTACAATTTGTCTCCCGTTTGATCCCTTTATGAATAAGAGCAATTGCCACTTACCTTCATGCCTCTGCGTTAAGTCACTGCAAGCTCCAACCACCAAGACCAAACTGCACATTTGAAAATCTACACACTCTCGCATGCAGTGCACACCTATATCCTGTTCATTTCTCTTCCTCTCTCACTCCTACATGCCCTCTTTCATTTCTCCTCCCTCTGAAGATGTCATATCACTGCCTGCATCTGGACGAGAGACGCTGTAGCTGAAAGATTAAAAAAACGTGCAAAAAAGTACTTGACGTGCATTATTATCTGAGGCTGAAGTAGAAAAAGAGAAGCCAGGCCCTGCTTTCCATCAGGGTGTGTTGACACTTCTGTGGGGTTTGGTTCTGGTTTGTCAGTACAACTGCTGTTAAGTGCAATCATTTGAGTGTATGCGTGTATATGTGCATGATATGGTTTGTTGGGTGGAGGAGGGTATTGCAGAGAAGTGAGAAATTTTGTCCCTAAAGTAAAGTTTGCTTAAACTTTTCTGAGAGATGTATATCCTGCCCTCTCATATTTCTCAATCTAAGTAACAAACACAGGATTTGCTAATCGAAGATCTTATAAAAAAATTTAATTTAGGCATTTTTACATGCACATGATATCGTGATATCTTTTCTTTCTGTTGACGTTTTACTTCACTGTACTTATCACTATCATTTCCTCATTCTGAATATATTAACACTTTTTTCATGACATTGTCTCTCACTCTTTTTAACATTCATACACAACAGAAACTTACATTTTCTGTTAGAGATCTCTCAAAATGGTGATTCACACCATCTCTGAATTAATATTTATTTTATTTCAGTTTATCTTTACAAGACGCACTATGAGATTTCATAATGTTTGCTCAAAACATATCACTAAAAGTTGCATATTAAATATTGTGTATTTTTTTTTAGGTATTTATTTATTTTAATCAGGGAATGGATTTTTTTTTAATTACCCAGAAACGTTCTGAAATTTCCAACAGTGTAACAAAAAGGACTGTGGTTAAAGTTTCTGTGGCCCTTTACTTTTCCAAGGAAGGAAAAGCACTGTATATTATTCTGTTTATCTCACTGTTTAGTTTCAGGACTCTTCTAAGTAATTTATGGAAACTAATGCCGTTTCAACTTAACAATTAAAGTAATAGGTCTGTGCTTTCATCAAACATAATAAGTTCTATAAATAGATGGGTTTTATTTATAAATAATGTTTTTTATTTGTGGATCTAAGTTCAGTAAACTTGCATTTTAAATTAATATGAGCATTAAGACTGCAAAATCAAGCGTAGCGTCGGTTCTGGCAGGTCACGTTAGTCAAGCTCGCATCAGCTGACTCTCAAGCTGATCCACGTCTACCTATAGGAATACGACGCCTATCACTGTGTATAAGCTCCTTCAGTATTATCAGCAGCTATTGCGTTTCTCAGGAGCTAATTGCCCTCCTCCATCCCCAGCTCCTCCTCTCGCTCAGTCAGGATTTGGCATTCTAATTCCCCTTGAATCAGAATAAATTCTCGAATTATGTTGTACTTTAAAATCTTGAATTAATGATATCTGCATACATTCATGTTGGTTCTGTTCTGTTTACCCTATGGGAGGTCATTGCTGCTCTCCCTGCTCTTATCCATGCTAGGCTGCATGGATGCGCAGGGAGTTCTTGCCCAGAGCGGAACCATACCGCCAATCCAAACTGTATACTAATTGTCAATCATATTTGACGATAGTGGTCCTGACAGAAATGGTGATGAAAAAAAGTTTGACAAACACAGAGTGTATGCGTTTGAGCAAACTGAAAAGATTATACAGAATTACTTCTGTACACCAAAAAAGTTGTGTATACTCATAGAAATGGAAGAAACTTTACAGAAGAAAACACAACTTTAACAACAAAATGTAATCAAAAACATTACATAGAGCTAAAACATATATTAATTCTAAATAACATATATTTATTATGTCATTATGTTCCCATGTTTTGACCAAAATCACAATTTTATTCAAGTTTATTATCAGTGATCAAACTGAACATGCTCAGCTGCCTGTTAGTTGGACCTAATGCTGCCTTCATGTGCTATCGGAAATTTCCTACTTCCCCCTTCTGAAGTTGTAATGACAAGTTTGTCGTTTTCAAGTGCTTTGTTGTTGGAAAGAATTGGACGTTAGGCTAATTTTTGCCTATTTCTTAGGGAAATCTTACTAAACCCAAAATGTATAGAAGATATTTAATCAATATCCAATGGATTTAGAATAAAATGCAGCGTCCCACTTTTGAACATTACCCTCCCAATTTGATTCACTACATCTAGATAGTCAGCTTGTTGACGAGTCTGTAATTTCAGTCAAATAAATCCTATTTTTATTGTGTAAAAATGCATACAAATACAATATGATATGGATCAAATTTATGTAAATATACACAACTGCAGATGTTATGGGAAAAACTAATAAAAAATTAACAGTCATATACATTTCTCACTTTTGGCTCCATGTTGGAACTAGGAAACTTCAAATTTCCCTGTAATAAACGCGACTTTAGAGGCTGTTCATGTCCAATTTCTGAATAGGAAACTCATATTTACTATAATTCCAATGTCTCGTAAGTTCTTGTTCTATATTTGTAGTTGCCTGACAAAATGGAAGTTGGATTTTTTTTTACAGTGTACAGCTGAGCACAAATCAGGTCCATGTTGGATCACAAACGTAACGTCTTATTTACTTGTTCAAATAAAGTTTCCAAGCCTGAAGGTACATCTGTCCAAACTGTTTCCTGTGGTGTCTTTCAAAGTTGATAACTACGTGTCGGTGTCCAGCATCCTCTCCTCCTTCACACGCCTGTTTGCATACCAGAACTCTGTTATGTCATCCACAGTCACTTTAGGCTGAATCCACAGCCCATTCTCCTTCCTATCCTGTTCCTGTCCTCTTCTCTTCATCCTCTCCTGCCTCTTTCTGTCTTTCTGCTTCTTGTCGGCCTCCATCGTGGATCCATTGACATACCAGAACTCCACTCTCTCCTGCACCGATGCTTTGGGGTTGGCCCAAAGGCTCTCTTTCTCGCACGTCTGGCCTCCCTTCTCCCTCCGCTTCCTCTTCTTTTTAAAGACAGACAGACGCACCCACAGGAAGATGGTTATTCCTAAAAATATGGTAGCAGTCATTGCTAAAGTCCACACTGTGATGAAGCACATCAGTATGGATTGACGAGATTTGGGGTTTGGGTTCAAACATTTAGGCCAAGCTTTGCTTTCTGTGTCAGTTTTGTTTGTTTTGTTGGTTGTGGCATCAGTTAGGACATCAGTTATGATGGAGTTGTTGTTATAGGTGGTGGTACCACTGGGTGTGTCTGTTCCTGTAATGTTTTCTCTTCCTGTGTGTGCAGTAGAGTTTGTGAATCTGTTTATATTCTGCTGTGTCGTTGAGTGATTTACACCACCTATTGAGGTGTGATAATCAGGTGCATCTGTAACCGTTGGGTCTTGTGCTGTTGTGTAAGCCGGTGTGATCATGGGAATGTCTGTGCTTTGTGATGACCAATCGTTTCTCGCTGTTGCTGTTGCAGCACTTACACCAATTGTATTTGCTGCTGTGTCATAAGATTCCTCTCTGTGGTCACTTGTGAAGCTGTAACTTCCCTCAGTGCTCAGTGTTCCTCTCGACTCATTCGTATTAGCAAATGTGGCCTGGGTGGAGTTCGTTTCATAATTTCCTTCATCTGCTTTTGTTCTATCATCCTCTTTCTCTGTCCAGTCTTTCCAGGGAACTGTTGAGACACTGCTAAGCAGGTCTGATAAGGTGTCTGCAGTTTGAACTGTTCGTCCGTCATCAGTGTAACTTGCACTTGACATTGTTACTGTTTCACTATTTTGTGATGTCAGTCTTGCAAAGTTAGTGGAAACTGTTGTATTTGTGTGGCTCATAGCAACACTGCTAGCATTGCTAACGCCTACGCCATCATCCATCATGCCATTCTGAGATGGAGTACTGCTGTTGTATTGATCCAGGGATGTTGTTTCCTGTGTGGACATCACATTTGGGGTTGCATTTGGCTGTGTATGCACTTCACTGGGCAAATTTGTTGTGCTTTCCTGTGTTTTTGTGGTCAGAGGTGAGAAAGGTGTGGCATTTATTAGCATCTTGGGTTCTTGGTTTGTTTTTGTTGTTGCTGTAGTTATTTGGGTGGTTTCAGTGTGGTCACTCATGGTGTTTGTTGGCAGTGTGTTGAAATAAAGAGCTGAGGCGATGAGGAAGTGAGTGAACAACACTGTGATGGACAGTAAAGTAATCTCCATTGTGACTTCTGTAAAAGATTGAGACAACATGAGTAAAGCCATGACGGGAAAACATTTGAAAATAAAATGAATTCACTTACAATAAAGTTCAGTGCATTATGCATTTGTCCCATGAACTTACAATGAACATTTTTTTATATGTTTGTAGTGAACAAATATGAAAATCATTTGATCATGCTGATTTGGTGCTCAAGAAACATTTCTTATTATCAATGTTGAAAACAGTTGTGCTGCTTAATATTTTTGATGAAATATATTTTCTTCAGGGATTCTTTGATGAATAGAAAGTTGAAAAAAACGGCATTTATTTAAAATAGAAATCTTTGGCAACAATATGAATGTCTTTACTTTCACTTTTGATCAATTTAATGCATCCTTGATGAAAAAAAGTGTTAATTTCTTTCAAAAAATAAAATCGATCTGACCCCAAACTTTTCAACAGTAGTGTGTGTATGCATATATAGGCTATTTTAATAAATATAATATAAAAGTATTATTAGTTGGTTGGTTAGTTAGTTAGCTATTCATAAGCTGAACCTTATTTTAAAGTGTTACCACATAATTTATGAAGTTAGAGGCTGCATAGAATTGTGTAACACTGTTAATTCATTTACTTATTTATTTGTGTAATTAAAATTAAATATTAAAATTAAATATACTGCCTCAGCAAAAAACAACACACACCAAATTCTATTGGTTTTAGGTTTTGTTAGATCAGTATATTGATGTGCCAATATCAGTTCAAAAATAAAATAAGTTGTGTTTCCCAGCAATCTAAACCCAAAGTCAACTTTAGCTACTGCCAAATAACATAGTTATTTTGATTTTATTTGACTTTCCTGACTACAAACACTCCAGGCCTACAACATACACACAACATCACGAAGCAGCATAAAATCCACACTGCACATTTGTACTAGATTAAGAACAAACGAGAACTCGAAAACAAGCTATGTCTGTATTACTTCTCGTTTAGGTTTAATCAACTGACAGAATCAAATAAACTCTACCTGATGTTCAGAACTCATCACGTTGTCTCTTCCTGACGCACTGTGATTTCTTCGTTTGGGCAGTGGTGACTTCTGGGATACTTCTCTCCCCTAGCTGAAACTCTGAAGTGACATGAGGAAATGACAGTTTGATCACCATGCCAACAGTGGGATGTGGTGAGAGGTTGGGGTGAAGAGGATGTGGTTGAGTGGCTCCGCCTCTTGCCTCCATCAGTGCTGCTGTGGAAGAAAATAAAGAGCAGATATTTGAACACATCCTGTTGACTCATATTACATTCAGATTGATCAACTGCACATCACTCTAATGAGGACGCCGAGTCACAGTACTGTTTTGATGAGATGACATAGATGTCACTAGAGTTTTGTCTTGAAGACCAGTGCTTCTCAAACCTGTCCTGGGTACACCCCACCACTGCTCATTTTGTGTGTGTCCCTCATCTAGCACACCTGATTCAACCCAACAGCTCATTAGTAAAGACTGCAAGACTTGAATTGGGTGTGTCCGATGTGCAGTGGGAGAAACCCAGTATTTTTTTTTTTTTTTTTGAAAAAGTAAAAAGAATGTACATCTATATGTTGCTTAATAAATATCTAACATTAATATTTATTAATATTAGGCTACTACACAAAGCCGGTAATGTACACAAAACACATGCAATGTTTTATGTTTATTGCAGGTCAATCTATATTTGATGTAGTCATATTTTCTTGGTAGTTTTTCTTTTATGTGTACATTTCTTCATGGTGTTATGATGTTACATATGTTATTATACCTTTCCATGATTATATCTACCTATTTTGACTTGCCTGTACAAAGTGACAGATGAAGTTGTTCCAAAATACTGTAGATTTGAATTGGATGCACAGCCTTTGATATACAGACATACACTACCATGCAAATGTTTAGGTTCAGTAAGATTTTGTTTTTGTTTTTGAAAGCCGTCTCTTATGCTTACCACAGCTTCATTTATTTAATAAAAACATACAGTAAAAAATATTATATTTTGAAATATACCAATTTATAATGACTGTTTTAATATAGTTTAAATTTTCATCATCATTACTCCAGTCTTCAGTGTCACATGATCATTCTAATATGATGATTTGCTGCTCAAGAAACATTTCTTATTATTATCAATGTTGCTGTTATTATATTATATTAATATCTATAATATTTTTGTGGAACCTATGATAAAAAATTTTAACCATATCAATATGTTTGATAAGTCAAAGTCAATTTTTATCTTATTTAATGCATCCTTGATTAATAAAGATACATTTCTTTTTTTTTTTAAGTATCGCTGACCCCAAAGTTTTGAATGGCATTATTTTCATTTAGCATTATTTTTGCCAGCCATGACCCATTTTTTGTTCAAGACCCACTAGTTGAGAGCCTCTCCTAATATTTTCAGTCATACAGTATGAAAAAGAAAGGATTTCCCTTTGAATTCTATGGTTTTATGCATCGGGACATAATAGAAAATCATCTGATCCTTGGCAAGTCTTAACATTTGGTAAATACATCCTCAGATGAACAACAACACATGACATATTACACCGTATCATGGTTTATTTAACAAAAACTAGGCCAAAACAAGAAGCCATGTGTGACAAGGTACATCCTTACTTCTTCCAGGAATGAAGAGAGTGAGTAGCAGTCAGGCGCTGCTAATCAGATGTCTTTGATTAACTGATCATCAGCAAGTGTGATCACCTCTATAAAAGAGTTTGCTGCTCCGGAGCATTCAAGTGTGTGTTAACACAATGCCGAGGAGGAAAGACATCAGCAATGATTTTAGAGAACCAATTGTTGATGTCCATCAATCTGAGAAGGGTAACAAGGCCTTTTCCAAACAATTTGATGTCCATTATTCTACAGTGAGGAAGAATATTCACAAGTGGAAAACATTAAAAACAGTTGCCAATCTTCCCAGGAGTGGATGTCCCTGCAAATTCACTCCAAGGTCAGACCATACAGTGCTCAGAGAAAATGCAAAAAAACAAAGAACTACACCTCAGACTCTACAGGCCTCCGTTAGCATGTTAAATGTTAAAGTTCATGGCAGTACAATTAGAAAAAGACTGGACAAGTATGACGAGAGTGTTACTGGATCTTAGTGCTGGATTTGATACTATCGATCACAACATTCTTTTGAATAGACTCAAAATTATGTTGGCATTAATGAAATTGCATTAGCATGGTTCAAATCATACTTACCTGACGTTATCAGTTTGTAGCAGTAAATGAAGATATGTCTTATCGATCAAAAGTTCAGTATGGCGTACCACAAGGCTCAGTACTAGGGCAGTTGCTTTTCACTCTGTACATACTACCCTTGAGAGATATCATTAGGAAGCATGGCATTAGCTTTCACTGTTAAGCTGATGATACTCAGCTCTATATTTCTTCGCACCCTGACGAAACTTACTAATTCACAAAATTAATGGAATGCATAGCTGATTTAAACAATTGGATGACTAGTAATTTCCTACTTAATTTAAAAAAAAACTGAGATTCTAATTATTAGACCAAAAACCCCTGCATAACCTAGAATACTTTCTAACACTTAATGTCAAGTCTTGTTGTTGGTTTGGAACAACACCTAGCTGTGCTCTTTGATACCAATAATTCATTTGAAAGCCACGTTTGTATCATCTATAAAACCGCATTCTTCCAGCTTAAAAATATATCTTGCATTCTCAAATTCTGGCCAGTTGATAATAGAATATCAAAATCAACTGCAGGCGGTAAATCCTTTTCCTATTTTGCACTTAAACTTTGGAACAAATTTCCTAGCATTGTACAGGAAGCGACAACCTCTGTCTGTTTAAATCTAGACTGAAAACACATCTCTTTAACCTGGTATACACATAACACATTATCAATTTCTATAATTCATGTAAAATGATTATTAGGCTGCTTAAAGGTCAGCCAGAACCGAGAACACTTCCCATAACACCTGATGTACTTGTTACATCATAAGAATGGCATCTACGCTAATATTAGTCTCTCTGTTTATCCGAGGTTTACCATACTCAGCCGGATCCGGGCCGTATCCAGATCAGATGGAGGACCTGCACCTAGACATGACCACAACGCAGCCCTGAAGTGTCAGCAGAGATCGTGTCAACTAGACTGTCCCCTGCAAAGGCCTCATCGACACAACAAAAGGGTTTTTCTTTTCCACGACAAACGTTTCTTTCGTTGCAAAGACAAGCAATTGGCAATGTCACTTTGTAAGGAAAGACTACGCGCCTGCGCACATATGCATTCAAACGTGCATGCCTATAGACTAAAAATGTAATACGCATGTGCATGCCATCACCGGTTTCACAGATTTACATTTTTAAGTTTACATGGAGATGATAACATTATCGCTTTCGAAACCTACTTCAAAGTTTGCATTCTCAGGCCACCAAAATGTCGTTGTTGTGTAAATGAACAGCCAGAATGCATTAAAAGCTTTCTGTTTTCAGTTAAAACCTGCAGTGTTATGTAAGCAGCCCCTGAGTTAATAACTAATGAGTTTACAATGGAAATTAATCAATTCAAAACTTACAATGACTTTCTTCTAGAGCTGCTCTACAGCCAAAACAATCTTTGTTGCATTCATTTCCTATTATCACTGTAAAACTGCTTTGAAACAATCTGTATTGTAAAAAGTGATATATAAATGAAGGTGACTTGACACCTGGTGTTAAGATGTGTTTTGCTCAATCGGATAACATGTGGGCAACGCTAAATGCTGGTGTAAACAGGGTCTAAAATGTTTTTAGCTTCCAAGCACTCTCACCATTCCTGATTTTTTTTAACATGCACTCACAGCGTTTGCTGTGGTCTTGCAGGTGTCAGAGCAGAAACAAAAGCAACTGCTGTACATATGTTTTTCTGTTTTCTCTGATTGTGTTTATATGTAAATTGCACAAGCTTATTTTGTTCATTAGATCGAAAGATACATTAACATTTCTCTAAGAAATCAGGACAGAAGAGGTTGAAAGTGGACAAAAGAGATGTGTTAAAATACCAGGTGTAAAAGGGTATGTCTCCCTCGTTCACTTGTGATCCCATCAACCAAACCGCATCTTAATACCAGGTGTAAACAGGGTCTTTGAGTCGACTATGAACTCCTCTGTGTACCGAAGTATTCTAAAGTCAAATGTGAAGTCATCTGTCCGACAGCTAAAACTTGGCCAAAATTAGGTCATGCAACAAGACAATAAATCCAAGAACACCAGCAAATCTACAACAGAATGGCTGAAAAAGAAAAGAATCAAAGTGTTGCAATGGCCCAGTCAAAGTCTAGACCTAAACCAGACTGACATTTTGCGGTGGGACATTAAGAGAGCTGTTCATAAACAAATGCGCACAAACCTCAATGTACTGAAGCAAAGTTGTAAAGAAGAGCTGGCCAAAATTCCTCCACAATGATGCGAGAGACTGATACTGTCAAACAGAAAATGATTTCTTCAAATTATTGCTGCTAAAGGTGTTTCTACAAGCAATTAAATCATAGTTGTTGTTCGTCTGAGGTTCTATTTACCTCATTTTAAGACCTGCTAACGACCAGATGATTTTTATTATGGCCTGTTACACAAAACCATAGAATTCAAAAGGGTGTCCTTTCTTTTTCACATGACTGTAGATATAGCTGTGTGAGATCAACATCTGACTTTCATCACCACTTTTTCTGTTGTCTGTGTCTCTATTAATACATATCAGTTGGTAATCTCTCTGTATCCACTCACTATCCTCCATATCTTAATTCTACTGCATATCTACATTCAATTCTATCTGTTCATCTCATATTCCTTTTTGTCCTTTCATTGATGCCATAGTTGCTGTGTCCGTGTTTAATTGAGGATTGGCTTGGATTAGCTGTTTGAGGTAGCCTTAATCTGTTTGAGTCACTGAGACACAGTTTATGAGAGAAGAGCTGAGGGTAATCACAGAGAGTGCCTGACAACAGATGGACCTGTGTTAGTTAACCTGACAGAAACACTCGAGGAAAATTAGTCAACGATTTGTAGATGGACAGTGAGGTTGTCAAAGTACTACAGAGTGAGGAAGAAATGGAGCAGGAACTGTCCTCTGAGAGAGGCGAGGACAGTGAACAAGAGGAAGATGAAGCTGAAGAGGATGAGGAGGAAATAGCTGAAATGCAGGGCAGAGAGGATAGGAGGGATGTGGAGGACTGGACTGGGTTTATTTCAGGAGAAGGACTTGCAGCTAAAGAGGAGGTGCTGCTGGACTGGAAGCCAGGTGACCCTGTGACCCCTCAGTATGTCCTCAGACTACCAGGATACACAGACGGTGAGGACGACTCAAACAAAGCAGCTTATTTGTGTTTTTGTTTGTTTTACTGCACAATAGTTTTCTTTTCCTTTACTATTATTGGTTATGTGTGCAGATTACCTGTGCTCCCCAGAAGACAATGTCTACAATATTAGCTTCTCACACTTCAAAATAAGAGACCTGGAAGGTGGATCAGTCATTCTGGACATAAAACGACACTGTCCAACAGGTATGTTAGTTTGTTTTCAACATTGCATTCTCTTATTTTCTGCTGTGCTGTGTGATTTTGTAAACGACACATAACTTGGCCAAGTATGATGTTTCGGATTTTAATTGTGATTGAACTGTTTATGCTAATTAGATTATCAAATGTGTAATTTGCCCTCTAGTGGACATTATGTACAGTAGCATTTCAAAAATGTCTTGTATTTCACCCTTAGTATTATTAATATATTATTATATATTGTATTATTGACATACTATTATATACATTTTCATTTAAACTTTTCATGATCCAATATTTATATTTTATTTAATTTCAGCTTTATTTCAGTTGACAGTTTTATATATCATTTGAAAAGTTTGAAATAATACTGATTGGCTCCACTACACCAGTCAAAAGAATTAATCTGTATTTTGACATAGATGGGGTTCTTGTTAAACCCTCATCCTCTGTCTGCAATCTTGGTGTTTTATTTGACTCTTCTTTTTTCCTTTGGTTCCCATGTTGCTGCAATTGTTAAAAGCTCTTTTTTTCACCTGGACAATATTGCTCTTCTCTCAATCTGGCTGATGCAGAAACCTTGGTACATTAATTAATTACTTCACGTCTGGATTAGTGCAATGACTTGTATATTGGCTTACCAAAAGAAGCACACTATAAGGTTGCAGTATGTAAAAAAGTGACCTCACCTTGACCAGATGCAATGCTCACATTATTCACTTCTTATTGCTTCACGCTTTCATTTTAAGATGCTCCTGCTAACATTTAAGGCTTAATTGGACTTTCTTCCTCTCTGTCTTTATACACCCATACCTGCCCACTGGGTCTCTTAGGTCGTCTGAACTTGGCCTTTTGTTCATTCCTAGACTTCGACTGTCGACTTTAGGTGGAAGATCCTTTTGTGTTACTGCTCTCAAGCCATGAAACCCACTTCCCCCTTCTCTTCGTAATATCTCTACTCTATTCATTTTCAAGTCTCAGCTGAAAATCTGCTTGTTTGAAATGTATTTTTGATAAATTGTACTTGGAGTTGTGTGTTTATTGTGTATTGTTTCCTTTGAATGTGCATCAATGTATTCTCCTGTTAAGTAATATTTAGCTTGTGGAAAGGCATTGTGTAAATAAAACTTCTACTTCCTCTTCTTCTTCACAGAAATAAAGGATGTCATAGAGCTGGATGCAGGCCGTTTCATTCAGTATCATTTCAGTCCAGCTTTTCTAAATCTCAGGGAGATTGGAGCCACGTATGTCTTATTTTTTATATGATTCCTATCGGGCCTTTAGAATAGACCTAATTTAATCAGAATCAATAACTATAAAAATAATTTGTTTGCAAAGCGGTTTCTCTCTCTTCTGAATAGACTTGAGTTTACCGTGGGTGGTAAGGCAGTGAACAAATTTCGGCTGATTGAGAGGCATTACTTCAGGGATCTACTGCTGAAGACGTTTGACTTTGAGATCGGTTTCTGTATCCCACACAGCAGAAACACCTGTGAACACATCTACTGCTTACCAGACCTGGATTCGCACACCAGTGAGGAACACACAAACATATAATGCATTTCCACACAAACTTATGTGTGCAAGTGTTCAATGTCAACTATGTTCTGTTTTTTCAGTTGAGGAGATGATCAGCCACCCTTTTGAGACGCGGTCAGACAGCTTCTACTTTGCCAAAAACACACTGATAATGCACCATAAGGCAGAGTACTCCTTCAACCAGGGGCTGGAGTTCAATGAGAACCAGAGCTAAACACGTCACAATAAGGCAATGTGAATCGCAGTATGGCTGCAGAAGACTGGTAATATAATATACAGATTAGCGTTGTATATTTGGTTTCATAAACCATAAACTACAAAGGCATGTCTTTGTTACTTTACTGATGTTTGTGCTGGGGAGATGTTGTGTTGCTTGCACTGTAATAAAAAAAAAAACTGTGAATCAGGAAACATGCTGATGATTCCATGTTTTGTCAACTCTGAGAATATATATATATAGCCTGTATAGGGTAAAGGGAAGCCCTGATGATGATTAAGAGAACAGACATCTTGAGGATCCATAACATGCCGGGTTTATTTATTTATGGCAATTAATGTTTCCCTTTCTGCATTCTCTCGCTCCACATCTCATAAACATCCTGTCTATTTTTATCACAACACAATGCACAGTACTTTTTCCTCTTACCAGGGGGTCTTATGCCCCAGCATAATTGCAGAAATGATACCACTTTTTTAAAAACATATTTCGGAATTTAATTTCATTTATTGCTGGCAAAACTGAATGTTCAGCATCATTACTCCAGTCTTCAGTGTCCCTTCAGAAATCGCAGAAATTCTAATATGCTGTTTATGCCTTTCTCCTCAAACATGTTTTTCACTTCTTCATGGCCTATTTTGAGTTCCATGCGGTTATTTAGACGGCAAACTGTGATCAGGGGTCACACATGCATTCATGGGGTCAAATATTTAGACGGATGCTCCTGAGATGAAAAGAGAGAGAGAGAGAGAGAGAGAGAGAGAGAGAGAGAGAGAGATGCAGGACAGAAGTGTTTATCAAAGCAATACCCTCTTGGGAAGTCATATGAAACAGAGGACAAACCGTGACTGCGTGGATGAAGAATAGCCTACCAATAGTAGCCTAGGCCTATTCTCAGTGACTTGATCGTCTTTTTTTCTATTTACAGCTGTTTTGATTGTGCACGAGCATATATTCGTGATTTGTTGTTTTTTATGTTTACAATTAATGTGGTAGTTTTGAGAGTTCGAACAACCCGTCGATGTCATATTGAATGAGTATGACCGCAGTTCTCACAATAATCGGCGTCGCGCTTCTCAGTGTTGTGAGCGCGCGACCTGCGCTGATGCCAGATCAGTACGCGCGAGGAGTGGTAAGAATATTTCAAGTGTTTATTAATACGAACGCTTATGTTAGATAAAAAAACAACAACATTATTTTAATGTATCTCATGCAGTGTTGGTCAGATAAGTGTCAATACAGTTTTTGTTGCCTGGAATTGATTTTCAGGGAAAGTAACCTTCATGAAGACATTTTTAGGTAACACTCTACAATAAGGTTCATTAGTTAACGATAACTACCTTAGTTAACATGAACTAAGAATGAACAATACTTCTTCAGCATTTATTAATTTCAACATTTATACATGATTAAAATCGAAGGTTGTATTCGTTAACATTAGTTAATGCACTGTGAACTAACAAGAACAAACAATGAACAGCTGTATTTTATTAACTAATATAGGCTAATAGATAGGCTACTGTAACAAATGTATTGTTCATTGTTAGTTCATAGTTATACATTAGTGATGCAGGGAGGTGATCCAGTCAGATGAGTAGCCTAGGTCAAATTTAATTTCTTAACAGCAGACAATCAAATAATAAATGAAGGATAAAATTAATTCATCCATAATCAGGATTAAAAGTTTAATAATGAAACATAAAATTAACAGTTAAAATCACTTCTAATAATCACTTCTAATGGACATTGACAAGAGTTAAAAAGTCTTTGGCTGTAACTATTGTTAATTATTTTTGTGTTATTCTTATCACTTTGATTTGTCTACTTGATTTTCATTTTCTTGTCGGATGTTCTTTTTTACATAAATTCGAAATAAATTTTCTAATCTAATCTAATCTAATTTCTTAAGTAAAATATAATTCAAACCACTCTGAGTATTCTTGCAAGATAAGTTGTTTGAGTGATCTCTCTTTGAAAAGACAGGTTGCGAAGGAGCAAGGTTTGAGTCCAAAGATAGACTGACCTGTACAGAAATTGATCTCCCTACAGTTGCTTATCGGAACAGAGCCAAGTTCCTCTTTTTATAGTATATTGCATCGAAGCAGACACACAAGACACAAACATATCTAGTTTTCACACTCTGTGGTGTTAGCCCGTACACTGCAAGATGTTTAGCTGATAACATTTGTCACTTTATTCTGAGACATTCAAGCATTTGTGGTCTGTCTATTAGAAACTTATAGACTTTTGCCCTCATCTAAACAGGAAGTACAAAAGATCACCCTAGGTCAATCAGCTATTTGAGGAATAAAGATTAATAAAAGAAAAGCATGTGTGAACGATAAAACATAAGCAATAAATATATTTTTTTCTTTTTCTGATTCATCAATCCCCCACAAGATTATTTTTAAACAATACCCTCATACACTTCGATCAATAATTTTAGCAGGAGCATAAACAATTTCCTTTGACCCTTTAGCATAGATACAAACACACAAGCGAAAGAATGCATAAATCATCAGTTTTTCTCTCTTTTGAGCTGAGGTATTGGCCATCTCTTTCTTAGTTTTTGAAACGCATTTTGAAACATCAGTCTGGTTGGATAGATGGTATTCAAATAGTCTCCAGATAGGAACTGAGTACTAAGAACTGATAGGAGTAGATATAAAGAATATGTAGAGACAAACATAACTCACAACAAACGCACAACTTCAATCATTTCATTAATTTTCTTGGAGAGAGAGGATTATATTAGCATTCTCTGAAAATGCATCATTCAGCATTTCTATCCCTATAAGAGAAAATAAAAGAATTTTAGGCATTACTTGTTCATTACAGCAATTATAGCAGCAACAACTATTTCAATTTCTGGGTGAAATAATAAGTAGTATGTGTCTTTACTTCACGTGTTGGGATTTAAGAAAAATCGGGAAGGTCAGTAGAGCGAGCAGGAGAAGGAACAAGTTTGAGTCACATGCATCCATCGAGTCACACCTGGCTCAATTTAAACAAGTACAGAGGTTGGAGTTGTCAACAACACTGGATGAGGGCCAGCATATCGAGTGGCCATGGGCCCAAAAATCCCAATTTTCTCAATTAGAACCTGATCCCCCACTTGTACAGGGTTCTGAACCCGTAAATTGAAAGCAGCGCTTGTCAAATCTTTTGCGTTTTGAGCACTGAGAGCAGTGAAATGAGTATTTATCAAATAATTTGTCATCAATTTCAAATACTCCTGTAAAGTGTCCTTTAAAGGACCAGTAGGACCTGCTCATGACAACGGTGCTTCATACGGTAATGACATAGGACGTCCCATGCAAATTTCCAGAGGTGACAGCCCTGTGGTGCGTTTTGGAGTGGCTCTCATAGCCATGAGAACTGTTGGCAGGTACTTAAACCATCCGCCGTCATATTCACTCAATTTCGCACACAAAGCCATTTTAAATGAGATCCAGTCAGATGAATAAGTCACATTTATTTCTTAACAGCAGACAATCAAAAAATAAATGAAGAGTAAAATCATCTGACTGCTTCTCCTCCTTGCATCAATTAGTTAATTCTAACTAATGAACATTATTGTAAATTTTTTTACAACAAAACAAAATAAAACTTTTGAAATAACTTGTCGATCTGGTTAAGAATGGGTTTTACCTATAAAATCTAATCAAAAAAGTAACTGTAGGCTATTACAAAAAGTAGCCTAACTGTAAACAACACAAGCTGTCATAACAAAATCTGATACAGATATTATAAATTAATTGTGTAATTTTTTTTTGTAAACTTCATGTCTACAGTTTTCGTTAATTACAAGTTTGGGGATGTTTCATTGCTTTCAGAGCTGATTTTATTATTATTTTATTCATCAACAATGTATAATATTTCCTTGTTTGTGTGTGTGTGTATAGGACTGGTTGATACGGTATGGGTATTTACCATCTCCAGACTCTATAATTGCTCGACAAACCAGGGAGGGGATTGAAGAAGCTGTCCGTAAAATGCAGCGATTTGCTGGTATTGAAGAGACTGGCAAACTAGGTGACAGATGATCTCCGTATTCAGTGTGTTTAACTGTAACACTTGAGGTTTATTCAGATGGAAGCACAAGTAAAGCCCTCAGAATCTTTCTGCATGCATTGCCACTATAGTTCTGATGATTCCACTTTTGTCGAACTTTAGATCAGGCCACTTTAGAAATGATGGACAGACCTCGCTGCTCTCTCCCGGACGCCATCAGCTCTGAGGATCTATTGAAAAGAAAGAGAAGAGGTAAAGGAAAGCTGAAGAGGAGATACACTCTGCCAAGTTTGAGCTGGGACAACACTGACATCACCTGGAGGTGTGATCATTAAGTCTCCAGCAATACAGTCAGTAAAAAATGTACATTGTAAAAAAAAAAAAATTAAATTATAATAATGTAACTGTAAGTTGTCTTACCATACACTGTGAAAACTGTAGATGACATATGTTTTTTGCAAGTGGAATCATTTATGAATCATTGTATAATTTATAGTGAAATGTGCAGTGAAATAACATGCCTTGTGCAAGACATCACACATGATTACATTTTATAGAAATCATTTTCCGCTTCTCATTTTTGTTATCAGAAATGTACATTTGTGTTTTTGTGATACGTTTTAGTTAGTATTTGTTGCATAATTTTAGTATAATTTGTATTACCTAATGATGTTTAGTCCCTGTGCACCATCTTTACGAGTATTGGCCATGTTTATGGACAGGCCAATAATGATCAACTCAGTGAACAAGCAGATTTTGGTAGTTAAAATAGACTGTTCCTTATATTGACATTATACCGCTTTATAAAATATGTGGTCATGAATTGTAAAATATGCAGGCACTAATATGCCATCAGTAATTTTAAAAACACTTTATTCCTGGTCAGCTTATTGTTGCTGTTTATTTATGCAGTGTATTCTGTAATATGTAACCAGAATATTAATCTTACATGTCTCCCTTATTTTCCCTAGCGTGCAAGATTTTCCCTCTCCCTCCATGTCTCCCACTCTACATCCAGGGCTGGTAAGGCTCATTTTGACCTATGCCCTCCGAGCATGGAGTGATGTCACACATCTGCGTTTCCACGGGATTCGCCCTTCTCCATATGACCCATCACCACAGACAGACATCAAAGTCACCTTCGCCAGTGGCTACCATGAGGATGGATATCCTTTTGATGGCAAGGGAGGCACACTGGCACATGCATTCTTCCCAGGAAAGGAAGATCTTGCTGGTGACACACACTTTGATGATGGAGAGAGCTGGAGCTATGGAGGTACATTAAATGCTGGACATATTTGTGTATCCAGTCTCATTATTCACAGATATTCATAGATAGATTAAAAGAAAAGAAGATGGGTCAGAAGTGCTTCAAAGTTTTATGTTTTCTTCCACAGATAGGAGCAGCAACACAGATTTATTCACAGTTGCAGTGCATGAGTTTGGTCATGCTTTAGGCCTGTTTCACTCCTCCTCCAATGATTCTATCATGAAGCCTTATTACTATGGCCCTGTGGGAGACATGCACAGCTACACCTTACCCCTTGATGACAGACTGAGAATACAGGCACTCTATGGTACTCCCTAATATGTGAATAAATAAATTAATGAATCTGTTCATTTCTCACAACTGTGTTTAATATACAGGAAAAGGACCAGATTTTAAACCTTCTCCATCTGTTTCTGCTCCCACAACTATTCTGCCCCATTTCTCGACCCCTGCTCCTCCACATCCTCCCTATCAGTGAGTAACACTGTGATCATGAAAGGTTTGACAATGGTTGTTATATTTTTCTTAATGCTTTTCTCTTTTTTTAGCCCAGCAGCCTCTGCTGATCGCTGTCTGGGAGGTTATGATGCAATCGCTAATATCAGAGCAGAGGTTTTCTTTTTTAGAGGTATGTTTGAATTATACCATTCAAATCTTTGGTGTCGGTAAGATTTTTAATGCTTTTGAATGCTTATGCTCATCGAGGCTGCTTTTATTTGAGAAATATTATTGAGAAATATTATTACAGTGTAAAATAAATGTTTTCTATTGTAATATATGTTAAAATCTATTTTATTCCTGTGCTGGAAAAGCTGAATTTTCAGCATCATTACTTCAGTCTTCAGTGTCACATGATCCTTCAGAAATTGTTCTAATATGATGATTTGCTGCTCAAGAAAAAACAAAAACTTATTATTATAAATGTTGAAAATGGTTGCGCTGCATGCTTAATATTTTTGTGGGATCTGTGATAAAAAAAAAATCTGAATTCTGTGATGAATTGTTCAAAAGAACAGAATTTATTTGAAATAGAAAATGTGAATATAAAAGTCTTTACTGTCACTTGATCAATTTAGTGTGTCCTTGCTGAATTTAAGTGTTTATTCTTTAAAAAACAAACAAACAAAAAAACTTTTGAACATTTGTAGACTGTGTAAATGGGGGACTTCTCCAAAACCTGCTCTCGCTCGCTTTCCATCTCTGCCGTGCGCGCGCGCCACGCTGATTCTCTGTCTCATGTGCGCTCGCTCTAGATACCGGGAGATTTTTAACTCATTTGCGGCATAACTAGTCGATCACAAGTGGCTCAACAGGTAAATCTATAGATAAACTCATCTTTCAGGCATTTGGCCGACCGGGTTGACATTTCAGCGTGAGAAATCGGGGGTGTGGCGTGTGAGCGTGTGAAACCAATCAAATGCGTGTGTCTCACGGCCAATGCGTGAGAGTTGGCAGCTCTGCCATTGTCTGAGATGGTTCTCTGTGTCCCACACCCATTCTACAATTGATGACCATTTGCTCAGGATGTGATCAACTCAAGTGGCTTTCCTCTTCTCTATGATAATTAAGCCATTTTGGGGAAGAGTTCATTCTAAAATATACAGTGGAGTGGAATCTGGATCGAGGCAGACTACAAATTCTTACAGTATCAAAATTATAAATTAAAGAAAATATTGTTTCTGTTTCATCCTCTACCTCAAACCATTCTTTTTTTATCAGGTCCACACTATTGGAGGGTACATCATTCAGGCACATTAATGTCCTTGACTCCAGCTCTGATCCACAGCTTCTGGATCGGTTTGCCTCCAGAAACAACCAGAGTTGATGCAGCATATGAGAGAAGAGATGGATATATTGTATTCTTTATTGGTAAGAATGAATAAATAGACCCAAAATGTAAAAGTGAGTGAGTACACGCAATAGTTTATTATTTTCATGCTAATATTGACTGAAATTGAGTGTAAACAGAAAGATTGAGAGGATGCAACATATCAGAAATAGTGGTTGAAAAACAAGATTTTTACTGGCTGTTGTTCTCAGGAGCATCTTCATTCCTTATTTTGAGTCTTTTTCATTCTCGTTTTTGTCAGGTAATCAGTACTGGGTATTTAAAAACACAATGTCCCTCCCTGGGTACCCACGACCACTTTCAGATTGGGGTTTACGCTCTTCTGCAGGACAGGTTATAGAGAGAGTGGATGCAGTATTTCTGTGGCCGCACAATGGGAGGACGTACCTGTTCAGTGGTGGAGAGTACTGGAGGTTTGATGAGGCGGGAACAGAGCGGAAGCTGGAGGAAGGGTACCCTAAGCTGGCATCCATCTGGGGGATGCCCTCTTGCCCTGATGATATCATTGGATTTCTAGATGGTAAGATTTGTCTTTTATCATAAAAGATTTGAATGATTTCCATTTGTATTTTTTTTCTCCCGAACTAACCTCAAACCATTTTATCCACAATTTCCTCAGGAGACACCTACTTCTTTAAAGATTCAAACTACTGGATTTTAAAAAGAGGGGGCCTGGAGCAGGAATCTGCTTTCCCGAAGTCCATTGCTACTGACTGGATGAAATGTGATGGTAACCTTTCAACTCACAAACCTGAGATTCCCGGAAGAGACAGACACTGTAGTTGTGTCCAGAGTTCAGCAGCTGGAATATGTTATTTATTCAATTATGGTAGTTTGTATTTTGGTTCTTACATTCTACTGATAATATTCTGCGATTTTAAATGTTGTGACTGTAGTTAGTAAAAAATTATTTTAGCTATCAATGAATTAGTCTTCATCTGGGATAGTAAAGTGTCCAATGGTTCCTTATTTTAGAATCAAAGCAGATGCGGTGCGTAATCTTGGTATTGTTTGCCTATACTGTTTCTTGAATACTGTGTATTCGGATATCTTACTCATTTGACATACTGATTTTTACAAACTATATGTAGAATATATTACAGTACATGGCCTACTAAATGGTCAGTGTTTTGAAGAATGGTCTCAAAACTAACACACTATGGGCTAAAAGCCACAAAACAATAAACAATAAAACTCAAATTGTGTGAGGCTTATTCTGTTTGTTTTTTACTCAATTACAACCAAATTTGTAGTTTTTTTAAAGGCATTAATGTCTTATAATGTTTTACATTTTTATTTCAAAATTTAAATTTTAAATAAATGCTGTTCTTTTGAATTTTCTTTTCATCAAAGATTTCTGAAAATGTATCAGTTTTCACAAAAATATGAACAGCTGTTTTCAAAATTGATAATAATAAGAAGGTTTGAGCAGCATATCAGCATCAGCATATTATAATGTGACACTGAAGACTGGAGTAATGATGCTACAAATTCAGCTTTGATATCACATAAATAAATTATATTTATTAAATTATATTATATTTATTATGTAATTATTTAAAATATTTTAATTTTTTACTGTATTTTGATCAAATAAATACAGCCTTGCAGCAGAAGAGACTTCTTTCAAAATCAATTAAAAAAAAATCTTTTTCGAAGAATCAAAAACACACTTGCATTGTCACAGCGAGTGAAGAAGGATGAATTGTGTTACTATATGTCCAAGCAATTATCGGAAAATGCATTAAATATAATCTTAAAGCTTTACAATGAAGTATGGGAATCAGGGAATCTCCCGTCTTCATGGAAACAAGGAGTGGTAGTATCTATTGCAAAGCCTGGGAATGTCAATTCCGACAAATTATAGGCCTATTACTTTGACATCAAACATATGCAAAGTAATGGAAAGAATGTTTATGTCTCGAGTATTATTTTATTTGGAGACCAGAAATTTGATACATCCATATCAGAGTGGGTTCAGAAAGGGACGTAGTACACTAGATGCAGTTGTATGCTTGGAGAATGAAATAAGGAAAGCTCATGTGAATAAAGAAGCGGTAAAAGGAGTATTTTTTTTACATTGAGAAAGCATATGACATGGTGTGGAAGGAAGGACTGCTAATTAAATTAGATCAAAATGAGCATCAAGGGGAGATTATATAACTGGGTTATGGATTTCCTGCAAGAACGAACCATATAAGTGAGGGTATAGGTACTGAATACTCTGATATTTATAAAATAGACAATGGAATCCGTAGTGTTCGTAGCCCCATACTTTTTAATATGATGATAAATGCAGGATAGATGTTGTTGAAAACATGGGCTAATCAATGGAGATTCAACTCCTGAAGTTAAATTAAAATGATATAATCAAACATTAAAGCAAGTAACACTAATTAGGTATCTGGGAGTGTGGGTGGATTCCAAATTAACATTTGGGTCTCATATTCAGAAGCTAGTTGATAAATGTAAGAAAGGAGTTAATGTGTTGAGGTGCTTGGCAGGAGTAGATTGGGGTGCTACAAGGCATTCCCTTAAAAGGCTATACTGTGCATTAATTAGGTCATCAATTGATTATTGTAGAAAAATATATGGCTCAGCATCAACCTCACTGCTTACTAAGATATGGTGATTCAAAACCAAGCCTTTAGAATATGTTGTGGAGCTTTTATATCCTCTCTTTGTGACAGCTTTGCAGGAAATGGGTGAAATGGCACTTGACATTCATGAAATTCAGCTAAATATGGTGTATTGGACTGGTATTAAAGGTCATTTTACAAATCACCCAGTCAAAACAATATGGGAAACCTGCTGGGAATATGAGAAGACTTATCTGGATAGCTTTGGCTGAACAGCAGGCAAGCAGGCTCAACAAATAGGCATCAGTAATATCAACAGCCCCACAGTGGCTCTGCCTATCTGGCTCTTCTATGCCAACAGTTGATCTGCAAATACCTAATAAATGAAAACCAGAAATATGTTCCAAAAGAGATAATAGTGCAGCAGTACTTAAATACTGAATACTTTAATTCAAAATGTATACTGATGGTTCTGACCTAGAAACATGGGCGTACAGCCGCTGCAATGTTTTCCTCACTTTAAATATAAATCTGCAAAAAAAAAAAAAAAAAACTAACAATATATCAGTAGCCTATATGAGATGGTCGCTATTCAGATGCCTCACAGTGTTGGAAGAAATCCAACCTACAACACTAGTAATCTGTTCAGATTCATTTTCTGCACTTACAAGTATATTGAATGGAAAATCAGAATCTATGCAAGATGTAGGCTATTAATAGAAGTACTACAAAGTTTATATAACCTGCCAAATTAGAATTAGAGTAGAATTTTTATGGGTTACTGGCTCATGTTGGAGTGAAGGGAAACGAGGAGGTGGACAAGATTAAACAGGCTCACAAATATAGACATACACATACCTTTGTGTAAATCAGAAATGAAAGGGTTAATTAAAGTTGCTGTCATAGAGATGTGGCAAGAGAGATGGGATAAAGGAAACAAAGGATGACAGTTGTATAATATAAATAAACAAGTTGGCCATGTAAGAACTGATTATGGTAATAGAAGGGACGATACAGTTATATCTCGATTGAGAATTGGACACTTTTCTCTTAATAAATCACTCCGGCTGATAGGAAAACATGAATCCGGTCAATGTAATCATTGTGAATTTCCAGAAACTGTAGAGCATGTGCTGATTAACTGTAGGGCATATGAAAGTGAAAGACTTTAAAAAAGGAATTAAAATCTGCTGGCATTAATTCTCTTTCATAAAATGTACTAAACAGTTCTTATAAAGGTTATAAAGCTCTTACAAGTTTCCTGAAAATAACAAAGTTATATAATAGAATATAGGTAGAATTATTATTATTATTATTCTCTTTTTAATATTATTATTTTTCCTTTAACATCATTGCCTCACACTCCATCCCAGTAGGTGGCGGAAAATGCACCTTAAGCTGGTTTGCCACCCACCATAAAACATCAAAAGAAGAAGAAGAGTACAGTGATACCAGAGCCCGTCTAACGGAGAGCCTTGGCACTTCCTATTAGCCTCATTGTATATAATCTTGGTTGCAGTTCCATTAGAATTCCACTGGAGGTGATCACGGGCGAGTGCAGAATGAATGGGAGTCTATGGAGCTAGACGGCTAAATGTATCCCTTTCTCCTGCTTGTCGTTGAATCAACGTAGATTTTATTGTTGATTCCGCAAGTTCAATATAGATTATAGTCCAAAAGTCGAATGAACGAGTACTTATGTCCTTTCGATTTCTTACAGGTTAGGTCGTTGTTGGCCGGAACGCGCTAGCATTCTGCTATTATGTGACGTCATCACATTTTTGAACGGATTTTTAGAACAGATAAGTGAACTTAAAAATGCAATTTTCAGCTGAGTGTATTATCTTAGCTCCCTCCCCCTCCTCCTCCTCCTCCTCCTCCTTTGGAATGCAACTTTCAAAATTACTTGACAAAAAATTACATCCTGAGAAAAGTGGATTTCTGGGGGTGAAACCCCATAGACTCCCATTCATTCTGCACTCGCCTGCGAGCGCCCCTGCATGGACAGAGAGGTGTTACTGCAGCCAGTCCAGAAACAGGAAGTAACCAGACAGTGCCAGTTCTCTCTACGATGTCCTAAATATCAGGAAGAAAGACTTATTAAGATTAAGTTCACAATTGCAAAGAAAACACTTAAGATTAAACTTAGAAGACATCCTATAAAGAAGCTCAAGTTAAATATGTTTTAAATATATATTTAGCTTCCTGAGGAATACAGGACTAATTAAAAGAATTTAGGTGAAGTTTTTATTGTATTTTTGTGGTTTTTATTTTTTTATTGGCAAGGTAGACTCATAGGGTAGACTCCAGTACCACACACCACTCCAGCAGGTGGCGGTAATGCACCATTAAAGTTAGTTGCCAACCGCCACGATGACGTCCAAATGAGCGTTACCTGTTCATTCTAGCCAACGTTGCGTACATCGTTTTTATTTTTACAAGGATTATCTGATTTAGAATCGCTGGGAATCCGCTAGCCGTGCCACATTTGTTCGGTCTTTGGTCTGTAAAGGTTCTACTTTGGTTCTCTCCCTGAGAGGAATCACAGAGGTACGTAGCGCACACGTAACAGAAGCTTAATGGCCAGTTAGCATGCTGTACCAAAGAGTGGTCCAGTTAGCCCAAAGACACAGTTAGCGCGCTTAAACAACCCAAATTATGTTATACAAGTAAACACTGGTGGTATTTAGTATGTATAACATAAACAGTACAAGTGAAAGTGAATCAGCTGACAGTGATGTGAAGGAAGTATTAGCAGTACAGGAGGCCTCGGCCTGCTGCTGGTTTAAGACTGTTCTTAATCTAATGCTTGCGATACGTCTCTCTGTTAAAATACAATGAGCAGCCTACCTAGACAGCATGTGTAGGGCATAATATGGGATATTCGGAGCGTTTAACACGACTTTAATGCTCTCTTGGGAGGATTATTGTGATTCATTGTCATAACATTGAGCACGTTTCAACATATATTTGATCAATTGTGTTGAACACACCAAAGCACAAGTCTCTGTAAATGACCTACAAATAACACTTTGGTTGTCTTGCTTATATATTGAAACATACTGCTTTACTGTACATACACGTGTGGTTTTATGAGCTGGCGAGTAATTCAGATGTTTTTTTCCCCCGGCCATGTCTTACTTAGACAAAGTGCTGAATCTGTCTATTTCTGGACTAATGTGGTTAGTGAATCGCAGCACATTAACCCTCAGAGACCCAATCATTGATATACATTTGTTTTACATGTCTGTAGAAAGCCATTAGTTTTAAAAAAATAACTTTTTTTTTGGCAAAATTTGCTTCGGGGTATAATTTGGAAAAACGTTGCAAAATTTAAATTCTGGGCATTTTAGGCTTGCAAAATTTCACCACTATTTTTTTTTTTTTTTTTTGCTATGCTTAATGATCTCGCAACACTAAGTATAGTGTATTGTAGACAATATAGAGTACAGCGGGCTGTTTTATATGCAAAGTATGCAACTTTCCCCCCTCTAAAATGTTTTTTTGGTGATACATTTCAGAGTGTCTGCTACTGTTGTGGTATTATTCAATTGCTTCATACAACCATTGCAGTTCTGCTGGGGTCTCTGAGCATTTTTGCAATATCAAGGCAGCCCCCTTAGTTTGTTCCTTTTTCATTTTTGTTTAATATATTTTTGTTGCATTGTGTTCAGTTTGTAAACAGAAACTAAAACTTCTCAGGTTCCTTCTCTATTAACTATTTGCATGCTTAAGTTGTACTACTCCTAAAAAAATCAAGATCTATCACATTATTTTCATGGTAAAAGCTCACCATTAATCTGTTTACATATATATGTTTTTAGCAAGAAGCATATGTATAATTTGTGTAATGGCTTCCACAAATGCAGAAGGCGTCATAATGTCTCCCAGCAGCACTCATTTATTTACATTATTCATGTATCAAATGCTTTTATTCAAGGCAAATTCAAAACTAAAAATGCGATAAGTAACATTTTTTTTTAGTTCACTGACAAGTTCTCATTTTCTTTCTGAACTCTCAGAGCAGAGATGTATAATGGTATCGGGCTGACCACGCCGCGAGGCAGTGGCACGAACGGCTACGTTCAGCGGAATCTCTCCAGCGTACGCGTGAAGAGGAACAGGGATGAGCGCGGAGGAGAGCGGGATGAGAAAGACAGAGAGAGACTGGAGAGCCAGCTGAACAGACAACCTAATGCTGAAATCCTAGAGCACCAGAGGAAGAGACAGCTGGAGGTGAAATGTGCCGAGCTGCAGGACATGATGGAGGAGCAGGGGTAAGATGAGATCCTAATCTGAAGAGAATTTTCCATACGATTTTGTGTTAATGGTCTGCACATAGAGAATGTAGCCCACGTATTTCCTCCCAGTGGCTTCTGAACTCTCAATATCATATTTAAATCGAGGAACATGTCAGTCACAACAAGAAAGTTTAAATATCTAATCGGTAAAAGTTTCAGTGCGAAACACCAAATCAGCGTATTAGAGGGATTTCTGAAGAATCGTCTGACTGAAGAATCAGCTTTGCCATCACAGGAATAAATTAAATTTTAAAATATATAAGATTAAGAATAGTTGTTTTTACAGTGGTTTTTTAACAAATAAATGCATCCTTGGTGAGCACAGGAGACTTTAAAAACTTGTTTTTGTATTGTTATGATCATTCTTGAAGGGCAAAGAGATCTTAAGAATGACCTCTGACCAGTTCTTCTTCTGTGGCAGGTACTCTGCTGAGGAGATTGAAGAGAAAGTCAACACCTTTCGTTTGATGCTGCAAGAAAGAGAAGAACCTGCACCTCTTCCAACAGAGAAGCCAGTGTGAGTATTACTTCAGACCATTCAAATGGACATTTAGATTTTTATGATGGCCTTTTTCTGTGCACTGCTACAAGGTTGTTGTTTTTTTCATCCATATTTTTGTCACTCTTTAACAGTGTGACTGAGACTCATGCTCTGGCAGCTGCTAACCAGCAAAAAAATGACCGTCTGAGAGAAGCGTTCGGTATCAGCTCTGACTACGTTGACGGCTCATCTTTTCATCCTGACCGGAAAGAGCGAGAGAAGGAAAAGAGGGAGCAGGAGAGGCTGGAAAGAGAGAAACAGCAGCCGAAGTACCAGTGAGTTCTTTATCTTTTGAGATAAAAGAGCTCGATGTACTATGAAGCCGTACTGTAACTTTCAGAAGTCACAGCTTTTGTGTTATAACATATATAAATACTTACTGTTCTGTCTGTTTCTCACCATTTTCTTTCAGGACTGTTGAGTCTGATGATTCCGATTCATCTACTGAGCGAAAAAAGAGCCGGAAGAAGAAGAAAAAGAAAAACAAAGGCAGAGAAAGGTAAACTGGAGAATGAAGGAGGAATTTGGAATGCTTAACAGAAGTTTAAAGAGAATAATTATGAATTAATGTTCACTCTTAGCTCTGAGAGCCCCTCACCTTCCCCTCGGCGAGAGAAGAAAAAGGACAAGAGGAAGAAAAAGAAAAGGTTTCATTTAATGCTTTTAATTTTGTTCCCTTACACAACAGTATGCTGTTAATTATTCTTATGTTGCCCTCTAGGCAAGAAGAAATTGGATAAAATTAATACACCTAAATTTATTTTATGAAATCTATTTAATTGAGTCAGTGTGAAATATATGAACCATTTCAAATTAAATACATGATTGCGGGAATTATATTTTTCATTTGTAAACGCCTCTCAAGTCTTAATTTGCTGCACATTATTCATAAACCAGCCAGGAGAAGGTTTAATTCAATATATGTTCATGTGGTAATAATACAAACATAATGTCATTTTTAATAAATATTTGTAGACCTGGATACCTTTATTTTGAGATACAATTTATTTTATTTTTACGTCCATTTTTTTTATTGATTAGCATTTGGCAATAAAAATGTTTATGATTTATATGTTCAATGACTGATTTTCACAGTTAATTAAATAAAGGTGGTGACACCGCTTTTACCCACTGACGCATCTTGCCCCACTCTCCCTTAACACCGTGTCTACACCAGACGTGAGCGACGCGGCTAAAGCAAATAGAAGCCGTTATATCTTCGGTGATGTTTTCTACACTGGACACAGCGCAAATTTTTCACAACAAATTCCTGACAGTAAACTGATGGCCGTTCTATTTTTGATGTACTCCAAGCACTTGTGCTACATATGAACACAGAGCAAATGGATTTAATATGGTCGATTTGTCATGTCCGGTGTAGACGCGGTACAATTTGTTGTTTTTTTATTTTAATTTTAATTTTAATTGCTCAAATAACAAAAATCTTTGCTTTTAGGGATGGGTCAGTGAAGAGTGACACTGAGAGGTAGGTTTTCTCCTCATTGTTTTAAGTTGCATGTGAACAGATGACACGTTCTTTATTCACATTTAATTGTTATAATGTAACTTGCAACAGTTCGTCAGATGAAAGGGAAACATCCAAAAGAAAGAGAAAAAGGAGTGAGAATGAGGCTCCTCCCAATAAGAGCCGAAAACAACAGAGTGCATCTTCCAGCCCAGCTCGCAGGTAACATGACACTAAATAAGGCCATGTGCACACTACATGACATTACTATTTTTTATGTCATTTTATAGTGTGTACTAAGGGATAACTCTTTAAACTGAGTTGCCTTTTATCTTTTTCTTCTAGCATTTGCAAAACCTTTCCCCCATTAAAGGCACACTATGTAATATTTTTGGATTTAAAAATCACTAAAACAATGTTATATATTTTGTTGATTTGTGTACTTGCATTATCCCAAATGTTTCTAAGAATGTTTAAATCCAGAGAAATAAGCAGTTTTAACCAGGAAACTGCGTCGCCTATCAATGACATCATACACGCGTTACGCAGCATTATAACAACTTTGCATTATAACAACTTTGATCACACTCAAATGTATCTTATATGATACAACAGTGCTGCGTTACCCCACATACGCATGACCAGATGAAGCAGAAGTGGTCTGTGGCATAATAAAAGCTCCACTGCTCTCGAGCTGTGTCGTGCTTGTCTCTCATTAGCGATCACTCCAGTGGCCTCGTTCCACTCCAACTGCTTTCGTAAAGTTAATGAATCTTTAATACATTACCGGTCATCCATGAATATGATTTCTTTCCGAGTCCTGTTGTATTCTCCACCGGCTGTAGAGGTGAAGACAACAATTCCCATGATTCCGCGAAATCAAGGCATCATCAAGCTACGCCTTTGTTTTGAATAAACGACCTCTAGTGGTGAAGAATTACATACTGTGCCTTTAAACAGATTTATTTCAAATAGGTTTAAATTATGTGGGAAATGTATCAATGCGTGTTCAGCGTTTGAGTTGGTCTAGTTTATCAAAATTGTCTTGATTAGAGAAAATTCAAGTTTATGTTAATATATATGCATGCTTTTTGTTTTCAGCCAATCCCCTCTAAGAGGGAAGCAGCAAAATAAATCAGATTGTCGTCCAGATGAGGGGAGGAAAGGAAGATCCCCTGACAGGAGGCGACGTGGCCGTATTGAGGAAAGTCCAAAGAGGATGGAAGTCGGAGAGGTAATTCATTTGTTCTTTTGGAAGTCATAGAAGCCTATGCACACAGTATTTGTTTAATCTGATTTATTCCTTTCACTTGATTAGTGAATTCGACTAGTTAAATTCTTAGATATGGTCTTTCCTGTTACCTTACCTTAAACTTATTTATATATTATTAATTAATGTATTTTATTTATAATTTATATGCGTGTATAGATTTTTGTTTTATTACAGCCAAACACATTCAGACGGTGTCTTTGGTCATTGTCACATCTCACACCGTTTTTTGAAGCACTTTGCCATAAGCATTGTTTTAAAATAGTTTGTCAAGTTAAAAATAGCCCAACATTAAAAAATGCATCTAGAGACTCTTGCATTTAACGCAAGAACTTGTCATGCAAATGTTTGATGACTGACCTAATTATTTAGGCCTTCCTTGAGCCAGATTAGTCAAACAGTTGTTCAGGCAAACCTCTTGATTTAAAAAAAATATTTGGTTTTGCATTGCTCTATCTTTGTCTTCCTCACTTTTAGAGATCACCAAGACGCTCAAGAACGCCTGAGCACAACAGAAGAGACAAAGGCCAAAAACTTGAGAGAGAACAAGTGCAAGAAAAACCTCAGAGAAAGCAACACAACTCTTCATCGCCATCTCCTCCACCAAAGCAGAGGCGGGATAGACGACCACGGAGTGAAGAGCGGGTGAAACGCCTTCAGACAAGACACAACTCCTCTTCACCATCTCCACCACGTAAGCAGCAGCGAGACCGAAGACAATGGAGCGAAGAGAGACAGAAACCCTCTCAGCGGAAATGGCGTGTCTCTTCGTCTCGCTCTCCGACTCCTAAGCTGCACAGAGATAAAAACCAAGGGGATGATGGGAGAAAGAACAAAGGTCAAAGAAAACATGACTCATCCTCATCCCCGTCTCCTCCACGTAAAGATAGAACGAGAAGAGGACACAGTGGAGAGAAAGAAGCTTCCCTGAGGGACAGGGAAATGGAGAACCATGGGGACAGAGTAAGAGACAGACAGAGGAATAGCGATAGAGAAACAATCCTGTCTAGTAGAAAGGATGACCAAGGACGAGAGAGTGATAAAGGGAAGGAACGAGACCGTAACCGATCTAGTGACTCCATGTCTCCTGCTAAACGTTCACCTTACGCCAATGGAGGGCAAAAAGAACGAGATCGTGAACTGGAGAAGGAGCGAGAGGAACAGAGAGACAAAGACAGAAGACGAGAGGAGGAGATGAAGGAAGAGGCTCTGAGAAAAGCCAGAGAGAGCGACAGAGAAAAGGGGAGAAACCGCACCAGAAGCCAGGAGGTGTCCCGATCAGACAGAAAGTCCTCTTTTAGCTGTCAACCTGGGGACAGACGAGGTGCCAGAGGAAGTGAGCCAGAGCAAGAGGTGGGCAAGAAAGACAGGAAAATTGAAGAGGACAAGAGACAGGAGAGGAGTCCTCAAGACCAAAAGAAGGAGAAACAGACTCAAAAGGAAAAGCCTGGGAAGAAAGACAAAGCTGCAAGTAGTAGTAGCAGCAGCAGCAGCAGCAGCAGCAGTAGTGGCAGCAGCAGCGAGAGTGATAGTGACAGCTCATCATCATCATCCTCATCCTCCTCCTCAACGTCATCGTCCTCATCCTCAGATGATGAAAAAAAGAAAGGTTTAAAAGACAGCAGCACAGCCAGTAAGTTGGTTCCTAACGCTGTCATTGCTTTAGCTATTGCACGTAGAGAGAAGGAGAATCGGGGAAGGGATGGGGAGAGTGATGAAGGCAAGAAGGTGTACCCTGCCACACAAAGACCGAGCTCACCTCCAGATCCCCAGAGAAAAAGGGACAACGTTGATAAGAGACAACTAGACATGGAGAGAGACCGGAGACCTGGAAACTCCTCGTCTCCCTCCACAGGAACCAAAGACCGTGGAAAAGAAAGGTACACTCCCACCGAGAGTTCCAGTCCGCCTCCTTCACCCCCTCAGAGAGGCCGGGACAGGTACACGCCTTCAGAAGAACCCAAATCTCAGAGCAGAGATCGTGGAGGCGAGCGATACACCCCGTCAGAGATGGAACGAGAGTCGTCACGCCCCTCTCCTGGCAGAGGAAGAGATCGACAGAGTGACCGAAAGAAAGAAGTGTCGCCTTTGTCTCAGAGGGCAAAAGAAAGGAACGACGCGTCACAGGTGAAACAGACAGTAGCTCGGCCTTCACCGAAACGCACCCCACCACGACAGTACCAGGACCCACAACGTTCACGTTCCCCCAGTCCGAGACGAGGAGCTAGAAGACCGTCACCTCCACGAAACTCATCGCCTTTCAGAAGGGACCGCAGCCGAGAGCGTCTCAGAGAACGAGAAAGGGACCGATTTAGAGCAAGGCCAAGAGATAGAGAACGAGACCGTTCCAGGGAGAGGAGAATGAGGAGCAGCAGATCCAGGAGTCCTCGAAGACAAAGCCCTCCCTACAGGTTAGTCAGATTACCATGTTTTTTTTAGAAAAGCTAAACATAAAAGCAGTCGCAGTAGGCAATATGGAATTGGGTTGTTGAGTGATGTTACAGTGTGACACATTTCAAAATGGCAATTTTCACTTGAGATATGGAGCCAAATTATAGGAGCAGGAAAATTACATTAGAAAGACGGCAGTTGGGTTCAACTGTATTTTTTCGCGCCGCTCGCATCTGGTGTCTTGTTCAGGCAGCAGCAGACAAGCGGTGTCTTAACAGTAACTTGCTAACTAGTTAGCAGTGCAGTGGTGGCTTGAGTCTGTTGAATGGTGATTTAACTCTACTTTTCACCAGGTGAGACACCATAAAGTAAATAAACAATGTCCCCGTCTTTTACTCTCACAACGAGCTTATCATACTCGTTTGCTACATTAGCTTGCTAGCCATGTTTCATACCTTGTCAGTGGAGTGGAAGCTAATGTGTGCGCGCATCTTACACTGTGTCTGAAGAGACCTCATTACTGAAGTGAAAGGGTTGGCTGGTGTCACCACAGTGACCTGGGTCGCCAGTAGTATACAAAACGAGTTTAGTAGTTTGTCTCTGCTGGACAAACTACGTGTTACACAATTTATAAGCATTTTATCCGCGTTATATGTTCTGTAAAAAAAAAAGTTAATATCTGCGTCATATATGCCGATACCGATATATCTGCGACAGCCTCATATCAGCAGACCGATATTTCGGCCGGCTCATTTAAAATGTATTTATTATTATTATTTAGATGAATCCATTAGGAGTTTTTGAGCTGCACTGTTACACTGTAATTAGCAGAGTTCTAAATTAAAGCTCCAGTCCGTAACTTTTTTGGGTTAAAAATTATCCAAAATAAATTTGAGCAAGTACATAACCGCCCCAGGGTTCAAAACTATCTGCTTGCCTTAGCTCGAATCAAAACGGTAAGCTTGTAATAATGTTTTTAATTCCAGTGGTACTGGTGGATTTCTGGGGGAAATTCGAGCATGTCTTTGCGTCATTATGTCACATCTGGAGAGGAGAACTGGCCCCCTGACTGAGCCTGGGTTCTCCCAAGGTTTTTTTCTCCATTCTGTCACCTGATGGAGTTTGGTTCCTTGCCACTGTCACCTTTCTTCGCCTTTGTCGCCGTTGGCTTTTGGCTCGCTTAGTTGGGGACATTTCATTTTATATTTAACAATATTATTACAACATTATTTTCCTGTTATCTCTGTAAAGCTGCTTTGAAACAATCTGTATTGTAAAAAGCGCTATATAAATAAAGGTGACTTGACATCTGTACACATAAAGAAGGTGTCTCGGCTAGTAGGCTATATTGCATATGAGGATGTTTGAGGTGGAAATTTATAGCCTTTTCTCACAGCACTTGATATAATTAAACTTATTCATTTGAAGACGGATCCAGAAAGGTTCAAATGACAATCACCGGTGACAACGGGAGATTCACCAGTTGTAAAATGTTGTTCAGTTGTAAGAGACTGCAAACGGGCCCATACGAAAACAAGGATAATATCGGAAGGGCATTAAATGTAGTCAAGCAATGCTGATGTTAACATTAACAATTTGAGAACAAAGTATAATTTGCACGGTTTGACGTGATTTGATATTTAATCAGCACGATTTACTGCAATGCTTTTTTTCCCCTTAGTTGGTCAGAACAAAAGTGGATGTTACTAACTTGTTCTAATGATATTTTCCGGTGAAAATTCTTATGTTGGTCATACTTTCAAAAAGTAGAATCTGTGATTCCGAATGACAGGATCCACACCGGTGCGGTGACTGACAGCCGCACAGTCTCCTCAAAACATTGGATTCATCCGGGCAGTGCCGTGCCGAGGCACAACCCACGTAAAGTTGATAATTCCACAAATAACTGCAATTGCAGATTTCGAACAGAGATGATGACAAAGAGGAAAAACTACGGACTGCAGCTTTAAGTTTAATATAATAACAAAAATGTCTTGTAAGTGCGGTTATTACAAAACATTTATCTCTACACCTAGGTTTCGTCGTTCACCCTCTCCAGTACGTCGGCGCAGAAATAGTCGTTCGCTGTCAAGAGAAAGAGAAAGGGGGAGAGAGCAGGAGAGGAGGAATCGAGAGCGAGAGAGACAGCGTGAACAAGAGAAAGAGAGAGAACGAGAGCAAGAACAAAGAAGGAGGGCACCACCCAAAGATCCCACTCCTCCACGCCGCTCGTCGTCATCATCATCATCCTCATCCTCCAGTTCGACCTCTTCAACCTCACCCTCTCCTCAAAGACAGATGAAGGGGTTAAAGTCAACGGATGCAGATGAAAAGAGATCAAGGGAAATTGATGAACAGACAAGAAAAAAGCAACTAGAAAGGAACTCAAAACATCCATCTCCCTCCCCTCCTCGTGAGACTCGTCTCCCTTCTAATCAATTGCATCATCGCTCTCACTCCCGTGAGCTTCCTGCCCGTTCTAGATCACCAACGACCAATCAATCACAAAGCAGGGATCCACCAGGTGACAGATTAAGAGGCCAGACCCCGTCATCTGTCCATGAGCGGCACCACGAGCCATCAATGAAAGGAAAGACTGCAGTGAACGGGAAATCAGAGGAGGAGAGCTCTGGCCAACAGCAGAAGCAGAGAAGCAGCTCAAGTTCTTCATCTTCCTCATCATCATCCTCGTCCTCATCGTCATCCTCATCATCATCCTCATCAGACAGCTCAGACACTGAAACAGAGAAAGGAAAAGGGTAAGTGCCTAGTCATTTAGCATTTATGTAGCTCAGTTTAATAGATGGAACTTCATTTTAATGTTTGTTTTTCCAGGGGTGTTAAAGCAAGTACAAATAGAGATGCTGGCAAGATGGCGAAAAGCAAAACTGCTTCGTCGTCATCATCCTCATCAGAAAGTGAGCAAGAAGAGAAGAAAAGGTAGAATATTTTGCCTGTTTTATTAATTGTTGATTTATTCCTCTACTAAAGCAATAATGGATTTTCCACCTCGAGTCAACAGGGAATCAAAATTGTCTATTTACTTTCTCAGTTTATTAGCATGATCCAACAGGGCAATGTTTTAAGCTACTGTTATAGTAGGGCTGCTATTATCAAATCACAAAGGCTGCGATTTAAAGAATTATATGCACTGCATGTTTCAAAGTGAAGCCCAGTACTGTGCTCATTTACATGCAAGCAGCTCATGATAGTGTTTTCAGTGTCTCGGTTCACAGTACATGCTGATTCACATGAACCCATCTATGTATCTGTGTAGCATTATCTTTGGGAAATAAATAAAGTCCCCCAATTCAATATCCCTTTTCACACTGAAATAAGTCACATTAGAGACACAACTTGGCAAAATAAACATTTGCGTCCCATTTTGCTGCTTTACTCTTTACTCACCATCTAAATTTTGTTTTGTTTTTTTAACTATGCAGTCCTCCACGGCCCAAAAGAGTGCCAGCAGACTCACTGAGAGACTCTAGGTCACTCAGTTACTCCCCTCCAGCGAGGCAACGAAGACCTGCACATTCTCCACCCTCTCGACGGTTAGTTCTGAACGGATCTATGTATTTCAGCACATACTATAATTTTCAACTGTTGCTATTACTAATATTGATCTACATCTGTTTTCCATCAACAGTGCAAGCAGGAAGTCGAGAAGCAGATCTCCAGACAGTCGACGGAGGAAATGAGTGAATAATTGTTCACTTTTTTTGTTTTCTGGACTCTCCTATCTATCTCTCATTGGACTGGATCATCTCAGTATCACATGGATGAGACTAGAAATGTGACTAGTTGTAATGGTGATATTTTCACCATTATTAGAGGAAGGTCTATCGAAACTTGGTTATTTGTAACTCATCCCAAAAGGGGGGATTTATTTTTACCTTTATTATGCTGTAATTAATGTAAGGAGGCCAGCTGAGACACTGAAACTCTCATCAACCATTGCTCTGTGCCAACAGATGCTATTTGTATACATACACACAAAATCACACATGTTCAGTGGTTTTCTGTCTGCTACATTGTTCTGAATGTAGATGAACGTCTGTAATTTGGTTATCAGAATGGACAATATTCTGTTCCTGCATATATGTCTGTTCCTTTGTTTATTTGGAAAAAAAAGAATTGTGAATAATAAAATGGCAGTAGAATATTCTTGTCTGAAATTTTAGTTTGTAGTGTTGAAGGAGATGCTGAAGGAGAAGCTGATACCAAATACACAGCACTTTATTCTTTAAAGCTGTGTGCAATTTAATGAACGCTTTCAGTCGGCTTTCTCAGAAAAAGAGGTGGCCAGCCCCAATTTTACACCTTGTTAGAACCATTGTTATTATATGAGATGTTCAAATAAACATATCAGTGTTTTGATAATGTGACTATTTTTATGCTTTGAGAAAATCAACCTACCAATTTCATTATAGTTGTTTAAAGTCTGTTCAGATGTCATATTAAACAAGTATTGGAGAAAATCTTTTAACATGAAAAAATTAAGCATTAAAGCTTTTGAACCTGAAACCCCCTCCCTTACAGAAATGTGACATGGTAATTTTCCTCCCACAATACTAAAGTAAATTGGTGCTACAATAAAATTGTGGTAATTAACATTAACTGCTACTATATATATAAACTAGGGTATTTTGGTGGAAACTAGTTCCCACGGTAACTGTTGTAGCACTTTTATGGGTCATTTATTTTGATGATTGATATACTTTATTTTATTTTATTAAATGCTAAAAAAAAAAAAAAAACATTAACAATTATCATCACATGATACAACAATACTCCAGAGTCTTTCAGTCCAGATCAAGTGTCAAGTCCTTAAACACAGCCACTGTTCTTATAGCTTTTGGTAACTCTTGTAGTTTTATTTTATTTTTTAAATGCTTTATTTGAACATTCCGTTTACAGTGTAAAACAACAGAATTAGAACTCAATAATTAAGAATAACAATAAATATGAAGAATAGTGAAAGAAAACACTTCAACATCATAGCACAAAACAAAAAACAGTTAGACAGTGATATAAACAAGAATGGGGGAAAAATTTAAGAAAGAGGGCATTACTTAAATGAAAAGAAATCTAAACATTTATTAAGGTAAAAAGTGTGTAGGTCTTGCAGATTGTACATGTTCTGAGTGCTTTTGGGTTAAGAGAGGGTGAAATTGTAATCAAGTAATGTTTATCTTGTGTAAGAATACCAAACAAATTGGTTTACAATTTGATAACTTACATTTGTGAATATAAAATCTACATAGGAAAAAAATTAGATTTACTATAAAGCAGGCAGTTGAATCCGCTTCAGAAAATCCAAAAATAACAGTTTTGGGATTCATAGAGAAATTTTGCAAGATATTGCTTGAGATAAATCAACTAACATCTTTCCAAAGTTGCAGAGTAAAACTGCACGACCAAAACAAGTGAAGAAGAGTTTCAGTGTCATTCTGACAGAAAGAACGATTTGTGTCAAAATCAGATCTGAATTTTTTTCTAAGAAAATTTTTGACTGGGTAAATATTATGAATTAATTTAAAAGATATTTATTTTACTTTGTTTGTGAGGAGAAACCTTTATGGACCATATATTTTTTCAAATTTAAATGATCAAAAAGTCGATTACAATATGAGATTGTAGGAGGGGCAGAAATTATGTTCTCAAGCAATAGAACTCTTTACTTTACAATTTCTTCCTTTTTTTCAGTGAAACTTATCTCACCAGTAGTAGTGTTGACAGGTTCAGGAGAAGATAATGAACCCAAAGAGAGAGTAGGCCTATTATTTTTTGAAAAGCATGAGTATGCCAGATGGAATAGCATCCATAACTGTGGCAAACTCTTTTGGGAGTTACCGGTATATTATATTCTGAAAGAAATTCTGCATGAAAAGCAGACCTTCTGTAGTAAATGGGATGCTATAGTCAATGTTGTCCAGTAGAGGGCGGCATGGGTTTGCATAGGTTACCTCTGGTGATGCACGGGGATCGAGTTAGTCCAGTGTTGCCAGATGTACGATAATTATCGTATTTGTACGATATTTTTGACATCTGTACGATGTACGATCAATAATGAAAAAAATCCCATAATGTACGATAATTTCAGAGTTTTCAGTCGTTCGTCCAAACACACATCCTACCGCTACTTTCTCTGACCCAGAATCATTTTGCAGGCTCGCCTGCCTGCACGCAAGCACGTATACACACACACACACACACACACACAGGCACCACACGGCGTCGCCCGGCCCGCACGTCAACACTACAACCCCCCCCCCCCCCCCCCCGAACCCCCCCCCCCGTCCCCCCCGTCCCGTCCGTCAACAAAACCAAACAATCCACCCTACATGTGGGGATAAATAGCTGTATTCTGCATGGTTACGTCGTGTACGATCATTTTCTTCCAAATACGATAATTTTGAACTACTGGTACGATAATTGGACATTTCCAATCTGGCAACACTGAGTTAGTCTGTTGTTGGCTGAGCCGGTGTCAAGAGGCACGTTGTCCGCTCTGCATCTGTTAATAAAGATTCACATTAATTTCACTACATGTCTCCTCATGTATGATGCACCAAAGGATATTACATAATTGGCGACGAGGATAAAAAGGCACTGAAGAACCAGGCTGAAAAGTGTACACGGAGTGCTGACAGCAGGCAGAGAAGAGCAGATTGGGGATAAACACGATGGCAGCGCTGTTAGGAACGGTGAGCCCTTTTGACGGTGAGACACAATTATGGGAGGAATACAGTGAAATGTTGGACTTTTTCTTTCAAGCAAACGAGATTACCGACGCTGACAAAAAGAAAGCAGTGCTATTAAGTGGGGTAGGTGCAGCCACTTAAAGTTTGTTGAGAAGTTTACTGTGTCCCATGACTCCAGGGGAGAAAACATATGAGTTGATAAACGTGCTCAAAGCCCATTATAATCCGAAGCCGAGTGAAATCGTGCAAAGATATAAGTTTTATTCACGCACACGGAAGAATGGAGAGACTGTTGCTGACTTTGTGGCAGAGTTGAAAAAGTTAGCACAATATTGTGAGTACGGGGCAACGCTTTCCAAATGCTGCGAGACAGACTCGTGTGTGGAGTGAATGATGACAGGATGCAGCGACGGCTATTGTCAGAAGTGGACTTAAACTTTGAGAAAGCATTTAATATCTGTCAAGCAATGGAGTCGGCAAACAAAAATGTAAAAGATTTACAAGGAATGTTAACGGATGAGACAGCGCAAGCAACGAGGATGCTGAAAGGACAAACACCGGTGCATAAAGTGTACTCAGCGGAAAGGAAAGGCCCGGAAAGAGACTTTGTGTGTTATAGATGCAAAGGAAATCATGCGCCCGAGGAATGCAGGTTTGTGAATGAGCTCTGTCATAAATGTGGGAAGCGTGGACACATAAAACGAGCATGCAAGTCGAAGCAAGCTGGGGTTAGTTCACCGAAAGCACCGTTCAAAGGCCAAAGAGTGGAGAGAAAGGTAGGAGGTCACATTTAGTCAAAGAGGAGGAAGTGAGTGAGGAAGAGGATGCAAGTGACATCAATACAATTTACAGTGTATCACAAAACCTACCTAAAGTGGCTCCTATCACACAAAAGTTAAAGGTGAATGGCATGGAAGTGGAGTTTGAAGTGGACACAGGATGTGGTGTCACAATCATCAGTAAGGAGCAATATAAAATAAAGTAACAATGACTCCAGCGCTAAAATTGTCAGAAGTTTTAGACCGGCACACTGAAGTGTTCAAAGAAGAGCTGGGACAGCTTAAAGGCACCACAGCGAACATTCATGTTAACCCCGAAGCACAGCCACGATTCTATAAGCCTCGACGTTTACCCTTCGCAGTAAAACCCCTGGTGGAGGCAGAGCTTCAAAGACTGGTGGAAGAGAAAATTATAGAACCAGTACAGTTTTCAGAATGGGCTGCACCCATTGTACCTGTGAAGAAGCCAGATGGCTCAATTCGAATTTGTGGGGATTATAAACTCACAGTAAACAGAGCATCCAGTGTGGAACAATATCCTATTCCTAAAGTGGACGATTTGTTTGCACAGTTAGCTGGAGGGCAGAAATTCTCAAAGCTGGACATGAGCCACGCATATCAGCAGATCATGCTTGACAAAAGTGCAAAGAAATTTGTCACTATCAATACACACAAAGGACTGTACACTTACTGTAGGCGACCATTCGGAGTAGCGTCAAGCCCAGCCATCTTCCAACGCACTATGGAAGGAATCTTGCAAAACATGCCACACGTCCCAGTTTATTTGGATGACATTTTAGTCACAGGGACTAGTGAGGAAGAACATCTAAGAAACCTGGAAGAGGTATTGTCTCGGCTAGAACGAAGTGGGCTGAGGTTGAAACGCAGCAAGTGTGAGTTCCTTGGAGAGGAGGTGGTATTTCTTGGCCACAAAATCAGTGCTGCAGGTGTGCATCCAGTCGCAGAAAAAGTCAAAGCGATCCAGGAAGCCCCCACACCGCAGTCTGTGAGTGAACTGAAGACTTATTTAGGCCTGTTGAACTATTATCATAAGTTCCTGCCTAGTCTATCCACCTTGTTAGCACCATTACATGCACTGTTGAGGAAGGAGACAAAATGGACATGGGGCTCTGAACAAAAAGAAGCCTTCGAGAAGTCAAAAAATCTTCTGCAGTCGTCAGCCATTCTAGTGCATTATGACATAAAGAAACCGATCATTCTGGCTTGTGACGCTTCTCCATACGGGGTTGGAGCCGTGTTGTCGCACAGGATGGAGGATGGCACAGAGCGGCCGATCGGATTTGTGTCACGAACACTGAATGCAGCTGAGAATTACTCTCAATTAGAGAAGGAAGGTCTAGCTGTTATTTTTGGAGTAAAGAAATTCCACACATACTTGCATGGGAGGCAGTTCACCATTGTAACGGATCACAAACCGTTGATTTCATTATTTAATGAACTGCGAGAAGTGCCACAAATGGCATCGCCCCGTATACAGAGATGGGCTGTGACACTGTGTGGATATGAATACACCATTGTATACAAACCTGGCAAGGAACATCAAAATGCTGATGGACTAAGCAGACTGCCTTTAACGGAGAAAGGAATAGAGGCTCAAGCGGAGGAAGAAAGAGTACTTCTGCTTGAAGAAAATGATGTGCCCCTTGTCAAAGCAGAACAAGTGAGAAAATGGACAGACAAAGATGCAGTTTTAACTCGAGTGAGAGAGTATGTGCTCAGAGAATGGCCAAAGAGATTGGATGAGTCGGTTTTTGGAGCATATTCTAAGAAACGAGATGAACTCAGTGTACAGGGAGGTTGTGTTCTGTGGGGAGCGCGCGTGGTGGTTCCCCCGCCAGGCCGCGCAGCTCTATTGATATGCCTACTCTAAATGGCTAGATGTATACCTGTTACATAAGTCTACCTCTACTGTAACCATTCATTGCCTGAGACAAAGTTTTAGCCAACATGGGATACCTGAAATGGTGGTGTCGGATAATGGCAGTAGTTTCACAAGTGCAGAATTCCAAGAGTTTATGACCCGAAATGGCATCAAACACATCACCACAGCACCGTATCACGCAGCTTCTAATGGACTGGCTGAACGGGCGGTGCAAACGTTCAAAGGTCTGATGAAGAAGAGCGCAGGAGATTCCATTGAGACAAAGCTTGCTAGAGCATTGTTCAGTTACAGGATCACACCACAGTCGACTACTGGGAAATCTCCTGCGGAACTGTTCTGTGGAAGAAAGCTAAGGTCTACCTTGGATTACATCCATCCTGATTTTAAAAGTCAAGTGCAGGAAAAACAGATGAAGCAAAAATTTTACCATGATCGACATGCTAGGAAGAGACAGGTGACTGAAGGTGACCAAGTGTACACTAAGAACTTTGGATCAGGGCCTATCTGGGTTCCTGGGACAGTTCAGAAACAGACGGGACCGGTGTCTTGTACGGTTGCACTTGGAAATGGCCAGATAGTGCGCAGGCACATAGATCAAGTGAGGAACAGGCATGTTGGGCCTTCAGAGGAAACTCTGGTGTTGGAGGAAACATCTAGGAAAGAGGGGGAAGAGTTAACAGCAATCGTGGGTGTCACATTCTCCAAAGACACTAATGTAGAGCAGACAGAGGAAACGACCAAGGAGGTATTAAGGTCAGAAAATCCTTTGGTGAAAGACAATGTAGAGTTAAGGAGGTCGACGAGACGGAAGAAGACTCCGAGTTACTTACAGGATTATGAGTAGTTAGAAGTGAGTTCCCCAGCCACAGGGCAAGAATGCGTCCTGGAATGTAGTCCACCCGAAGTCCCTAGTTTATGTTGTAAATGCACATATGTTATGGTTTTGTGTGGTTTTCTTACATATTACCATTTGTTAATTTACAAAAGTTATAAACGTGATATATTGTAAAGAGTAATGTAGATAACTATTTGAAGCTATTGTTATCTGGGAAAAGGGGATGTAGTAAATGGGATGCTATAGTCAATGTTGTCCAGTAGAGGGCGGCATGGGTTTGCATATAGGTTACCTCTGGTGATGCACGGGGATCGAGTTAGTCTGTTGTTGGCTGAGCCGGTGTTAAGAGGCACGTTGTCCGCTCTGCATCTGTTAATAAAGATTCACATTAATTTCACTACATGTCTCCTCATGTATGATGCACCAAAGGATATTACACCTTCGTTGTTAAAGAGCTGTCTAGCATGACATATTCCATTACTGAACCAGTGATTATAGAACAAAGACTTATTAGAAGAAAAGTTATGCTTGTAAATGAGATTCCATGCCAAAAGAACTTGTTGGTGAAAGTTAGATACCTTGACAGAGAGTTTATTTAATATCGTTAAACATTAGAGCAAAATTTGCGCCACCAAGTTGCGAGAAGGCAAGCTGAGGGAAAATATTACAAATAGAGGTGGGATTTTTAAGGATAGATTAAGCCAATTTATTTTAATTGTGTTATTTATTGAACTAAAATCAATGAAGGTAAATGTTCAAGGGCAGCTTATGAAGGCTTCACCGGTTTAACCTCAATCGGTGGCTGCTTCTGAAAGTGAAAACGGATCGGATCGGTTGAGGATTAAGATTCTTCTGAGCGTCGGTGTTAAGTGAAGATGGGTAAATCGAGGAAAAAAAAAGAGGAAGTTGGATCAGAAACAAAAACTAGAATACATGAATCAGAGAATGAAGGTGAAAAGGAGATGGATTGGGTACAGGTGGAAGGTGGGAGAATAAAAAGTGTTGAAAAAGCAAATAAAAAGAGGAAGAAAGATAATGAAGAGGATTCAGTAAGTACAGATGAGGATAGCGAAAGGGAAGTAGTAGATGAAAGGAAAGAGGAGATAAAAATGATTGTAAGATTTAAAGAGGGACAAGGAATAAAAGGGGTAAACCCAATTGAATTAACTAATGAGTTGAGGAGACAATCAGGGGAGATTAAATGTGCAAGAGTGCTTCAGGATGGAGCATTGGTGGTGATATGTGAAAATGAGGAGCAGAGAGATAAGGTAAAGAAAATGAAGGTTGTGTGTAAACAAGTGATATCAAGTTGTAATCAAATAGGTGGAAAATCATGGTTATGTGGAGTAATTACAGGGGTACCATTGGAGGTCAATATGATAGAGTTGATGAGGAATGTTAAAGGAGGAAATGTAATTGAAGCAAAACGATTGCAGAGGAATAGGGAAGGTAATAAGGAAGAAAGTCTCTCTGTAATGTTACGTTTTGAAAGTGGTGGAATGTTACCAAGTAAAGTGATGATTGGATATGTAAGCTTTCGGGTGAGAGAATATGTGCGAGCTCCGCTGAGATGCTATAATTGCCAGAGATATGGTCATGTTGCAGTTGTATGTAGAGCTAAAAAGAGATGTGCACATTGTGGGGAAGAGCATGAGAATGGAAAATGTGGAAGAAGTGAAGCAAAATGTTGTAATTGTGGGGGGGCCCATAATGTGGCATATGGAGGGTGTGAAGTTAGAAAGAGAGCAGCAGAAATTCAGAAGGAAAGAGATGGAAATAAGTTGTCATATGCAGAAGCAGTTAAAAAAGTGGATTCAAGGAAAAAGAAAGAGAGTGAGGAGAATGAGGAGTGGAGAGATCGAAACAGAAATGAAGAAAAGGAAAGCAATAAATCGGATGACACAATGATAGTAAGTAAAAAGAGTTTTGTGTTATTCATGGCAGAGGTCATAAACTGTACAGCACAGACGGAGAGAAGAACAGAAGAGATACAGATTATAGTGAGAGCAGCAGAGAGGTTCCTGGATATCAAAGGGCTAACATGGGAAATGGTTAGAGAAGGTCTAACCTCAGAAATTCAGCCTAGTCAAGAGTCATGGGATGGACAATAGTATTGATGTTAGTAATCTTACAATGGAATGCTAGAAGTCTGGTGGCTAATGGATTGGAATTTAAGGGTTATGTAAATAAGATGGAGGTTAAGCCTGATGTGATATGTGTACAAGAATCTTGGCTGAAACCTAAACTGGATTTTGTAATTAAAGGATATGTTTCTGTGAGAAGAGATCGGGAAGAGGGAAATGGTGGTGGGTGTGTTACTTTCATTAAGTCTGAAATTCAGTGTAGAATGGTGGGGAAAGGAAGAGAAATTGAATATGTGGTGGTAGAGGTATGGAAGGATGATAAGAGTGTTGTAATAATTAATTATTATAATCCAGGTAGACAAATGATATTGGAAGAAATGGTGAAGATAGAGGGGCAAAACAGAGAGAGGGTGATTTGGTGTGGGGATTTTAATGCTCATAGTAGTATATGGGGAGGAAGTGTAACTGACAGAAATGGGCAGGTGATTGAAGAATTAATGGATGAGATGAAATTGATCTGTCTAAATGATAGAGGAGGTACACGTGTAGACATGAGAACAGGTAAAGAATCGGTGTTGGATTTAACTCTTGCTAAAAGTAGGTTAGGGGGCATAATTAGCTGGAAGGTATTAAGGAAATGTAGTATAGGTAGTGATCACTTTCCCATTTTGATTGAAATGAATAAGAATAAGAGTGTAGAAAGAAATGTAAGAAGAGAAGGGAGATGGAATTATGAGAAGGCTAACTGGATTGAGTATGTGGAAAGGTGGAGGAGGGTTTAGATATAAATGAAGTAAGAAATGCAGATGACATAGATGCTATAAGTGAGAAAATTATAGGTGTCATTAAGAAGGCGGCAGAAAGTAGTATTCCCAAGAGTAAAGGAAGAAGAAAGATAAAAATGGTACCATGGTGGAATAAGGAGTGTGATGATGCTATTAGAAGGAAAAGGAGAGCATATAAGAATGTAAGAAGAATGCATAGTTACCCAGGTTTAATGGAATATAAGAGAGAGCAAGCACAAGTAAAAAAGGTTGTAAGAAGGGCAAAAAGACAATATTGGAGAGACTTTTGTGATAAAATAGGGAGAAGTACACCAATAGGAGAAGTATGGAATATGATTAGAAGGATGAATGGTATAAGGAAGGAGATGGAATATCCTGTTTTAAATGAAGGGGAAGTAATAGCAATAGAAAATTGTGATAAAGCAGAAATGTTTTGTAAAACATTTATAAAAGTAAATAGTACAGAAAATCTGTCTGAAGAATTTAAGAGGGAAAGGGAGGAAACTTTAAAAGAACATCCTCATTTATTGGAAATGAGAGAGGAAAGAGATAATGTAATGGATGTCCCGTTTGGATTAACCGAACTAAAACGAGCACTGAGGAGAATGAGAGAAACTACTCCGGGTCAAGATGCAATCAGTTATAATATGCTTAGACAGTTAAGTGATGAATCATTGAGAGTAATGTTAGAGTTTTATAATAAAGTATGGGAAATGGGGATGTTACCACAAAGTTGGAAAGAAGCACTGATACTGCCAATAAGGAAACAAGGGAAGGATCTTAGTAAGCCAGGTAACTATAGACCAATAGCTCTTACTTCTCATTTAGGGAAAGTGATGGAGAGAATGATAACGGATAGATTAGTATATTTTTTGGAAAAAGAAGGCAAATTAACACCTTATCAAAGTGGGTTTAGGGTAGGAAGAGGAACTATGGATCCGGTAATGTGTTTGGAGGCAGAAATAAAGAAAGCTCTGTCAAATAGAGAATCAGTAATTGCTGTGTTTCTCGATATTGAAAAAGCTTACGATATGTTGTGGAGGGAGGGTCTTATGATTAAGTTGGAGGAGATGGGGGTAGGGGGAAAAATGTTCAATTGGATTAATGACTTCCTTAAGGAAAGAGTAATAAGAGTGAGGGTGGGAGATTCTATATCATCTCAAGGAATTGTAGAAAATGGCACTCCTCAGGGAAGTGTAATAAGTCCAGTCCTTTTTATAATAATGATAGATGATATATTTAGTAAGGTGGATAGGAGTGTTGGTAGATCATTGTTTGCAGATGATGGGGCTTTGTGGTTCAGAGGAAGAAATAAAAAGTTTATTATGGGGAAAATGCAGAAGGCGGTGGATGAGGTGGTAAAATGGTCATATAAGTGGGGATTTAAGTTATCTGTGGAGAAGTCACAAAGTATTATATTTTCCAACAAGAAAGTAGAAAATGAGTGTAGGTTAAAGATATACAACAATGAAATGGCACGAGTGGCATCAGTAAGATTCTTGGGATTATGGCTGGATACTAGACTTACGTGGAAAGAGCATATTCATAAGATAGTAAATAAGTGCAAAAGAGTTATAAATGTAATGAAATGTATGGCAGGACAAGAGTGGGGAGCAGATAGAGGGGCGCTTCAAACAGTATATGTAGCAATGATACGATCTGTGCTAGATTATGGAAGTGTGGCATATGGGTTGGCGGCAAAGTCACAGTTAGGGAAGTTAGACAGAATTCAAGCACAGGCATTGAGAATTTGCTGTGGAGCATGTCCAACTACACCTATAGCAGCAATGCAAGTGGAGGTAAATGAAATGCCGCTTAATATCAGAAGGCAACAGTTAATGGCTGTTTATTGGACAAATCTAAATAGTCAGGATGAGAGGCATCCAACAAGGAAAATATTAGGAATATGTTGGGAACAAGGGATGAATAGACACAAGAGTTTTGGATGGGTGGTAGAAGAAGATATTAAAGAGATGGGGATAGACAATTATAGAAGTGTGCCAAGAGTAATGTATCCGCATACCCCTCTATGGATTCTTCCTCAACCAGGAGTAGATTTAACATTACTGAAGATAAGACTGAGTGAAGGAAATAAGGAGATGGAAGTAATGAGAGCAAATGAGTATTTAAGAATTAGGTATGGAGATCATATACAGATATACACGGATGCTTCCAAAAAAGGAGAGAGAATAGGAGTGGCAGTATATGTACAAAAGTTACTTGTGAGGAAAAAAGCTAGAATTAGTGATCAGTTATCTGTATATATTGGTGAACTGATGGCTATTTTGTTAGCAGTGCAATTAGTTAAAGAAAGGAGAATTAATAATGTGATCATATGTTCAGATTCATATTCAGCAATAGTCAGTATTGATAATCAAAAATCAGAATCAAGACCAGATTTAATGATGGAAATCCTGCAAAATCTCTTTGAGTTGAAGCAAAGTAAAATACAAGTACAATTTATGTGGGTGCCAGCCCATGTGGGACTTAAAGGAAATGAAGAAGCAGATAAATTGGCTAAACAAGCAGTAGATGAGGAAATGGTAGAAATTGAGATACCACATAGTATAAAAGAAATAAAATCAGTAATAAAAGAGAAAGTGATTAAAAAGTGGCAACAATATTGGGATAATGAGAGTAAAGGGAGACATTTATATGCAATACAAAAGAAAGTAGGAGAAGGGAGGAAAAAAGGGAGAAATAGAAGGGAGGAAAGTATAATTACAAGACTAAGAGTGGGACATACAGGTTTGAATAAAACATTACATTTAATATCTAAGCATCCAACAGGATTATGTGATAAATGCGGACAGAGTGAATCTGTGGAACATGTGATTATTAATTGTAAGGGTTATGAAGAAGAAAGAGAAGTGCTAAGAGAAGAAGTATGGAAAAATGAAGGGAAAGAGTTAGCATTAAAGAATATATTAGACTCAAATGTAGGAAATAGTACAGTAAATGTGTTGTTTCAGTTTCTGAACAATACAGGTTTAATGAAAAGAGTGTAGGATTAATAAGTATAGGCTTGTAGAGAGATGTGTATGAAGTAAAGTGTGGGACAAGGAAAAGTTAATCCGAAGGTTAAGTAAGGTTTGGTGAGAAGTGGGAGTTAAAGGGAGGTGGGGTGGAAACTGGAGGAGCTGAACACGCAGCGTCAGTGGGTTAAATATAATTTTTTTTTTTTTTTTTTTTTTTCTCCTCCTCTCTTTAGGGGTGGGGAGGGGTAGAAATGTTAAGAAAATAGGAGGTGTTTCTGATCCAAGCTACCTGATGATGGCAGTAATGCACTGTAAAGTGCGGTTGCCAATAAAACAAAAAAGAAGAAGAAAAAGAAGGTAAATGTTGTAGCTGGTCTGTCTGTTGTTGAGGTCGTAAATTACGTCATATTTACGCGACGCTCTTTAAACGAGCAGCACTAGTAACACGAAAAGGCTTTGAATAGAAAATTAAACAAGGATTTTCAAGTTACTTTAATGAACTCCCAGAAGATGGGTCCAGTTGAGGTAAGTGATACGATCAGGATCTTATTAAATTTATGGAATAAGAAGCTAACATTGATAATTAAATCTCTCAAACTATGAAACAGCGTAATACATGATGCTCACCAGTTTTCACAAATGTAGCTGTATCATACACCGTTTTATATGCAGACAATCACATTTATGCACCTATAATGTCAATACTGTATATTTATGCATATATTGTCAACAGTGTTTGTGATGCATGTTTAAATCTCCCTCCGACTCCAGCTCCTGCATATGTCCGTGTTCTCGCAGAGTTTCTCCCCCTGCGGTCGTTTCCTTGCAGCGGGTAATAACTATGGAGAGATCGCAGTGTTCAGGTGAGAAAACAGGTTACATGCAGTTATGATAGCAGTTTAAGTGGCGTTAGTCAATAGGTCCCCTAATGTTTTTTGATGTACGTTATATGTTGAGTGTGTTGATGTTGAATCCCTATTGAAGTGTTATTTTAGTTACTAGTTTTGTTCTTACAGTCTGTCGGCTGCACTGAGTCCAGATGCATCAGAGGGGAGTCAGAAGCCCATCCTAAACTTCACTGGTTAGATTTCATTTATAACAGATAATTTTTTTACATTTACTACATGTGTCCTAGATGATCTTCTCAACCATTACCTAGAGTATTTGGTTCAGGGAATATTCGATCCTTTATCCAATATTGGAACATTTACAGGTGAAAGGGTTTTTAATTGTTTCAGCTCATGACGGTCCGGTGTTCTCTCTACTCTCCACGGACACTCATCTCCTGAGTGCTGGGAATGGAGAGATCAGTGCCTGGAGTTGGGCAGAGCTCATTAAAAAAGTAAGAGTCAGTAAATGTTAATGGGTTTTTATTGGGTTGAAAAAAAATGCTTATTCCTTTTCATAGTTTTGCTATGTGCATATGGATACGGACACTGTAAAAAGTACTATTTGCAGAAAATACCTCAGCGCATTTTCTATTTATGTCTCCGCAGAGCACCAAAGCCACATGGACAAGGAAACCCAATTATGAGTGAGAGACTGTCAATGATTATCTTTCTGATTTGCATATACTGTTACACTTTACAATAAGGTCCAGTTAGTTAACGATAGTTAATGCATTAATATATATTAACTAAGAATGAGCAATACAGTTGTTACAAAATTTATTAATTTTTGTTAACGTTAGTTAATAAAAAAAAAAAAATGTTCATTGTTAGCTCATGTTAGCTCAGGTCCATTAAAGAACATGAACAGATACAACATTTGATTTGAATAATGTATTAGTAAATGTTGAAATTAACATGAACTAAGATTATTAAATGCTTTAAAGTATTTTTCATTGTAAGTTCGTTAACTAATGTAGTTAACTAATGTTAACAAATTGTATAATTCATACACTCAAGACAGTGCCTGCTAATTTTGTTTTATGACTTTCATTATTATGTGAATGTCACTCTATAATGTTTGTTCAATGTCTCATTCTATACAGAACTAGTCTTGAAATACCAGAGATCAATGCAATGATCATTAACCCAAAGGTTTGTACTTGAACTATTTGTTTTGTTTATCCCTAATACATGCTTTTTTATGTACTCATATATTTTAGTTAACGGTTCTGTTTAAATGGGAGTGTTTGACAAAACATTAATTTATGTTACTACATTACTACAAGTTCATTTATATATTTGTGTATGTCTATGCATAGTTTGGCAATTTGATGCCTGTTATTTTTCTTCAGGACAACAGCTTGACAGTTGGAGGCGGCGACAATAACATTCACACCATGGACATGGAGACAGGCATCTTTAAGGTTAGTTAGACTCCAGGGACCATATTTGAAGTAATGACGAGTGCTTGTTGCCAAACAACTTTTAACACATTTCCTAAGGAAAAAATAAAATAAATATCTAACAAAACTGTTTGACTGATATGACAAGTTGGTTACAATTTATTTTAAGATGTCATTGTTACAGTGTAATTATATATTGAAGTACTGAGTAATATTAATTAACAACATGTACTTACCAAAGGATTAGGGTTTGGTTGAGGGTTAGTTGCATGTAATTATGCATAATTTACTGTTAAGTACATGTAACATATGTAACAAGGACACTGTAAAATAAATTGTTACCGACAAGTTCTCCAAATTCACAAGTTGTTACTGCCAACAATTCTTTTTATGTTTATTAATTTTGAAAGATAAAAGAGGATGAGACAGGGGGAAAAAAACAAAACAAAAAACAAAGTCATAATACGAACGTTTCAGGTCCACTAACAGTGTTTTTGTTTTTTCAGGTGACAGTTGCTACACCAAAATTGTCACTATTTTGTGTGAAGGTTGTTTGCTGTACTGAATTTGTTTTGAAAAAAAATAATTTTAATTGTTAAATTATTTGAATTTAATGTCATTTATTTTAGACAATTTTAAGATGCTTTTCGGCCTGCCCCCTTGGAAGTGAGGGCCTCTTAGTGGGTTGCACAGTGTTTCCCCTACCGTTGTTTTGGGAGGGCGGCCCGCCTCCCCAAAACGACCCCCCTGCCTCTTCCCCCCTGAAAGACTGACAAAAATATAATCCAAAAAACAACAACAAACGAACGCGCGAGCATGTAGTAACTTTAGCGGCTATGATTTTGGACGGAATCCAGTCATAAAAACGGAATTTACTGAATAACGCGGAATTTCACGGAATTTGTTAAAAAAAAAAAAAAGGTTCAGTACACTTAAAATCAAATCGCAATATAGACTTGTGTGTGTGAATATTAAACCGCAAAAAGACTATTTAAATATGAATCCTGCATGTTTTGTGTAAATGTATGGTGCAGACGACGCGCAGTTGTACACTTGTGCACGTGTGACGCTTGCGCTGTTTTTTGCCTTTATGAGGACATGAATGCATGAACTTCATCTCCAGACTCTAGATCCGCTCTGAAAGTCACTTCGTGAGCATTTAACCGCTTAATTTGAGAAAAACTATCGTCGTGTCATAAGCCCTATTCGCACGGGATAAGTATTGCCTGGTGACCTCTAGTCATTTGTAATAATTGCGGAGTTTGTCTGAGATCTTAATCCCGTGCGAATCGGCCATGTCTGTAATTTGTAAAGTAAAAATTCCCCCGCAAATTACCTACTATATTTTGCCGAACACCGAGGTCCTGTGATAACATTAGTCCCGTGCGAATCGGCATCTCTGTGATTTGGCTGGATCGTATATAATTTTTTCAAGGTTTTTGTTTCATGTGCGCCTTTTTATCCATCTTTCGCGAAGAATGGAGGCTGTGTTGGAGTGTTTTGATAGTATTTTGGGTGCTGGGTCATATCGCTATACACAACTACACAATTTGCAGAAAGTGAAAGCTGAAAATCATCAGAAGAGCAAAAACAAAAAGAATGGAGATGAATGACATGTATAGCAGCATGCGGTAAGGAACTTTATTCTGTTTATGTCATAATATATCATACAGCTAGACCTATAACGAAAACACATTTCCAAGCAATAGCCTATTGACGTCAAATCCGGGAGATAAGTCAGTAAATTTGAGGAAAATCACAGGCTTCGGTTATCCCGTGCGAATGCGCCACATGAAATTCAGATGTGGGGGGGTAATTTCTAAATCACACGAGGTCCCCAGATAGTACTAATCCCATGCGAATAGGGCTATAAACGCACAGAAACTCAAAGGTCTTCACGGCAACCCGTCAAAAAAAAAGTTCGGAATAACTTGACATAAATATATTACTGTTGTACAGTAGAATTTAGATACGTCTCAATGTAATAATAATACTAACACTAATACAAATAAATCATCAATTTAAGGAATATCCACAAATTTTCTTCCATGTTTTAATTTTAAAGGTAAAGCTTATTGTGCAGGACGTTGTTTGACAAAAAGTTTGTTTAATTTCATATGATTAAAATAAATTAAATGAATGTTTTATGTCTTCATTTGATTACCAGAAAAAACAGAATTTGTGTGAAAAAAAAAATTCATAGATTTTTTTTTAAATGTCGTAAATGTAATAATTGTATAGATTTCAATTAATTAGGCATGCTTTTTGATTACTAAAAATGTTACACCATGTATCCGTAACACGCCCGCTCTGCGACACTAGTAGTTTCGGGGGTCTATCACCCCCCCTGAAAAAAATCCTAGGAGAAACATTGTTGCATGTTCAGCTTTTTAAATAAATATATTACACAGTTGGATGCCATTCATTTTCCTTCTCTGTGTGTTGTTTGTTCTGCAGTCTGTACTGAAGGGCCACACTGACTACATCCACTGCCTATGCTTTAAAGAAAGGGAAGGGGAGATACTTTCTGGTGGAGAGGATGGTGCTGTGAGGATATGGGGTTAGTGAATGACACAGCACTGTTTCTATATCCCTTACTCTTCTTTGGAGAAAAGGAGAAATGAGAGCTGGAATAGAGGAACATTGTGTAATAAGAGTATAAACTTCCTTCCCCAGACTCACGGACAAATCGGCCAGTTCACTGTATTGAAGTTTTCAAATATGAGGTAAGACACTCCTACTTATAAAGAATAAACAAAGTTGAAACAATACATTTATGACTCATAAAAGAAAAAAAATACAGCACTAAAATCCTACTATCTCTCACATTTGTTCTGGAATGGTGGGTCAGGAATGCGCACGCCCCCAGTTTGGGAAGTGGATTAGCTGTCTTGCTACAGACTCTGATTGGATGGTAAGATGGACTTGTGATTGGTTGGCAGGGACAGTTAAACTATTGTCTCAGGTTATGTTTTCTTGTTTATCTCATGTCCAGTATAGCTGCATTTTTCTGCAAATGTATAGACATGCTTGTTTTTAAATATCTCAGTTATTATCTGCATGGTGTACTGCTCTCAATATATGGAATGCCCCTCAATATATGTTAAGATGGAATGGCATAATGCCCCTATTGTTATGAAATGTTATCTATTTCCTCTCAGCTCTGTGGTGGAGGCCCATCGCTCTCATTATGGCACCTCCGATCCATGTCCCCCACCTCTGTCTTCCCTTTGCCTGGATGTCAAAGAGAAGCTGTCTTTTACCAGGACCTGGTGAGAAAAAAAAAACATAATTTGATATATATATAGGCTATATATAAATTATACTTATTAAAAATAATATATTATGTTGTGGTTGTGTTTAGATCATGTCAGTAGGTGAGGGTCCGAATGTGTCCCACTGTTTACATGGAGGTACAGTGAAAGCTCAGATTCCCTGCTCTCCTTCATCACTCAACACACTGGCTCTCAATCTCAAAAACACTGAACATAGGGTAGGTGTACCTGTTATTCACATTGTCCGATGTATCCATTTTTACAGGTGTGCAGCAATACCTATATATATTTTTTTTTTTCTTTACTGGCTATTTGTGTGAAAGTTAAGACTTGTGAATGGAACGATTGTAACCTTTACCCAATATTCATCTTTCAGGTTATGACAGTAGGGGGCAGCAGTCACCAAATTGATGTGTTCACCAACTTCAGTTACAGAGCCTTTTCTCTGTCATTCTGATCACCAACACTTCTTTGAGTTTGAATTGAATTTTGTGAAAAAATGTTGATGTATGGTTTACTTGAATGCAACTAAACATTTTTTTTTATAATAAACTATTTTGGTTATTGTTCACTGTTTTTGAAAATGTGTTTTACTTTTACAGTTGAATAATTCATGGTACCTTGTAAGGCGCACTTTTTGTTTTTGGTAACACTTTACAATAAGGTTACATTAGTTAACTACTTTAGTTAACATGAACTAAGAATTAACAATTTTTCTCCAGCATTTATTAATCTTAGTTAATGTTAATTTCATCATTTACTAATGCATTATTAAAATCAAATGTTGTATTAGTTAACATTAGTTAATACACTGTGAACTAACATTGACAAACAATGACCAGCTGGATTTTTATTAACTAACATTAACAAAGATGAACAAATACTGTAACAAATGTATTGATCATTGTTAGTTCATTGTACCAAATGAGACCTTATTCTAAAGTTTTACCGTGTTTTTTGTACAACACTAATTTTGTAAAATATATAAAGTATAGTATAACACATGTACAGTACTCTGCAAAAGTCTTAGCTACATTATGGTTTTAAGCCAGTTATTTATATATTTTGCTGTAGTGTGCAAGTAGGAAATATCAGTTTACATTTCCAAACATTCCTTTTGCCATTAATTGTCATAATCCAGTGAGATTTTTGTATGCACAAGGAGTCTGAAAGCAGCCGGTGCTCCACACAGAGATCTGATCTCACCATCGAGTCTGTCTGTGATTACATGAAGAAACAGAAAAAACTGAAACAGACTTAAATCCAGGAGAACTGCGGCAACATCTCAAGAGATGCTTGAAGAAACCTGCCTGCAAAGCTACCTGAAAACCTATGTGCAAGTGTACAAGGACAAAAGCTCTCAACACAAGATACTAACAGTGCAACTGATACTGTTTTCTCCACTTTAACATCCTGCTTGGACAACTGCCCCCTTTCCTCCAGGCCAGCCCGCGCCACACCCTCTGCCCCCTGGTTATCTGATGTTCTCCGCGAACATTGTTCTAAAGTCAGGGCTGCAGAGAGGAAGTGGCGCAAATCGAAAGATCCTACTGACCTTGGTCTTTATCAATCCCTCCTCTCTTCCTTCTCTGTTAATATATTGACTCCTAAAATTACTTACTATCATAACAAAATTAACAATTCTTCTGACTCTTGCATGCTTTTCAAAACCTTCTCCTCTCTTCTCAACCCTCCTCCTCCTCCTCCTCCATCAACCCTAACAGCGGACGATTTTGCCACATTCTTCATGAATAAATGACCACCATCAGCGGCCAATTTACCAAACCACAAACTGACAAACACATCTTACCGGCTAACGCACACATTCTACCCTCCTTCTCTCTGCTTTCAGAGGCAGAAGTCTTCAAATTCCTCCTTTCCAATCGCCCTACTACCTGTCCGCTTGATCCTATTCCCACTAATCTACTTCAAGCCATTTCTTCCTCAGTTGTACCCGCACTCACGCACATCATCAACATCTCTCTTCACACTGGTACTTTTCCAACGCATTTAAGCAGGCTCGGGTAACCCCACTGGTTAAGAAACCCACTCTAAATCCAGCACATCTGGAAAATTACAGACCGGTATCCCTTCTTCCATTTGTTGCGAAAACACTTGAATGAGTTGTTTTAAACCAGATCTCTTCCTTTCTTACTTAGAACAACCTCTTGGACAACAACCAGTCTGGTTTAAAAAGTGGACACTCAACTGAGACTGCCCAGCTCTCAGTAATTGAAGCTCTGAGCCTGGCAAGAGCAGCTTCCAAATCCTCAGTACTCATCTTGCTGGATCTGTCTGTTGCTTTTGACACAGTTAACCACCAGATCCTTCTGTCATTTCTAAAGACTGGGCATGACATCACTAGCATCTTGGGAACCGCACTCCAATGGTTCAAGTCTTACCTCTCAGGTAGGTCCTTTAGGGTGTGGTGGAGGGGTGAGGTGCTACTGTGGTACTACTACATCTATCTACTGGGGTGCCTCAGGGCTCAGTGCTTGGACCACTGCTCTTCTCCATCTACATGACATCGCTAGGATCTGTGATTCAGAAACATGGCTTTTCCTATCACTGCTACGCTGATGACACACAACTCTACCTCTCATTCCAGCCTGATGATCCGACGGTAGCTGCTCGCATCTTAGCCTGCCTGACAGGCATTTCTGGCTGGATGAAGGACCACCACCTTCAACTAAACCTTGCGAAGACATGCTGCTTGTGGTCCCGACAACCCAACACTACACCACAACTTCTCCTTTCAGCTAGGTTCGTCATTCATAACTCCATCAAGGTCAGCCAGGAACCTTGGAGCTGTGATTGACGATCAATTGAACTTTACAGACCACATTGCTAGAACTGCCCGGTCCTGCAGATTTGCTACTACATTAGGAGGATCAGGCCCTTCCTATCAGAGCATGCTACGCAACTCCTTGTCCAAGCACTTGTTCTATCCAGACTGGACTATTGTAATGCTCTCCTGGCAGGTCTTCCAGCATGCACTATCAAACCTCTGCAACTGATCCAAAATGCTGCAGCTAGAGTGGCCTTTAACGAGCCGAAGAGAGCACACGTCACTCCTCTCCTCACAAAACCGAGAATGAGAAAACACAAAACCTGAGAATCGAGAACGAGCGAGAAACACTAACTACTTTACGGCAATTTGACATAAACACACACGCCGCCCTCAATGTGTATGATGTATTAACCACCTCGGTAGACATAGCTCCACACGATAAAGTTGGCTGGCTCCGATAATAACAAATGCATATGAGCAGCAGTAGAAAGGGAGAGGAGGGTGCCGCAAGTGAGTTTTCTTACGACATTGTTTTGAAATATACGCCTCACAGCTGTAGGGGGAGCTCGTTGACAAAACATCCAACAACAAAAGTGAAAATCAGCGAAGAAATAGCTAGAGTTGCCGAATGCCCCTTTAACTGCTTCTATTGTTCACATTTGTAAGTTGCTTTGGATAAAAGGATCTGCTAAATGAATAAATGTAAATGTAAAAGCTGTTTAAACGCAATTGGGTCACACTGAATATTAATTTGATTTATGTAATATAATTTTTTGGTAAATAAAATGTATTTATGACATTATTTTTGAAAGCATAGGTCTACTGTCTTGTCACAGTTCTGTTAGCTTGTTTTTTTCTGTTTCTTTTCTGATTCACATGCTAAGTGGTTACATGTGTTCAAAACGGCAGCCCCCATGAGGCGACCCGCTTCGTGCAAAATAAAACGGCTTGGCTACAGCAGGGGGTTTAATTTCATGTATGTGCAAATCATTTTAAACACATTTCTCAAAAGAATTATTCATTTCTTTGTTAAACTTTTTTATAATGGCGAAAACTTGCTGAGTGCTCTTTTAAACATTTGTTGATCCATACGTCATGTCGCAGCCTGTCTACCCAGACAGCATTTTAAATTAGAATAGACGTAGGCCTATATGTTGTTTCTGTTGGCAAGCTTGATTTTGACTCAGTTAAAATGTGTGGCTGGAATGTCATCAGTCTGTTTGTTGCAACAGAATAGCGATGGCAATCTCTGCAGCAGCAACAGGAGTGGTATGAGGAAAAGAAGGAGGAGACAGAGCAATTCGGGCACATGATGAGGATGAGAGTGACTCAACATTCAGGTGCGGCGCCCTCAGATGGGCGGATCTGATCTCTTCGGCCGCTGGGACACTGTCCGAACTTCCCCTAAAACTGGGTTCCCGGATCCCGGTCTTCCCTGCAGGACTAACTCAACACTAGCCAACCGCCATAGCAGGAACTTGTGCCAAGTCTTCCGTGTTTTCCCCAGCGTGCTTAGAATATGTGAGTTAAAGTGTGTTCGGTGAGCTTTTCTTTAGCTTTGAGTTTGATCTTATTATCTTAGTGCATATGCGGCTAGTTAAGTAGCTAGCCTAGCTGCATTTCAAAACAACTGAGTAAATTACAGCCGACGAGTTGCTGATTTGATGTACACAAGTTTGACCAAGTGGTTAACGGAGACGGAATTTAAGAAGCAGATTAGGGCGAGAGTTCTACTTGAGGTTTGGTATGACGGCATGTTTTTTACAGGTGTGTATTGTTTAATCGATCCATGATTCTGAGTTTCTAAGGATTACTGCGCGAGATTTTCATGTAATACAGACGCAAGGTCGCTTATCTAAGGACAATCAGTTTATGAATACCGTATAGAAACGAACAGAATAAAGTGAATCTGCCTCTAAATCTACAAATGATTATCCATCTTGTGATTTCCCCGTGATTTTACTGTTTATTCCAGTTGTAGTATTAGTGCACCGAATAGTTTCACTTTTAATTTTGACTTGTTTGCATTGAGGGATTTAGACGTGTTGGTAGTGGCACCAAAATGATTTTCTCTTTTTGTCTGATAAGCGGACCTAGGCTTAGGTGTGTCAGTTTCACTTCTCTTCCAGATTTTTCGTGTTAAAAGGATCACATTTGCCTGAAGGACATTAGTGTTTATCATACTGCCTTCATTTTAGACAAACAATGTGTTGTAATGAGAAGCCTGTGCCCTCCTCGCAACGGCAGCTCAGGGAAAATACGTCCCTTCCTGTTTTCATGGAACATTTGGGCAGTTTACTGAGTCTCTAGCTTTGTCTTGACTCAGCAGTAAGTTTTATGTGGGCTTTTAATCGTTCTGTCGTTGTTTTGGTTTCAATTGTAAGGGGAAAGGTGTGTGTGTGTGTGTGTACGTACATATATCCTGATTTCCATCCATAAACCCAAGTAAAGCTGGTTCATGTGGTTTCGAGGGTGTCATTTGTCTGTCAGAGTGGGAGAAGCTAAATTTAGTGCCACAGCTGCTGTTCTGGGCAAAAGGGGTGCATGTCTAAATAATTTGAACAAGATCCGTAAGTAATACCTGTCTCTTTCTTCCTTTTTTCTAGGATTAGGGCTTGAAGGGGACCGACTAGGACTTCTCTCACTTCCGGCTTGAATCTGCATTCCTACAGTGTCTTTGAGTAACTGTGATCTTTGAAGGCGAGGGAAGCTACCAGCCCCTGCATGCATTGGCTAAACAGGCGGAATGGAATTGTTGTGACCGAGATGCCATCTACATATCTGGGAAATCAAGATTTGTAAACAAAACAACTTTGATCCCAAACAAATCGCCCTTTTTTTTCTGGGTAATTTGGTCCCTGACGCACTCATAACTCGGCATTATGAGCACCATCAGCGATTAAAGAACTGCTCACTTTGTAACCTGAGTCATTTGATACTTAACCACAACAATGTGGTAATGTGTTTGCACTTGAAGGCGAGGCGACGAAAAGTACATTTCACATAGATTTTAAGCAATGGAAATATTACTTGAAATTTAAAGTGTTTTAAAATTAACTAAGAATATTGTACGGACAATGCAGAATTGCTAATTCATAAATGGGAATGCACTGAAATCAAACTGATGCATCATTTCACACTTGAATTCTGAGGAAAACTGGAAAGACGATCACATGATGCTTGCAGTATTTCACCCAAAACTCTAAACCTCCTGGCATTTTAAGACACAGGGAAAGTGATATAAAGGTGTTGAAAGCTGTTAAACTTGTTTCATGAGGACACATTTTGAACAAAAGAATGGCGGGAAAAGACTACCATCACCTCTTCAAGCTGCTCATCATTGGTGACTCCAGTCAGTACTTTTGTGCTTTTATACACTTTCTAACAAATTATGTTTTTGTTCTAGCTTTTTTTATCTGGCTCTTTAATGGAGGACCCAATCAGACAGAGAGAATGACTAATATTTGGCAAAAAATAAGTGTTTAAGGCTTAAGCCCAACTATATCTGTAGCACCCCGTCCATTACTAAGAATGCTCGAGAATGTTGTTGTGCAATTTCACAATTTAAGCTGAAATGAAACTGTGTGAGTAACATCAGTCCTCATCCCTACATGAATTTAGTCATTTGAACAGTTCATGAGTATGCATACTATGCACTTGTGTGGTATGCGTACTGTGACGAAATGGTCTGTGAAAGTTTTAGCTACATTGCTTGAGTAGTTGTCCTTTGCTTTCATATTAAATGCACATAAATAAGTTATGCATCATGGATGTATAGCTGGCTTATGTGAATTTACTATAAACCTTTCTCCAGGCATTTAATATCCCCATTTATGAACAAAATACAGGATTATAATCTTTTTTTAATGTTGCAGTGAAATGGAAGTAACAGCAGATATTTTCTTCCGTATTGTGATGTACATCTGAGTGTTTCAGATTAAAAAAATAATAATTAAGGCAGGGACTTGGTTCAATTCATCAGTTGTATATAGGATTTTGAGGGGGTCTTCACAAAAAGTGAATTTTAATTAAACATTACGAGGTTAAAAAAAACATTGAAATGAAACGTACTTGGATGAATTGTTAATAATAAAAACATTTGTAAATTTTTGTTTAATGCTGACTTTAACAAGCCTGTTTATGCATCCACTTTCATTGAACTCTTTGTTTGTTTTCAAATGTGTAATCTTGATTATTTACTCTCAGTAATGCGTTTTCAAGTCAAGAGTTCAACATGTTTGTAATTTTTTTTCTGTGGTATTTACCACAGCTGCCTCATCTAGTCTGTTGTGGCCACTGACACGCTGTAACTGTTTAGCTAAGTAGCATTTGTCTCCATAAAGATATGAATAGGCTCATGAATGGCAGTTGACCCCTGAATATTGTGACCTTTGTCACAAAGGGATATCTTGAGGGTTAAGTTGTATGGTGCAGATGGACGATTTGAGACATTTTTGTTAGTGTTGTTGTATTCACGCTATGCCATTACACTTATTTTTATTTATTGTGGGTTCATTTTATCCTCATATATTCATTTTTTTAAACCGTTAATATAAATATCTATTTATTACTTTAATCTTGTTTTATTATAGAAAATACTGTCATGTTTAATTCAAAATCTAAATGGACTGAGGTATTACAGATGAACATTTAACAAATGCTACTTTGACTCTGTTGCAGATGTAGGGAAAAGCAGTTTGCTCCTACGATTCGCAGACAACTCATTCTCTGGTAAGTCTGCTTGGCACAGAATGCGTAACTGTGAGAGAGACAGAAAATGAGGCAAAGGGTCTGTACATATATGATCTGATTCAATGTGTTCTCATGTCCAAGACAAAGTGTGAGTGTATGCTTGCTTGACAGTGTTTAAGGAGTTGAAATGTTATGAAATCATGCTCTTGTGCTCCTCACAGGAAGTTACATAACCACTATTGGAGTTGACTTCAAGATCCGCACAGTAGAGATTGACGGAGAAAGAGTTAAACTCCAGATCTGGGACACTGCAGGGCAGGAAAGGTTCAGAACCATCACCTCGACGTAAGCCTCGCTGTAGTCAAACCTAAAGTTTTGATCTGTTTGACCATTCTTATGATCTCTCTCTATCTCCCCCTTACATGTTTGCTGTATTCCTCTAGGTATTACAGAAACACTCATGGTGTCATCATTGTTTACGATGTTACAAACTTTGAATCATTTGTCAACGTGAAAAGGTGGTTAAATGAAATCTCACAGAACTGTGACAACGTCTGCAAAATATTAGGTTAGTTTAAACACACAACTTTACGTTATATTAACTTAATTGACTTCCCTGTTATGTATTGTGATATGAAATGTTTTGGTTATATGTTCCGAATTTGTTTTAGGCCAACTTTTAATATTCCTTTTCACTATGATCACTAACAGTGGGAAACAAAAATGATGATCCCTCTAAAAGGCTTGTGGACAGCCAAGATGCTCTGCGCTTTGGAGAGTCAGTTGGTGTGAGGTTGTTTGAGACGAGCGCTAAAGAGAATATCAACGTAGAAGAGGTGAGGTTTGTTTTGCTGTGATCTGTATTCACAAAATTTGGAATTTAAGTTAATTTAAGGGTGCAGTAATTGATTTCTGATAAACACTGTTGAAAGTGGATAGGACCGAGCAGCACAAAATGCTTGTAGCCAATCAGCAGCAGGGGGCGTAAACACTCATGATGGGGGAGGAGAGAGCGAGAGATTGAGCAAGAGGGAGATTTGAAGAAACACTGTAGAAAGAGAGATTACTGAGAGACATTACAAAAGAGAGGAATATCACTGGAAAAGGAAGGGTTATGATCAGCTTTAGGACCCGCGGTAACATTAGAAAAGCTTTCCAGCACTGGAGAGTCCTAAGCAGGAAGGCCTGAAAATAGATGCAGAGGTTACGTTGATCCTGCTCCATACATGAGTAACAATAGCCGCTTTTCCACCATCTGGCCAAACAGTTCTTATTGCGCAACTGTTCCATTCCGTACTGATCCGGGCCAGCCGATACGGTTATGGATTAATTTTCCACTGTGGGGCTGATAATGGCCGTTATTTGGAATGTAATACAAAAGCGTTTGTCGTTGCCTTGATAACACAAACGATTACAGATGATATGAGATGTATAGAGCGACCACGAGAATAATCAGATATTTCTTTAAATTGTATTGTTGTTAGGGGTGGGACAAAATATCGATAGGGCAATATGACTTTGTCCTTCTCCGTGCAATACGAGAATCGATACACTGGCGCCAAATATCGATTTTTAATTAATGAAATAAGGCGCTCTAAATGGATTTCCCTGCTCCCAGCATACAGTAGCTACTTCATGGCTCCTCGAGGTAGCGGTCAACACATGAACATGTGAACGTGAAACGTGAACAAGTTAACTAGCTTAAGAAAAATAGTTTTTTAACGGGATGGCGGATAGCAGTGCGAGTAGAATAATAGATGCCCCAGCCATGTTTAAGTTCAAAGTCTGGACGCACTTCGGCTTTAATGGGACAAACATGTTGTAAATAGACCTCTTTGATGCTCTTCACTGAGCGCTTGCATAGATACACACGGGAGCATTTGAAAACAGGCGTCTATTAGCGAATTCTCACTTCTTATATCCCTTATATCCGCTGATAGACGTCTGCTTTACAACGCTCCTGTGCGTACCTGTGTAAGCATCAAAGATGTGCACTTAGCCAGCTACAGAGAAACTGGCAGTCAGGTAACAGACAAGTAATCAATTCTGAGTTGTGACATCACTTCATGGGTTCTACCGGAACGGGAATTCCGGGCTGAGAACGGTTTGCAATGGTGCCATGCTAGGCTTAATTTGAAACTCAACTGGAACCTTTCCTTACCATTCTGAGAACCGTCCGGCCCGACGATGGCAAAGCGGCTATGGATTTGAGTGTGTGCCTCTGGTAACTAACAACGAACTCTTGCTTGTATATATAACTTGTGTGTACTATATGTTATTTTTTTGTTCTTCCTTGTCGTTTGTTTGTCATTTTTGCTTTATTTTTCACCAAGCTTTATTTTATTTCGCTTCTGCTATGATAGAGAGTCACATCCACTCTTGTATTGTGTGTTTGTGCATTTTGGAGGCGGAGCAATGAAGGGAGGGTTGTGTTTGTTTGGGTTGATTTTAAATATCAACAGTGTTTCTCAGAAATCGCTGTTTGATAACGTAGTAACAAAAGGCTCATCATAATAATTACCGTTATGTGTTCGGCGTAACGGCGTTGCAGAGAGGGATACATAAAATGCATCACCATTCTGATACATCGACTTGTATGCGAGCCTGTATAGTTCACTCTTCCACTTCTTCTGAATCAGTTTCTGGTTCAAACATATATGGCTGAATGAAACCAGTATTTCCACTTGCCATTGTGCAGCGTTTACTACAGAAAAGTTGACCAAGTGAATCTCCGAGCTGCTTTGAGTGAGTGGAGGCGGGGCTAATTTAGCATATTTATGGGTCCACGTATACTAAATGAAGGAAGAGCGTAGAGGTACATTCAAGCTATTCTAAGGCATTAATAAATGAAAAATCACAGGAAAAAATGTTTAAATGTAATTTTGGTGATCAAAGATGTTTTAATGGATACATTTATTGACTTTTATTAAAGGGGGACTTTAAAAACCTCAATATTTAAGTTTGTTCATTTAAGCTCAAATTCATCAACATTTTATTTTAGCTTGAATAGAATGCTTAAAGTTTTCAACTTATTAAGAAAATACATTTTGTCTTTCTGTCCACTTTGATGTGTTGAATTAAAATGTATAATATGCATGCCTTATATTCTTTTCTGTTTGCAGATGTTCATGGCTTTCACCCACATGGTCCTTCGGGCCAAGAAACAGAGCCAGAGTCGAGCAGAAAGAGAGAGAGAGAGAGAAAAGGACACTGTCCATATTAATTCACACCGGGATAGAGAGAGGAGGAAGAAAGGGAAGAAATGCTGTTAGAGCAGAGGTGTTTGGAAGATATGGAAAGAAGTACAAATCAAACACCTTTGTAACTTTGTTCCTTTGCGTCAACTTAACAGATCAGCAATGTGACTTTTTTTATGTTAACACTGCGCTTAGATAAAGCCAAGAGGAATAAAATCACTATGTGCCGAACATCAGCATTTGTTTACACGTTTATCAAATTTTTTTTGATTTTTTTTTTTGTGCTTTTTACAAAAGGGGAATTGACTGGCATGTTTTTACACTGGTATCAAAAGCCTGGTCCAGGAAAAACGCTATACACAAACTGTCTAATGTGTTCCACTATTATTTGTGAGCGATGTTTCGTGTTGGATTAAAATTGACCTGGTATATGTCATTAATGTATGCAAATAATAAATAAGCAATAAAACATTATTTTAACGGAATGCTCACTTTCTTCTTTCAATGCAACTCTGTTCAACTTGTACAAAAATTTCCTGGATTAAACCTACTAAATAAATGGTGAAAGCACCATTTCTTTAAGTTATTTTATTTGACCTCTGAATCGTGTTTGTTGAATTATAAACTCCTTTTTTTAAAATGTTATTTACATACAAAATGTATTAATATGTTAAATGTCATCAGAATACAAATGAGAAGTTAAAGAGCTGAAAACTAAAAAAAATATAAAGAACGTGAGGGTAAGATTTGTACATCAGTTACATTGTACAAATTAAAGTCCTTACAAATTGAAGACGTTCTACTTGCTTTCTTATTAACCAAAGATGTAATTGTATTAAGATACATTTTAAACACTTCCAAAAAAACAGAAAAAATTGTTTCTTGTTGGTAAACTTACATTTATGGATATAAAATTTACAAAGAAGATAAATTAAAATCAGTAACAAACCAAGCATTATTTTTTAGTAGGGTCAGAATCAAAATATCCAAAAATAATGAAGTTGTGGTTATATCTTGCTGGATATTGCCTTTAATAAATGTCAATTTTTTCCCAAAGTTGTTCAGTATAAAGACATGACCAAAATAAAATATAGATCGTTTCTGTGTGAACTTGAGCATCATGTATCAATATCAGCTTTATATTTAGTCATGAAATGTTTGACAGGGAAAAATATATTTATTATTTTGAAAGACGTTTACCTTATTAGTGAGAAAGTATTTTTGTTGCAAGGACCAAATCTTTTTCCAATTTAAATGTTTACATAATTTCAGATTGCATCAGATACAGAAATAATAGTTTCAAGAAAAAGGGATCTAACTGAATCATAAACTCCTGCATCCTTGAAATTCCCATCTGTTTGTCTGCTCTGTGTCAGCTGACTGATGTCGTGGAGTGGTGACGTCACCGCCAACATGGCTGCCGAGAGCGAGTGAGTATTATGTTGCTGGAAAATACTGACAAAAACGTGTATTAATTACTAATTACTATATAAATCCAGAGTTGATTGACATATTAACTAAAATAACTTATTTGGAAGAATTGCAGTGCATATTTGTTAACGGTAACGTTACAAGAGAGCTCTCATATGTGACTAAGTACATGTACTCAGTATACCGTGATATGTGATAACAATTTAATGATACAATCTAATTTATACAGAAAACTACATAAATCATTTGTCCGCGAATAATAGTAAATAAGTAAATCCATAGTTAAGTTGTTCGGACTTTGCAATTGTCAGTAACGTTACCTCAGTAAACAAATGGCTAAGTGTTTTACTGTGTGCCTTTGACCGATCGTCTCTGGTTATCTGATGCGTCATACTCATGTTAATGTTACATTAAAGCAGTTCTAATCGAAATTCACATCTGTTTGACACCACAGTGTCTTGTCTGAAATTGAAGTGCTGCAGTCCATCTACTTGGATGAGCTCAGTGTTACTCCGAGAGATGAGGGGTAAATGTTTGATCACTTATTGCTCTTTTAGTTTTTCATAAATTTCCTGAGATAATAATATAGTTAACTGTTATTAACCTGAACAGAAATAAAGATGTCAAATTTGTCTCAATTAGAGGGTGGACAGTCAGTTTGGTACTCTATCCCTCCACTGCGGAGGACTGTCTCTCTCAGTTTGTCCGTCTTACACTGACAATGGATCTGAACTCTCAGGTTTGTTGGTTAAATTGCTATAATATTTGACTAAGGTAATGGATGTAACATGTTTTGTATTTACTTGACACTCCTTTATAGCAACTTTCTGTTGGTGTATTTTTTGCATTCATTTTCAGTATCCATATTCATCCCCTTGCATCTCTATTCACAATCCACGTGGACTCTCGGATGATAAATTGCTCAGGTGATTGATTATTATTAGATATGGTTATGTTTAAACTTCAGAATGTCCTGTTTAACTTCTTACTCTTTCCAGTCATTTTACATGCTGCTCTTTTGTCAGTTTACAGAGCAGTTTGCAGAAGGAGGCAGAGTCATGTATGGGGACACCTGTACTGTATCAGCTCATAGAGGTTCGTTTCCTTATTCGGTCCATAACTACACTAACTTTCAAATGTTTGGGATCAATACGTTGTTGTTTTTTATTCAACTGCATGTCAGCTGCATTAATTTGATCAAAAGTAACAGTAACAAGACATTATTAATGTTACACAAATCTATTTAAAATAAATGCTGTTATTTTGAACTTTCTTTTCATTTTTATTTTTTTTATCACTGATTCCACAACAATATTGAGCAGCTCAACTGTTTTCAACTTTAATAATAATAATAATACTAAATGTTTCTTGTGCAGCAAAACAGCACATTTAAATAATTTCTGAAGGATCTCGTGACACTGAAGACTAAAGTAATGATGCTGAAAATTCAGCTTTGCCATCACAGGAATAAATGGCATTTTAAAATAAGAGACATTTTTCTAATAAAACATCTTTTTTTAAAAATGCTTCAACCTCAAACGGTAGTATATATACCTTTTATCTTGTGTTTGTCTCAAACAATTTCTCTATTTTATACTCACAGAGAGCTAAAGAGATACTGACTGAGAGCAATATTCCCCATGGAAACTGTGTCATCTGTCTGTATGGCTTTAAGGTGGGGTCTTTTAATTGTCAGAGTACCATAAAAATATGCACATAATGTGCGCTGTGGCCTGTTTGTAAAATTGAACTTGTTCCTCTTCCTCTGTTTTGTCCTAACCATAGGAAGGCGAAGTGTTCACTAAGACCAGCTGCTATCACTATTTCCACTCGCACTGCCTTGGCCGCTACATCACTCACTCTGAGATGGAGCTGCAGGACCGTGAGAGGGAGCTGGAGGAGGATAAAACTAGAGACCAGGCGGAAAAAGAGGTGGGGCTGTTCATCATAGCAGAGGGTACTTCCAGTGTCCTTATCTTGTATCCACCTTGTTTGTCAACACAGAAGTAAGGTGTTTTCTGTGACTGTGCAAGACTTCCGATTTATTAGCCGTTATAGAGAAATAACGAGAAGAATACATCAAAGTGCAGTAAACTATAAATCTGTTTGCGCTACAAACCAGAGTTTATAATTAAGACTCTATATTAAAATTATATGGTAAGAAATACCAGTTTGGAATATCAAACAGCATAACAAGCTGTTCTGTACAGCTAAAAATAACTGGAAGCCAGACGCATTAAAATTACAAATGGCCCACTTATTTGCCCACTCTTCCCTGAAAACTATGGTGGATACTTTAATATAGTTTCTGTACTGTTTTGCCTTAGAGCAAAATGCTGCATATTACAATGGTAAATATGTAGCATTTTGCACTAATACATCCCAGTTAAAGATTTTGTGTATTATGTAATTATTATATAATCTGCTTCAGCATTTCTTTGAATATATAGCTAATTGCAAAACATAAATGTGCAGTGAGGTATGCTGTATGTATAACAATGAGATACTTTCATTAACAGGAGTTGGCTGTTGTTTGCCCTGTGTGTCGAGAGCCCGTGACCTACGATTTGGATGCCCTTCTTTCCTCCCCTGCTCCAATTTTCACTCAGGTAAGACATACAGGCACAGTGTATCATTCTCTGTGGACATGGTTTTAGCAGTTGGGTCAAGCTAAACTGGCCTGGGCATGACGTTTATCATTGTTAGAAATGTCAAGTGGACAAAGTCACTCTTGTGTTCAGTGCCAAGCAGTAGATTTTTTTTAAACAGTGCATCATTGTCCCATATGCAGTCCCTCTTGTTGTAGCTGACTATGCCAGGATGTCTAGTTTGAAAGCTCAACACCCTAATGTATGCTCACTGGTCACATGCTGTGGATACACATGAACATTGTGTTTATTATTGCTTCACTCACAGCAGGAGGATGTGGTCATCGGTGGGGAATTTAGAACGAAATGGGCAGCGCTCCAGAAGATTCTGGAACGGCAGAAGGAAAAGGGTGGAGTTATTGACCCAGAAGAAGAGTCTAATAGGTTCCTAATTCACATTAATGAGGTAAATCCTGGATGGAACATTCTGAATTGACATGTTCGGCCGCATACACAATGCAAAGTTTTGGGAGTCACAACTGCATTAAAAATAAAACAATATATAATAATAAAAATTATTTATAATAAAATAATATGATATTAAATGGGTGGTTGATTATGATTTCACTTTTATAACTTTAGTTAGTGTGTAATGTTGCTGTTTGAGCATAAACAACATCTGCAAAGTTACAACGCTCAAAGTTCAAAGCAAAGGAAGATATTTGCTTTTAAAGAAATCGTTTTTTAAGGACTACAACAAACGGCTGGTAGGGACTACACGACATTCCTCCCGGGTTAGAGACATCATTAGGGAACACGCAGTCCATGTTGAGAAGAGAAGAATTGTTGTAGTAGAGCACATTTGGGAGTCTGCTTGAGCTGTCGCATCCGTCTTTTTACATGCAATACAGTACGTAACAAAAATGCAATGGCATGTCACTCTGTAGGCATCTTACAACAGTTCCCACACGAGTGATTTATAGATTATCATTACAGAATATGCTAATAAAAGACTTGAAGATAGTTAACTCCACATCAGCAACATCAATTCATCAACTAACCATAGAAAAGTTTCTGACATTTTGGTGCTTGTCTGTGTGAGGTAATCGGAGCTGCTAACTCTCTCTCTCCCTCTCTCTCTCTCTCTCTCTGTCACTCACACACACACACACACACACAGCTCTGCCATCTGTGCGGGAGCAGCAGCTCATTTGCATTTAAAGGGACACACACGAAACTATGCGTTTTTACTGACCCTCAAAAAGGGACTATTTTAACATGCTGTAAAAAATTATCTGTGAGGTATTTTGAGCTAAAACTTCACATACACTCAGACAATTTATTTTACATATTGTAAAATGGGGCATTATACCACCCCTTAAAAAAAGTGTATACATGCTTTTATATATTATTTAGTAAATGTTATGTACTTATTTATAATAGAAATTATGTATATATAATTTTTATTAAAATTATATAAAAGTATATATGTGACCCTGGATGACAAAACCAGTCACATGGGTCATTTTTTTTAACTTGAGATTTATACATCACATGAAAGCTGAATAAATAAGCGTTCCATAAATGTATGGTTTGTTAGGATAGGACAATGTTTAGCAGAGATACAACTATTTGAACATCTGGAATCTGAGGGTGCAAAAAAATCGAAACATTGAGAAAATCGCCTTAAAAAGTTGTGCATTTATGTTCGCGATTGTGCTGCATTCACTCACAAAAATAAATGTTTTATACATTTACGGTAGGAAATTTACAAAATATCTTCATGGAACATGATCTTTACTTAATATCCTAATGATTTTTGGCATAAAAGAAAAATTTATAATTTTGACCCATACAATGTATTGTTGGCTATTCCCACAAATATACCCGTGCTACTTAAGACTGGTTTTGTGATCCAGGGTCACATATATAAAATACTCACACACTTAAAAAAACAATATATATATATTCACCCTGAAGAGGAGTGACAATTGAGGACTTTGAGTTTTCAATGTCAGTATCTGAATGAACGAGGGATGTTTTTTTTTTCCTCAGGCTCAAGACTCTCCTGGTACGGATGCCTCTGGTGCCGAATCTTGTCAGTCACTCCCTTCCTCATCCCCAGATTCCATTGGTGCAACCCAAGCCTCTCAAAGTCATCACACTATAGGCCAATCACAGCGTCTGTGCACTCATGAGAGAAGGCAACAAAGTGACTTCAAGAGAGGTCATAGAGGAAGAGGCAGAAGAGGTGGATCAGGACGTCATGCTATGCTTTCACCTGGGGTGGAACAGTTAAGCAGGCTCAGGCAGTCTTTTGATAAGATTAATTATGTCAACTCAGACCCGCCAAACACTTCATCACAGGTAGAAAACACAGCAAAAGGACAGGCATTTGAACTCAGTGATAATATAGCACAGCTCAGGAAGCCTTTGATCAATGAAGAAGAAAAATATATTTCTCAAGACAAGGTTACTTCAAAATCTAACTGTGGACAAGATGTGGGTAAACAAAATGTTTGTATTTCAAAAGATATGGATCAGACAATCTTGCAGGATGGACACCCAGAAAGGGAACATGTGGGTAGAGGATGGAAGCGTGGTAGTCGTGGCTCCGGGCGACATCGTGGACACTGGCAGGAGAGGAACTTTAAGGGACCCGGTTACTGGGATAATCCTGGGAGTGTCGGTCACCGTGGAGGTGGACATAGAGCCAGAGAGGGAGGGGCTGGGCATCGTCACGGAGGGGGTGAAGCTCATAGAGGTGGTGGGAGGGGTTTGCTTCAAAGAGTGGAAAAAGAATTTAGGAAAGAGGGAGTGCTCTGACAATGGGAGAGGGGAGGTACAGGCAGAGGAACAAGCATACCTCCCTGTTTCACCAGCTGTACTATCATCATGTCTGTGTCTATAATAAAATTCTCCACAAGCAGTGAACTGCCCCATGTTTTTTCTTTCTCTTTTGGGTAAGTCAATGTTAGTGAAAATGGAGTAGACATTGCAGTTAGGAAGGAGTCTAAACACTCAGGAAGTTCAATGAAGTTTACTATTACTAAAGCAATTGTGATTGTCAACAATCCACAAAATTGAAATGTAAAAAATGTTTGTTGTTCTTTCTGTCACATGTTGTGATAATTTTTTTTCTTATTATATTCATTCTAAACGTCTGCAAAGACTAACTCTCAATCATTGACAAAGCACTGAACCAGAACAGCCTGTACAGCTCTCATGGAAAAGTAGAGAAAACTATTTATTTGATGTGTCCAACCATGTGTTGGTATTTAATGGTCATAATACTTTCAATAGTGATACAAAACAGTGGTACATTGTACAAAGCAGGACTGAAAAAGTGCACTGCGCATGCTCGAGTCAGCGCGGTGCGCAATGTTTTCAAATGGACAAAGATGTCTGGCGTAGCAATGTCAATGTCCAGCAATCGTCACCCAAATATGAACAATTCATACGATAACTGCGGTTCAGAAGAGCGAATGGACGTTGAAATAGACGCTGGCCATGCTGGAACCGACCGAGGAAGCTTAGATACGGGAACACGAGCAACATGTTCATCAAACGGCAGCGGCGGGGAAGAGGATGAGGCGGAGGCCGCGGATCGAGAACGAGAAGCCACGGGCTCGAGTACTCCGCACTCCGGGGATGGAATGTCGCACTGCGGCGGCAGAGAGCAAGAGGTGTCGGTGGAAATCGGGGAGACTTATCTGTGTCAGCGTGCGGACAAAACATGGCGTAAGCTAAAATGCTCATTTAGAATTGTAACGTTATTTCAGAAACACATAATTTGCCATTTTATAGTTCAATTCTCCGTTACTGTAGTATCACGTATATCTTTTTTTTTATAAAAACATGCTGATTGAGAAATGCGTAACGTTAATATAAGCATGCATATACTGTTTGTTGGTTTATTTATTTAGTACTTTCTTTCAGATTCAGCAGAGGTTATTCAGTCCAGGCTGAATGAGCAGGAGGGCAGAGAAGAGTTTTATGTCCACTATGTTGGATGTGAGTGGAATTGCATTCAAATCCCATTCGTGGCTGATCATACACCGATGCTTCACAGGTTTTTAGTTCTTACAGATTCACTGAGCACATGCTCTCTTTTGTCATTTACAGTCAACAGACGTTTAGATGAGTGGGTTGGAAAGGCTCGTTTAGCCCTGACAAAGACTGTGAAAGACGCAGTGAGAAAAAGTGTGGAGGAAGGTGGCGGGGGTGAGCTTGTGGACCAGCCGGAGAGGAAGATCACCCGAAACCAGAAGCGTAAACATGACGAGATCAACCACGTTCAGAAGGTACCTGTTATCACCTTTCTGCAAATGTCACACAGTACTTCATTTAATTGGTGTTTTCCAACTTAAACAGTATTTTATTATATGACTGAGCCATGTTCAGCTTAGTTTTAATTGTATTCACATATGAACCATTTATAGTCCATATCAGTCCAGTAGCAACATTACTACTTATTTGACCCCGTAATTTTTTCCTCCAGACTTATGCAGAGATGGACCCTACTACGGCTGCCCTGGAGAAAGAGCATGAGGCTGTAAGAAGGGGGCAACATAATACTCATTGATAAATAATCTACTTTAATGTTGTTTTCCATCAATATAGCTTTGAATAAATTGTCCATCTGTTTTCTCAATTTAATCAAAGTGTCACTTTCATTTTCAGATCACAAAAGTAAAATATGTGGACAAGATCCAGATTGGGAACTTTGAGATTGATGCATGGTACTTTTCTCCATTCCCTGAGGACTATGGAAAACAGCCCAAACTTTGGATTTGTGAATACTGCCTGAAGTATATGAAGTATGAGAAGACTTTCAGATACCACCTGGTCAGTCCATACAATGGTTTTATTGTTGATTTACATTGTACCATAGGGGGTGCTATACATCTTGGCCAATGAATTTAAATGCTTGAAAGAGAGTGCTGAAGGCATGATTTATTTTTGCAGGCCAACTCAGAGGTTAGGATCACACGGTTCCCCTATGTGTTGGCATAGATTTTTCCATTGGCTTTTGGATTTTTGCATAAAATAAGCTCTGTAAACCAACAAAAGTTTATGATTCTTTCATGTAAAGACAATCTTCACAAATTAACACAAATGTTTTGATTTTTTGAGAGTAAATAAAAGCACCAGAAGTAAAAAGAAAAGGTTAAGGCCCTGGTATATTTCAAGCGAAATCGAAGAATGAACTGATGTGACATTATTTATTACGAACAAAATTTGGCCAGAACGAGGTTCTTTTTGGAGTTTGTTTTGGTAGTTAAAAAACTGCTTTCCAGAAAAGTTTGCTACGACTGGTAAACACCTTTTTACTACCATTGGTACGTGGCGATTACATAATAGGTAGGTAGTTGTGCAGAGAGGAAATCTTTTCTGGTTCATTTGGCATCTTGCTATGATCAGATGCTTTTCTTATGCTTTATTAAAAAAATGCTTGCTGTTTTCTCAATTTTGTTGTTTATTTTGTCATTGAGAGGAAAGCGTGCAGCGCTAACCATCACTCTCATCAGTGTGGGCGGCATCAGATGTTCACTAACAGTATCTCGCTGCTCACGTATTCTGAACTTCGTTTTACTACTGAGCAAAGAACGAAAAAGAACTTCGCCATGAGTAAATTGGGGCCTTATAAATAAACTACACCAATCTCCAAATTTGTAAAATCTAAAAGTTTGAGTTAAGATAATTTGCAAGAGTGTGATTATAAAAACAACGAGGCTATGAAATAGATCTAGTGTTTAGATGAATTTTTGGTGTGATGACGTTTCATGTCCCCAGCAACCTCTGTCGTCTCATTTAGCCACTTGCTAGCAACCGCTTTTTCAAATAATGAATGGAGTATTACTAAAGTTATTTGTGTCGTAGAAAAAATATAAAGATAAAATATCTTGAGCTTGTGTTATCCACAGATCTTATTAATACATTTAACCAAAAACCCATTCAAAAACACCTTGACAATGAAACCAGAAGTGCAAAAATGCTAACTTACTTTTTAGGGCTCATTACTGTAGCACTCTATTGCACAAGCATTTGTTTTTAGTCAGTGTTGGTCAGCTAGTTTTAAATGATTTTTGTTGCTTTTAGAGCATTTCTAGCTTCACAGGTTAAGGTTTACATTCTTATTAAGTTTGTACTTTCTTTTGTTTTCCCCCTCCTTTGTTTATCAATGGCTCTCGTTTCAGTCACAGTGTCAGTGGCGTCAGCCTCCAGGCAAAGAGATTTATCGCAGAAACAATATCTCAGTATATGAAGTTGATGGGAAGGACCATAAGGTGAGCCAAATGAATGACACCTACCACTTTAACACGAAACAGAGAAACAAATAATTTCATGATGAATAGATTTCAAACCTGGAGAAGACTATGTAAACCTAAACTGATTTATTACATTGCTATTACACGTGCATGTGAATTTGTGCATGTCCATGTGCAGTTGAATTTTCCACAGTTTTTGTCATTATCACTGTCCTTCTCGCTGTAGATCTACTGTCAGAATCTGTGTCTCCTGGCAAAGCTGTTTTTGGATCATAAAACACTTTACTTTGACGTGGAGCCGTTCATCTTCTACATCCTCACTGAAGTCAACAAACAGGGAGCACATATTGTGGGTTACTTCTCTAAGGTAAAGTGTTTCTACTGTTTGTTTTTGACATTGTATGTCAGTTGTATTTATGCAGTGTTGCTGTTAATTTGTATCTTATTTAACACGCTTTATCGATGTATGTTTTTCATGAGCAGGAGAAAGAGTCTCCAGATGGGAACAATGTTGCTTGTATTCTCACTCTTCCTCCATACCAGCGAAGAGGATATGGAAAATTTCTAATTGCATTTAGTAAGTTTCACCCCTGATTCACCGTTCACCAATTGTTCGCCTCTGACATAAGCACTTTTATAGATGAATAATTGTTCTTTGTGTCATAATTCTTCTCAGGTTATGAGCTATCTAAGCTGGAGAGTACAGTGGGGTCTCCAGAGAAACCTCTGTCAGACTTGGGGAAGTTGAGTTATAGGAGTTACTGGTCATGGGTACTACTAGAGATTCTGCGAGACTTCAGAGGGACTCTGTCCATCAAAGACCTCAGGTACACGTCCAGTCCCAAATACAAGTACAAACCTTGCATGAGGTCATATGCACATTTGTTTACCTGTACAATTCAGACAAACATTTGAAAAAAGGAAAATGCTGCAAGATAAATTGTCTGCTAATGCTTTGATAAAGAGCACTAACTAATGCATACTGTCTGTACCCATAGTCAGATGACAAGTATCACTCAGAGTGACATCATCAGCACATTACAGTCTCTAAACATGGTCAAGTACTGGAAAGGTCAGCATGTCATCTGTGTCACACCCAAACTTGTAGAGGAACATCTCAAAAGTGCCCAGTACAAGAAACCCCCAATAACAGGTAATCTGAAAAATGCGCAAATGTGCTTCTTATGCTAGCTTTACGTATGTGATGTGCATTTACGAGTTTAAACCATTAAACATTTTACATTTTGTGTTTTTACAGTGGACACACATTGTTTGAAATGGGCACCTCCTAAACACAAGCAGGCCAAGTTCTCTAAAAAATGAGGAGAGTGAGACTGTCCCTTCATCCCAGATGTTTTTCACAGCTAACCTTAAATGTTTCTTAGAAATACTCTCTCCAAGAGGGAAAGGTCTAAGATTGTATTGAGTCTGTTATTTTTTTTAAAATAAATGAATAGTAATATTCATGTCATTGTTTTTGAATGTTCTTTATTTCAAGTCAACATTTTAGTGCATCAGTGTGGTACTTCAGATCATATATGTTCTCTGAGGTGGTTTCATATTTATACCAGACTCCCCTTCATTTTCAAATGCCTAAAGCAGTTTGAAGAAAAAAGAAAAAAGTTTGTGAAGTCAAGCAACATTATGTTGAATTATTCATTAGACAGTATAGAATTACCTATTGCACATGCAGCACCTGTCTGGCTTTTAGGTGAAAGTTGATCCCTATATACACTGTGTGTATGTTATTTATATATATATATATGTGTGTGTGTGTGTGTGTGTGTGTGTGTGATAAAGAGGGTTGAATGCGCAAGGAACAATACCTGGTAACTATAAATCTTTAAGAGATTCTTAAACCACTGATATAGTTAATAGCCAACTGTTTTTTATTCTTTAGAAAAATAAATTATTTGATGAAGCATTTTGTGGTCTTACTAAAAATGGTAGCTGTGGGTAAAGAGTGGCAACACAGGTATACCGTGGTGTTTTTAGAAGCAATTATCATGTTTGTAACCATGTTTTTATATAAAAACTATATTCTACGAATATAGTGGACAACAGTAAATTAGTTATTACTATTTTACTAAAAAATACCAGTTTTCTAATAGTGATTAGGCCTATGAACCTTGAAAACCAGAAAATAACGTTACAAATAATGTTCGAAAATGTTTTCATAAATTTTTTTTTTTAAATATTGTGAATATTAAACTTTTTATGGCTTCTTTTCAAGTAGGCTAATATGCAGCAAAATTCGAATTTATGATATTTGAAATGGGTATCGCTGGAATCAATAGCGCCTAGTAAACAAATTATTATTGTGTGGCTTGAGAAAAGATAAAAGTAAATTAAACTGAAAGTCTGCGTTTTTTCCGAAACTAATTAAACTTAATCCAACTGTTCAACACGAACGGCTGGAATTCTGCTCTCCTCTACTGTGTGAATCTTTTTTATGGCCAGAACAACGGGCTCATTATTTGGGAGGAGATTGAGACCGCGCGTTGTGATTGGATGCTGGCGGCAGGTAGAGACGCACAGGTACATTCATACATTCTCTGGCAAATGAACATTTCTGCGTTTTCGCTCGGTTATCCTTTCTTCCATGTCGATTACATCGAAATCTTTGTTCTCAAATGTCATGCAAATTATTGTTTGAAGATACGAATATGTACCGTATTCAAAACGAGGCATCACAAATCTGTAGCTTGTCGCGATTAGAGTTTTCGTGTGTTCGGGGTTAATTTGTTTTTGATTTTTTTTTATTTTTTTTTTACTTTTTTTGTTCGCGCGCTTTATCCGACTTTGGAATATCCCCTTTGGGTAGGCTATATGACATTTAACATTACAAGTAAGTTTCACTCAACTATTGACAACAATGTTGATTTTTTTTTTGTTGTTGTTGAATTAGAGCCCAACGGTCACTCCAAGGGCAAATTATAATAGTTTAATCTTTAAAACACGCATTTATTATTATTTATAGATAGGCTACTCCGCCAAATGAACAGAATGTCTGATTCGTGCCTGCAACTGCTCCTTGTCTTGATGGTAACAGGTAAGTCTAGTCAGGAGGTAGTAATGGTCTTATTGGATTCACTGCATTCATTAAATTTATTTTTTGTCTTTTTGTGTCCCACAAAATACAGGGTTGTCAATGTGTGTGGCACAAGGTAATTATTTTTCAGTTTATGGGTCAGTGACAGTCTGAGATGATAGAGAAATCTATTTAAAAATCGTGTAATCTTTGTAGTCATGTTTTGTTTTTTGTTTTCATACGAATTGAAATGTTTATAATGATTTTTTTTAAAGATATGAAGAAAATGATCTGAATGTAGTAATAAAATACTTGATCGAGTTAAAAAACAAAATTAAGGCTACCCCATTTGATTTGAATAAAGCATAACTTTCTAGTAAAAGGGTCTTCTGGGTCTATATGGGTCTTGTAGTTGTACTATTTTCTTGTCACATGATCACAAAAGTGTCCTTCCTACTACCTATTTTTCTTTTAATAATAATTTAAAACAAATTGATTTGTTGCTTATTTTTAAATTAATAATAAAATATGCTAAACAACATTTCTTTTTAATTTACATTTATGCATTTGACAGATGTTTTATCAAAAATGACTTGCATTGCATTTAAGGAACACAACTTATGAATCAAACCCATGACCTTGAGCTTTCTAGAACCATGCATTGTTTCAGCTTAGACATTTTTTACTTTAAGCCTCACATTACATATCGCAATGACTTTGGATTCAGAAATAAATTTTTATGCATTTTTGAATAGCTTAATAGATCATTCTTAGAACTTTCTCCTCCCTCTCTCTTTACGTTTGTAACCTTACCCACAAAAGCTTTTACTCACGTCTCATGTCTCATGCCCCTGTTTGCGTAGCTCCTAGTGAGAAGATGTAATGATACTCTAGGGGAGTTGTAGGGCAGGTGTGAACTGGCAAGAAAACCTCCACTGTGTATGTACACTAAATCTCCCCTGACCTGTTCACGTAAGTGTGCGGCAGGCCTCCGCTAGGTATACGCATTGTGGGAGGAGTTGAAGCATCAGCAGGGGCGTGGCCATGGCAGGTGGACATTCAGATGGGAGCCAACGGCCATGTTTGTGGTGGATCCATAATTGCAAAAAATTGGGTCCTCTCTGCTGCACACTGCTTCCCTAAGTAAGTATTATTATCATATTATCAATGCCTATGTTGATTATAGAGAAGTTAATGATCTATATCTCTTACCCTCAGCCCCTCAGACGTGTCTTCATATCGCCTGCACATGGGACGCCATCTGCTTAATGGCTATAACCAGTTTGAGATGGTCAGTCAGGTGCAGCAGGTGGTTGTTCCAGAAGGATACTCAAGCCCTCAGGAGGGCAGAGATGTAGCCTTAGTGCAGCTGCGCTCTCCGGTCACTTGGTCAGACAGGATTCAGCCTGTGTGTCTGCCATATGCTGGCTTCCAGTTCAACAGTGGAACCTTATGCTACGTTACGGGCTGGGGACACACTCAAGAGGGTGGTAAGTTCATCAACAAGAAAATAAGGGGTAACCACAGCAAATAACAGAGATTTTACTCTTTAAACATGTGGCAAATGTTTTCTGGATGTGATGTTTCCTTGGGAATCCAGCTAGATTTCTTACAATTTCAGTAGTGGTAGTTACAGTGGACAAGGTGAAGTCAGAAGAAACAATCATGGACATTTAAATAATGGCTTAATTGTGAAAATATGCAGCAGCATTGAGTTAGCCAGGAAATGTGATTGGTAAAGGAGGAGAAAAAGTGGATAGATTTATTTAATGCTGAACTGTCACATTGAACAACAAATTTCTTAACAGATTCTAGAACTTTATTTACACACATTCCACAACACATCAGTGTTGACACTTTGCAGGCATGTTCATGACCCTAAATGAGAAAGTCACAACATTTCAAGTTGTGTTTAACCACTATTTCTGACAACCTAAAGCTTTAAATTGCTTTCCCTGTCTTTCCTTTCAAATAGTCTCCCTCACTGGAGTTGGGGCGCTACGGGAAGTGGAAGTGCCCATTATCGATCAGTCTTCCTGCCAATCAATGTATCAGATTTTGTCATCTGATTTAGTAACAGTTGATGTCCTATCAGACATGATCTGTGCTGGATATATGGAGGGAGGCAAGGATTCCTGTCAGGTATGTTACTGGTGATGTAGTACTCGAGTCCAAGACCGGTCTCGAGACCGATTTCTGCTTTCTCTGACTCGTCTCGGACTTGTTCCTTCAAAGACTCGGTCTTGACTCAGTCTCGACCCTTCAAAGACTCGGTCTTGACTCGGTCTCGACTCTTCAAAGACTCGGTCTTGACTCAGTCTCGACCCTTCAAAGACTCGGTCTTGACTCAGTCTCGACCCTTCAAAGACTCGGTCTTGACTCAGTCTCGACCCTTCAAAGACTCGGTCTTGACTCAGTCTCGACCCTTCAAAGACTCGGTCTTGACTCAGTCTCGACCCTTCAAAGACTCGGTCTTGACTCAGTCTCGACCCTTCAAAGACTCGGTCTTGACTCAGTCTCGACCCTTCAATGACTCGGTCTTGACTCAGTCTCGACCCTTCAAAGACTCGGTCTTGACTCGGTCTCGGACCACAGTGGGAGGAGAAGGACTCGTAATTTCAGACCGAGTCCTAGAGATTTTTTTTCCAACGCATTTTTTTTTATGTTCATATACATACTTACAATTATATTCGGACTCGACCCTTCAAAGACTCGGTCTTGACTCGGACTCGGCATAGGCGGTCTCGTCCCATCACTATATGTTACTACTATTATACTGCTGGCGCACTGACATCCTACCAATTAAATAATATAATTTTTCTCTTTCAGGGGGACTCTGGAGGGCCTCTGGTTTGTCCTGTTGGCAATGGGACGTGGATTCAGGCAGGAGTTGTGAGTTTTGGACTTGGGTGTGCTCAGAAGAACCGACCAGGTATCTACTCCAGAGTCTCAAGCTTTGCGAGCCTCATCCGCACCACAGTTCCAGAAGCTCCCTTTTTTGGTCATGCCTGGCGGAGTGAAAGTCAAACAACTCTGGTTCTAGGCTTCTCTATTGCGTTAGTAGTCTTTTGGAGATAGTAGATTCCTTAAGTAGATGCAATGTACAAGTTAAACAGTCTTACATTTTTAAACACCACCAGATTTGTCTGTGGGGCATTGATTTGCCATGTCTTTGAATGCTGTTGTGGTGCAAAAATGTAATCAATGCAAAGCTTCAGAGGTGTTGCAGATTATTTTTAATAATGTAATATGTAACATGTTTATATGACAGAGCGATCTGGCCATCTTATCCTGCCTAAGCACAGATATAGTTGTTATATACTTTTGTTATTGTGTATTAGATTTTATGCAATTGCAGTAATGTCACCAAGATCTCAAAACATTTTAAAATGCCAATATCCTAGTTTATAGGATGAATTCAGTATGATTTTGTTTTTCTTGTTCTGAATATTTGTAATGAAAAATCAAATTGATTTGACTGCATAAGGAAAATTATTGCACATTACAAATGCTGCTTTCACTCATTCATTCTATACCAGTGTTGTAACAACTTTTATAATTTTAGAATTTATATTAAATTAGTATGTCACCTCTGTTTTCTCTTTTGCTTGTGGTTTTTATTTATTTTTTAATGATATGCACCTAATAGTCATTGTAAAGCAATTTGATCTTGATTTTTTTCATTAAACACTTTTAAAGAGATATTTCACCCAACAATGTTGTCATTTATTCATCCTCATGTTGTTACAATCCTGTATGAGTTTCTTTCTTCTGTTTCAACACAAAAGAAGATATTTTGAAGAATATGGTTAACCAGACAGTTGACGGCACCCATTAACCTCCATAGTGTTTATTTTTTCATACTATGAAAGTCAATGGGTGCCGTCAATTGTCTGGTTACCTATATTCTTCAAAATATCTTCTTTTGTGTTCAACAGAAGAAATAAACTCATACAGGTTTGGAATTGGAACATCTTGAGCGAGTACAACATTTTAATTTTGGGGTGAACTATCCCTTTAAGACTCACACGTAACTAAAGATGCTTTTAATTTGAAGAAAATACATTTTTCAAAAGACCCTTTTAGTGTAGTTTTTAAGTGGTTTTAAATTGTATGTGGTTACTGTATAATTGACTTTAGTGTGTAAATATTTTGTAAGTCATTCCTGGGATTCTGTAATATTTCAACTTGGATTTTTGTTTTACAAATATTTTGTTTTACAATTTAATTTTTTAACATATAATTCATTTTCTAATTACCCCACATCATTAGGCACCCGTACTAATCAAACCTTAAAAATATATATATATATATATATTCCCACCTCAGGCATTAAAAATTTATTTTCAGTTTTTTTTTTTTTTCAGATTTAAACTCCTTTTATTCTCAACCCCGCAATGGACAAAATGGAATTGGTTTAAGAAGGATTTTACACATAACTTGCTAAAAAAAAACTACCTTCTGCTCATGTGTCCCTCATAACAATTTAATAACTACAAATGTAACATTTCTGATAATTTAAAAAAATTTATGGGACTGAAGTTAAAAATAAACAAATTGTGTGTTTGTGGTCTCTTTATTTTATATTATATATTTAGATGTTTAACTAAAACCACAATTGTATTGTTTTAATCATTAACATGTCAGATGGTAATCATCAAGAATGCTTTCCTTTTTAATTGTCTTACCTATTTTTTCCCCAAAAAAATATTAATGTGACAAGGTTGAGAATACCGTTATGGGATTGAAGACTGTACTGGTTTGAAGGGAGGCATTTGCTTCAATGTTATATTTTTAATTTTGTCTCTTTCTCATATTGTGCCCTCCTTTTGGGTCAACATATTTGCATGCACAACACTGTCTTTGTTGATGCTGCCATTTCTGACATAGGATGCTTTTTAAGTAGACACATGCACATTACATCAAATATTCTATTTATAACAACATTTTAAGTTGTTATGATTTTGGTATGTCTTCACTGAAACCATGAGTATTTTATATTTTTTTTTGTTAAAATTATTCATAAATGAAGTTAAAAACTACAATGAGAAATATACAGATAACAGGGTTGAGGTTTTTTGCACAAAATGGCCACTGCTCATCTTGTAGTGTAGGAGAGTAGACCATGTATGGCAGCAATGAAATAATTACATTGGATATACTTATGGATTAAAAAAAAAATCTTTTTTTTATGTGATGGGGTTGAGTTGTTAAGCTTGACAGTATCCTCCCTTGACTATAGGCCTCAAAAATATTAGTGAAAAGTATATTTCTACTTAGCATTTTATGCAGCACTATTAAAAATACCTGAATGATGTCATTCCTGCTAAATGATGTCACATATGGGTGGAGTCTAAATTATTATATGCAGAGAATAGTTGGTGATGGGCTTGAATTCAGACTGAGGGACACAACTTTATAGTCTGTTTTTATTTATCAAATATCTTGTATTTTTTAGAAAAATATTTTTCACAAGAAAGTAACAAATAAGTACTTACAAACTGTGCACATCTTGTTAAATATTTTCTAAGTACACATTCAGTGAAGTGACAACATGCTTAGATATAAGACATTATTTTATGATCAAAATAATTTAAGTGAAATATTTTTTTATTAATTATAATGAACATACCAAAGTATTGTGAAAAGCTTTTAATATTCCATTTTGGTGAACCACCACCTTAAAAGGTGAAATATTACCGAATCTCAGGAATAACCCAAACATGATGAATTGATGATAGCGTGACATCACCGGTCAGGCGCCGCCTGCAGGTTCATACCGACACAACAACATAACAGCGTCACTCATCAGTCTCTCACTCTCTCTCCGCACAGTTGCGCAGTTGGTATTGATAATCAAAGGTGACTAAGCTCAAATTGGGGTTCTGCATCAGCTCCTAAAAGGATTTCAAGCGCTATCATGGCGTCAAATGGTAAGATAGGTCAATGTATTAGGCCTATTATTATTTGTCTTTTATTATAATCGCTAGGTTTTGACGAAAGATAGCATCTAATGCAAAACGTACCTAGTAATTTTCATTTTTATTGTTCACTCACAAATGGCGTGGTGATGTAATGTACGTGTTATAGAAGCAATGGACCCATTTGGAGCATTTATATATTGTGAAAAGTCGAAATGAAGAACATGTCGGCATCCGCCATTTTGTTTGCAGCTCTTTCAATTTGAGCTGGTTTTTTCTATTACTGACCTATATTTATCCAGAGCCCATACTGAATATTTTTTCCATTTAAATTCAGTTTAATCTCTACATCACCTCTTTATCTCTACATTCAGGCATCCTCTACATCACACTGGTAGCGACGCGACAAAAAATGTAACCCCATTACGAGTAACGTTACAGAACTGTGTGAGCGTAAGGGCTCATTTATTAAAACTGGAGCTTGCCTAGTTAAAAAGTTAGATTACCCAAAAATGCAAATTATGTTATCATTTACTCATCCTCGTGTAGTTCCAAACCTGTATGACTAACTCTTCTGTGGAGTATGAAAGAAGAATGTTGGTAACCAAACAGTTTTGGTCACTATTGACAAATAATTTTTCAAAATATCTTTTTTTTTTGTTCCACAAACGTAACTCATACAGGTAAAATGTCACGATTCTAAAATAATTATTACATAATTTTCGTTTTTGGGTGAACTATCCCCAGACTAGTACTCTATCTTCCCAAAGCCAATGCAGACTTTTGATCAGATTCAAATTCACGATCTTCCCAGTATATGTAAATTACTAAAAAACAAACAAATAAACACCATGTATAATGTACATTGTCTTTTCCCTTTAGATTATGCTCAAACCTCAAGCCATGGGTAAGTTTAATCCATCCTTTCCAAAGTCTTATCATAATATTGCATTTATCGTAAGATTTCTCACATTTAATATTAAAATAATGAATTAATTTTGTTGTCCCCAGTTATGGTGGCTATGGAGGACAGTCCAACCAGAGTTACAGTCAACCCCCTGGCCAAAACTACAGCCAGCAGAGCTTAGGAGGATACAGCCAAAACTCAGAGAGCAGCTCTGCTCCTTATAATCAGAGTGGATACGGCTCCAATTATGGACAGTCCCAGTCAGGTATTATACTGCAAATGCTGTGAAAGTCAAAGTCAACATGAAGTCAAAATGAACAGTTCTCTTTTTTTCGTTCACATTCCCTGTGAAAAATCACATTCCCCATGGAGAGGGTTGCTTAAACCCACAAACTAAAAAAAACAACCTGCGGAAACGGTGTAAAAGTAGTCCAATTGCATGGCAAAACTATGGATTTGGCCAAATCCATAGTTTTCCCACGGGGTGGGACAACCTGTCACTCACATGAGATCACAGCAGTAGCAAACCACTATGAACCAATCAATGAAAATCAATCAATCCTGAAGGACAAAATCAAGTCCTGTCCTTCATTTTGTTTCTTGTTCAAGAAGCAGTTTCACTCGGTATATACGTCACAATAGGCAAGAAAAGACTATCACAACTTCCATTTCATGCCGACTTTATCTTTTTTAGGAGGATATGGGTCTCAGCCCCCCTCTCAGGGCTATAATCAGTCAAGTCAGTCGTACAGCTCTGGAGGCTACAATAACAGCAGCCAGCCTCCAGCTGCTCAAAGTGGAGGATACAACCAGCAGTCTTCTTACTCAGGCTATAACCAGCATCAATCTGCTACTTCATCTGTTTCTGGGTGAGATTTTAATTGTGAATCTTTTTGTCAGTGTGTCTAAATTCTAGTTTGTTTTTTTATGCCCAGAATATGGAATTATTGATAAGAACATGTTAAACATATTTTGTGTTTCAGTAACTATGGGAACAGTTCCCAGGCGTCTGGCTACGGTCAGCAGCAACAGCAGCAGGGTGGGGGTGGCTATGGTGGCAGTGGGGGTCAGTCTGGAGGATTTGGGAGCAGTGGAGGACAGAGCGGTGGATACGGGGGTAGCGGGGGCCAACACCAGTCCTCTCAGCATGGAGGAGGTCCTTACAACCAATCTCCCAACTACAGCTCTCCTCCACCTCAAAACTATGGGCAACAAAATCAGCACGGACAGGGAGGTGAGCTTGAGAGATTCCTTCAGTAAGTTAACATATAGATTTGACTCGCTATATAATGATCCTGGTAATAGAAAATAAAGCTGTTCAGTCTCTAATTGTAAGACTAGAGAATTTGCATTTTCTATATTTAGAAACTTGTTAGCAACTTGCTTTTTTAAAAAGTTCAACGGCCTGAATATTTATGTTTCAGTTGTTTATGTTGTAGAACAAAACAAGTAATTGTAACCACAGACCTTACTGACTATTAAATCAAATTTTAAAAACCTAATAGAAATTCCTAAAGAAATATTACAATTCTATACTTTTTTGGTCTACATTAAAAAAAATCAAATCATGTTACCAGGGAATTTAGGCATCACAACATTACATACAGTATGAAAAATGGATATTCATTTTGAAATTTTCTGAAGATTACATTTAACAGTGTATACAACTTTTAAAATCTGAACATATTTTAAATACAAGCCATCATTCTCTTGCTGACTTTGAAAATGGTTACAGAGAACAAACTGGGCATCATAAACTTAACGACTGAGGATCACAAACTACAAGTCGTTACAAACACAAACTCACGCATATACGTGCTTCACAAATGCGCATGACAAATGTAAACAAAATGTGTTCTAAAATTGGCTTAAATTTTTTTATATTCTCTGACTGGAATAAATCTTGAAATCTCTGAAACTAGAAAATCTGAGTCTGTGCCCATCATACACTACATGATTTTCTGTGAAATCTGGCAACTCAGATCTGCAGACTGGCTCTGACTTTAAGTAACTAGCATAAACCCATCTAGACTGTAAATCGGGGCAAAAGTCGTGTAGTGTATTCTAGTCTTAAGATGACGGCAAAGGTAGTCTAAATGTAAATATAGAGGAAATGAGCATGCAAAATTTGATATCGAAGGGCCTGTTTGCACCTGGTCACTTCATGCGTTTTTACTGATCTGATAGCTATCCATTTTGTTAAAACTTCCATTTACACTTGGCCACATAAATACGTCTCTGCAAAACGAAAATAAATCTGTTCTTCAATTCCCCTGGTATATGCAAATTTAATGGAGTTCACCACAACGAAAGCAGCAGGTATGAGCTGCAATTTATTTATCATCGGCTAATTTCAAGGTCAAAGCCTACAATAGGAGAGAAAGTGGCATCAGCACTGGTAAGATAATTTAGTCTCACTACTTTTAATGAAGTTGATTGTATGCTGAGCTTCAGGATGCGACGGCAAACCTTTTAGTTTCTTTTGTGGCAGTTTGCGCGTCGGCTTTCTGAAGAGATGGGCTACTCATCTGCGTCGGGCCATATCTGTGGCAATGTGTGTTGCAGTCGAGCTGTCATGTTGCTACCGGGAGCCGGTATCCTATAACACACTCTCATACGTTTATTTTTTAACATTTTGGAAGGAGTAAAATGTATGTGGTTTCAATAATCCATCTCAAATGTGTTTCGGAGGGCATTTACACCTTGTCTTTTCACTATCGGATAGCTATCTGATCATAGAAAATTCATGAAGTGTCCATGTGTAAATAGGCCCTAATACTGGTATCAAGATGTTGTACATCTCAACTCAAAAAGTTATTTCAAAAAGCGATTACAATGAAAGGCTTAAATGTTTAAGGTAGACACGTAATGTATTTCCATTCAAATATATTGTATTTCATTTCTAGGTTACAACCAGGATTCTCCACCACTGAGTGGTGGTGATGGTGGTGGTGGAGGAGGAAGAGGCTATGGTGGTCAGGATAGCGGATATAGCCAGGACGGTAGAGGTGGACGTGGTCGCGGAGGTGGAGGTGGCTTCGGAGGTCGAGGAGTGAGTGGGTTTGACAGAGGTGGTCGTGGAGGACCCCGTGGCAGAGGAGGAATGGGGTAAGCAAACATTCGTATCACGCACTTCTTCCATCTTCTTCACCACATAAAGTCCACATGTATGCATCAGTGTGTCATTTAGGGAAAAAATAACACCTTCAGGTAAAAGGTTAAAATAGAGCCAAAGGTGTTACACCACATCGACTGGCTGGGCTGAAAGTAAATGGTGGCCTAGACCACGGTAAACTACAGATAAAGTGTTTTGATTTGGGGTGTAAAGTTTCGGTCTACTTAAAACAGCAATATGGACAAAAAGTGAAACTGAATACAGAAAATTTGTCCAATTAGGAGCCAGAATGGTCTGGTGTATGATTTATTGGTGATCCTCATATTCATGTATTTACCTAAAATGATGCATGATTTTAAGTCGGTGCCAGTGTGCTGAATATTTCCGTGTCTACACCCTTCACAAGATGGAACCAGCCAAAGATTCACGTAATATTGAACAAAAACTAATCACAAGTTGCAATGAATGACTAGGTGTTTTTTTGTTGTTTTTGTTTTTTAAATAAGAATCGGTTAATTGTTGACTTACTGGAAAAAAACAAAAAAATAATTATGGGTGGACTATCCTGTGGCAAAAAGTTGATCATTTTTACTAGTTGTCTGTGGGAGTGCATCGCATCACATGTTTTCCTTCACACGTCCACATTGTGACCACGACAGGAGTTTACTATTATTATAATTGTATAATTGTAATTCATTGTATTTTTAGGTTTTATTTAAGTTTTGTTTACATATAGTGTTAGCAGTATAGTACATTGTTTTCATTATGATTTCCCATTTTTCATTAATGCTTTTATGTTTTAGTTTGCAATTAGTTTTAAGTAGGGATGCACCGATACTAGTAATCAGGTTGGATACAATATTAAAATGTTCTGATGCCATTAAAAAATGTTAACATGCAGCATATTGTGAATGACTATCGATGCATTCCTAGAAGTTTCTAGAATTTCAAAAGTAACGTTGAGGTGTTTGACTTGTTTGAGTGGATTCATTCAGTCAGATGTTTTTAATGGGGAAAAGTGAGGACATAAGTGAGAGAGTGCTAAAACTCTTGCTTGTCTCTGCTTGTGCTCCATTTTGTCCTCCCCAGATGCCCTGGTGATCAGCAAAGTTAACAGTTCAGGAAGATTTTAAACATTCAACCCTAAATGTACTCGGAAAAAAGTCTCACAGGTATCGGCCAAGTAAAGTATTGGTGCATCCGTAGTTTCAAGAACATAGTCTTTTACAAACCCCTCAAAATAATAAACTTTTTAGAAAAAAAAAAAAAGGTTAAAATTTTACATTAGCATAATTATTTGAAGCAGCAGATCAATCCTATCTGGCTGTGATCTCACCTGTTCTCTAAACCTTCTCCATCCTCTCCTACAGGATTATTGTGTGTTGCAATGCTTTAATGAATCTTTAAATCTCCTCCTAGGCTGTTTTCTACAAGGTTCAGCGATTTAGGCTTTTCCTATTGAAGAAGATAAAACAGAAACACAGGCTCTAGACAACTGGGGAAGTGAAGATTAGTCAAGAATACATGAGGAATGTGTGATTTATAAATAATAATAATAAAGTTTAAGGATCCTTTCAAATCTTAAAAGGATCCCAAAACAGTATGGAACAGCTGGATTAATCCAAAAGGGGGAGAGTGGTCACATCAGTTATGTCTATTAATTTAAGTGCAAAACTGAATGCAGTGTATGCAGTTTCTGTCCAAAGAAACAGAACACGGATACCGTTTGGTATATAATGGGTGAAGGAAGGTCCTGGGCTAAAGATGTACCTTCAATCTGATAAAAGAAAATACTTGATTTGGTGAAAGAATGATTGAGTTCACAGATGCACTGCAAAGCTGCATGGCAAAAAAATATATGGCAATTCTTTGAGCAAAATAGGCCAAATGGTTATGATAGAGGGCCTGCATGACTTGGGAAGAAATATCAAAATTCCCTTATGGGTTATGAAGAAAGCTGAACCTAGTGAGAGGGAGCAGAAAAGAAAGGGGGCAATGGGGAACTTGTAGAAAGGATGATGGAGACGGGTGGGCCCTTTCCAGCCTCAAGAGTGAAATGGGGCACCACCCTCATCAACCTTCAATTCGTCTTGCTTCTCTCTCCTTCTCCGTCAGAATGGGCGATCGTGGAGGATTCAATAAGTTTGGTGGTAAGTGACAAACTCTTCAAACAAGGAACTTCAGGGGTTTAAAGAGAGCCTGGTCTAAGAGGGAGGAGTGGGTGTCTGGTCATATCACAGAAATTTGCGTTATATTTTTAAAAGAATACACTGAAATAAATGCGATAACCACCTTGTGTGTGTGGTAAATATAAGTGGTAAACAACTACGCTTTAATACATTTAGCAACAGCTTTCTCATTATGCATGGTTAAGGTAGAAACACAAAGTCGTCTAAACCGTTATAGTAAAATACCTTAAGGGATCGTTCACCTAAAAATGAAAATTCTGTCATCTCATGTCGTTTCAAATCTAAATGACTTTGTCCTCTGTGGAACACAATAGAAGACAATTTTCTTTGTGAATTATCCCTGTAAGTGCAATTTTTCAACAAATACATTCTCTTATTAGTGTCACTACACAAACGAGAAGGTATACAATGTAATTTTCAGAGTTTAAAATTCGATTTTTATTAATTTATTTTAGATGGATTTTCACAGGCGATCACTGGAATTGGAGATCTACGTGTTTGGGCAGGTATATCTGAAAGTCCAAAATCTTTTTTTTTTTTTTTTTTTTTTTTTTTTTACATTATTGAATTTATCAGACGGTTTAATCAAAAAGCAGCTTACAATGCACTCAAGGTTAATATTTTTGTTTATCAGTATGAGCTTCCTGGGAATAAATCCTGTGATCCTTGCACCATGGTCCAGCTGATGTGCAATAAAGTCAATGCTTGTGGCAGTATTGTGTTTTTTTAGTGGCTGGACAGTAACGGTGATATGCACATACCCTTATCAGCTGTACAGTGTGGGACGGCATGTCTTCAAATGTCTGGGAGAATATTGAACATTCAAAATATTCATCAAACTTAAATAAAAAAAATTCCTGTACCTTTTACTGGTTTTCATTTTTGGTCAATTTTTTTTAAATGTTCTTGGAATTTACGTGAAGATTCCAATATGTGTGGTTTTTTTTTTTTGTTTTTTGGAATTTCCCTTTTTGGAGCATCCATTTTATACTCTGATCACTTTTCTTTTCAAAAGGTTTCTAATGTGGCAAACAGCTGGATTCTGGAGGTTGTTCAAATTCATTTGTGTCCAGTGGTTTTAGGGTTGTACTGGTCTGATGAAGGTCCTAATGGAATAATTCTACACACAAAAAAGTACATGAAAAAGTTATTTAAAACAACAGGAATGGAGGCCTGGAGATGGAAGGATTTAAATTACACATAATTTTTTTTCACAATGTATCACACGGTTTGAAATATGAATATCATGTTCATAATTGTTTGAACATGTCAGCACCAGCCGGAAACCAACATGCTTGTGTTCACTACACTGTTTCTAACTGGTAATTACCTCAAAAGGAATCTAAAGGTAAAACAAGGGGTCGAGACTTGCTTATCTGGCTAGTTCAAATACAGTTTGATATGAAGCCAGATCCTGTAAAAATGGTCATGGGTTTCATGTGGAAGGAATATTTGCTGAAGATGATGAATTGTGAACTTAAAGGTGGTCTTAAAGGCTGTTACGCTTTAGGCTTGAGGAACATCTGTTTAATACAGTGAGTCATGGTCAGATTTACTAATACTGAAAGTATACCATTTGGGTTTCAATATTATTCTTTTGATTAGACTGGTATAATGTGTAAGATTGTGGTTCATCATTGATCATCGTAATCTCTTTAAAACATCAGTGGTGTTGGTAACTATTCTAATGGTTATCTAAATTACTTGTGGTTGAATAAAAGTTGAAAATGGTTGCTTATGCTGGGAAAATCTAATGTCTAGATTCACTCATAGACAAAAAGCATTGAGCAGTGTCTGACATATTGGCTGTTTGGAAATCAGCTTTTGTGGGATGGAGAATGAGAACCTTATCACATGGCCTATGAACATATTGTCATTGATGTAATGGGTCGTAATGTCACAGATTGCTGTGGTGTGCTAATGGAGTTACTGGGTTCTTAATAAAAAGGGTGAATGACTTGTGACTGGTTGCAAAGTGGTATTCAGTTAAAAGTTGTCCTTATTAGCTATGCATGTTTTACATATAACCAATGAGATGACAAAAACCAACATCAACAAAAGACCCAATAGCTGCTCATCGCAAAGCAGACTGTAAACGTCTGGTCGGATGGTTTTGCAGGGGTTTGAATCAGATGGTTATTGCATGGTTTACGGCTTTCCAGAAATTGAGAGATTTGTGTTATAAAAGCAAGTACATGCAGTTGTCCGACATGTATGGGAGGAAAGAATCTCCTAATTGAGTCCTTGGACTTATTTCAATTTTGGCCAGTTTTGTCAATTTTGAAAACTAGTCATGTCGATAAGAAACAATGTTCAGATAGTGTTGGTTTGTGCTTGGTACTCCCATTTAGTCAAATATGCTGCTACAGATTTCCATCAGGTTCTGCTTTCTATATCTGGAGCATAAATTATAATTGATTGTACAGATGTATATGACCCCATTAAAGAAAAGTCAAAGGATTACGAATGAGTAATAAGTGTTTGTAAATCATGTGTTTGTGTGCATATGTTATATTAATAACTGTTCCTTTCACTTCAAAGGGCCCAGGGATCATGGAGCTGGTGGGCCAAATAGTAAGTATACGGCAACTTCTTACTGCAGCTACTTGCATTATTAGACAATTTTCAAACATGATTATAATTTTTTGTTACAGTGCAGGAGCAGGATAACTCTGACAACAACACCATCTTTGTGCAAGGTCTTGGAGACAACTATACTGTGGACTCAGTTGCAGACTACTTTAAACAGATCGGCATCATCAAGGTGGAAAAGCAAAAAGTTCCATTGTGCTGCAGCTACCTTTATAGTTCTCCGTTTCATAATATCTATTTTTTACACAGATCAATAAGAAGACAGGATTACCCATGATAAATCTATATACAGACAGAGAGTCAGGGAAGCTTAAAGGGGAGGCTACTGTTTCATTTGATGACCCCCCTTCAGCAAAAGCAGCCATTGATTGGTTTGATGGTATGTTGAAAGAGAACCCCACAAGTGCCTACCTTCTAAAACAAAGCTGGAGTTTTTGGGCGTCTGTCCAGTCTAAGTCACATTCATCTTTTCCCCTCAGGTAAAGATTTTAATGGAAATCCAATCAAGGTGTCCTTCGCCACTCGCAGAGCTGAATTTGGACGCGGCGGTGGCAGCATGAGAGGTGGTCGTGGTCGAGGAGGTATTTTAGGTTCTCTCCTTCTCTTAGTCTCTGTTTTGTTTTTCTGACTTGGGTTTTCTCTCTCTTCTTGCAGGGCCAATGGGCCGTGGGGGATTTGGGGGAGCCAGAGGTGGTGGTGGCTTCCCAGGTAACAATGGTGGTGGTGGTGGCAACGGTGGTGGCGGTGGCAACGGTGGTAATGGCGGTGGCAGCCAGCAAAGAGCAGGAGACTGGAAATGTTCAAATCCGTAAGTTATCCATTTGTACTTTTAACAGATTATTTTTTAGCAAAATGTAAATATTATCTTGCATCTCTAGTTGGATATAAAAGTATGTCCAATACTGCTAAATGAGACTATAAGGCATTACGATACTATAAACGGTATGATTATGATTTTCTAGAAGGCTGATTTGGAACAATTGTTTTGTCAAACCAAAAATGTACTGAGAAAGGCGCTGTATAAATAAATTTCACTTGACTTGATAAATTCATATTTTCTGTACTTTTCTCCTGTGCGTTCTGCGTATGCAGAACATGTGGTAATTTAAACTTCTCATGGCGAAATGAGTGTAATCAGTGCAAAGCTCCCAAACCAGAAGGAAGTGGAGGTGGAATGTCACCGATTGGAGGTAAAGAGGAACTTTCCTGTGAAAATGAACTAGATTTTGTGGCAGCATCTGACTTATTAGTGATTGTGGATTGCTGCTTAAATGCACCTGGTTTTGTAGGTGGTTTTGGTGGAGACAGGGGCAGAGGCGGTTTCGATCGAGGTAGTTTCCGCAGTCGTGGTGGTGATCGAGGGGGCTACAGAGGAGGGAGGGGAGGTGACCGGGGTGGACTCGGATCTGGGAAGATGGACTCAAGGTGAATGCTCTGATGATTCACAATGTTGCACATCTTAAAATGTTAATTGGTAGAAAACTGATTTTCAATATACACTTCAATATAGACACTGTTGTGTGTTTTTCAGGGGAGATCACAGGCATGAGCGCAGAGAACGGCCTTACTAATGGGAAATTCTCTTTTGTCCAAATAAGACTTTAATTCCATGTGGGACCAGTATTCACTCCACTTCAACACTTGTTACCTTCTTCCATACGTTTTTTGTTGTATGTTTTTCAAATAAGTGTTTTTGTTTTAGTTCTGGTAATATAAGTTTTTGTACTATTCTCTCTAGACTCTGATATTGTTAATTATGAATAACTTATTTTTTCTCTCTTTGAACTTGTTGGTGCTTAGATCATAGTAGTAATATTTGTGCAATTTATTAAATATACTTTCTTTGAATATTTTTTTTTTTTAATTGGGGTTTAAAATTAAAAATGTCTGAAACTAGTAAATTGTGATGTGGCATTACTTTATTATCTCAACTTCATTTCATTTTCAAGTACTTTGCATTTGTCGATCTCATTGACTTATGAGAAATTATTTTCTTAAATACAGGGTTATTATTATAGTTAACTAAAAAAACATTTTCATTACTTTAAATAAAATAAATGTTTACTGAAATTATATATATATATAGACACACACACACATACATACAGTACCAGTCAAAAGTAAAAAAAAAAATAATGTTTTTGAAAGAAGTCTCTCATGTTCACAGATTCTGCATTTATTTAATCGGAAAAAATACAGTAATATTGTTAATATATAATTACAATTTTGAATAAAGTTTTTCTATTATAATTATAATTTTTTTTTAAATGTAATTTATTCCTGTGATGATAAAACTGAATTTTCAGCATCATTACTCCAGTCTTCAGTGTCACATGATCCTTCTAAAATCATTCTAATATGCTGATTTATTACCAATGTTGGAAACAGTTGTGCTGCTTAATATTTTTTTTCATAAACTGTGATACTTTTTTCAGTATTCATTGATGAATAAAAAGCTTTTTTTTTTTTTTTTAAAGAACAGCATTTATTTCAAATGAAAAACTTCTGTAGTTTGGGGTCAGTCATTTGTTCCTCCTTTTTTGAAAGAAATTAATACTTCTAGTCAGCAACGATGTGTTAAATTGATAAAAAGTGATAGAAAAGATTTATATTGTTAGATAAGATTTCTGTTTTGAATAAAGGCTGTTCGTCTTGACGTTTTATTCATTAATTAATCCTGAAAAAAGTATCACAGGTTCCAAAAAAATATTAAGCAGCACAACTGTTTCCGACATTGATAAGAACTGAGCAGCAAATTATCATCTTAAAATGATTTCTGAAGTATCATGTGATACTGAAGACTGGAGTAATGATGCTGAAAATACTGCTTTTACATTACAGGAATAAATTACATTTTAAAATATATTACGATAGAAAACCATTATTTTAAATTTAAATAATATTTCACAATTTTACGTTTTTTTTCTGTATTTTTGATCAAATAAATGCAGCATTCATGAGCATAAGAGACTTCTTTCAAAAACATAAAAAATAGTAATGTTTCCCAACATTTGACCTGTTCTATATTTACATTTCAGCTTGTTGCCAAAATAACATTTTCATTTGGTTTAACTTGATGTGTTAAAATAACAAAGGTGCTTTTTTTTAAAGGATTTTTCACAAATTCGTATTACAGAAGCAGTCTTATTGTATCTCACCAAATCTCATCTTATCTGTAGGTAATCAACTCTCAGGTCTGTTACCAAGCAACCAACGACGCGCACGCAGCTGCTATGTGAAGTAAACGCTAGAGATTAAAATGGAGAAATAAAATAGGTGCGCTTTTAATCTCTCTCTCTCTCTCTCTCTCTCTCTCTCTCTCTCTCTCTCTCTCTCTCTCTCACACTCACACTCACACTCTCTCACACACACACACACACACACACACACACACATGGGCGTAGATTACGCGGGGGACGGGGGGGACGTGTCCCCCACACTTTTTATAAAATGTAAGTTCGTCCCCCGCACTTTTTCATAGGGCAAATGTGTCTATGACAAGCTGAGGTTTCCGCGGGTGTGTATAGCCTGCCCTACATCGAGATTTAAAATCCAAAGAGTCAAGGATAGTCTATCTACATACGTGACTTTCACGCTTCCATGGTAATCAGTCACTCGTGCATTAGCTTACGACACGTCCATGCTCGCACCCGCGCCGAATCCATCAGTTTCATAGAGTTCAAAACGGCAAAAAAAACTCTCCTTTTTCACGAAAAAGTCAAGCACTGTAAGTAAGTTGTCATGTGGTATCCGAATTGTGTTGCACAATGATGAATAACTCTTGCCTATTTCTCTTGTTGAATAATTAACAAGTTTTGTTGTAAATTGAAAATATTCACTATACCCGCACAAACGTGCACTATTTTCAATCTTTTTTTATTCGTAATGTCTTTTATTTTCACAGATATGTTATCAAAGCCCTTCAAATTAGAATAAACATGTTGATTGTTAATGCTGAATTTGTATGTTCATGCATTAACAGCCACGATCTGCTTGAATCAGGCAATAACATGTGTAGACTATGATGTTTACCATAATTCGGTAACACTTTACAATTAGATAAAAAAGTTTGTAGACAAACTTTAAGTTCTCTTGAAAAAGCCTAACTAGAAAGCTTAAAGTATTTTTAAACGCTTGACGTTTGAAGGTTTTCAATTGGAAAGTTTTAGATTAGTAAGACAGACTTTAGGCTATTAAGGAAATGTTATTTTGCCAAAAGAAGAACTTTTATTTTAAGTAAATGTTATTTTTAAATCAGCCTACTTCAGTTTGATATTTAACCATATTATCATGCTTAACAGTAACACTTATAATTTGAATAATTGTAATGCGATGATCAGATATCTAAATCAGAGAATATCATAGCCTATGTTTGGGCGGTTGACGGGTGGATTATTTATTTTTAACAGTTGATTCGGGGGACTCAAAGTGCACCAGATTAATGAATTTATCTTTAAAATGTACAAAATTTTATTCCGGGGGGGCATGCCCCCGGACCCCCCTAGAAGTACCGAGATCCACCTACAAGAATACTCTGGGAAACACAGTAGGCTAAATGATGGTCTACGAAAATAATTATTAGTTATTATCTAATTAAAATACATGATCAGGATTTTACCACCTCCGCCTCGTTTTAAGACAGGAAAAACCCTGCGTGTGAAATATAAAGTACTGAGCATCTGCATTTCTTTCTGTTTTTTTGCTTTAAAAATAAATAGCATAGTAAGCCAATTAACCTGTCAACAAAAGTCTGAAAAAAAAAATGGTATTACACTTGACATTCTGTCCCCCTCACTTTTGAAATGATGGCTACGCCCCTGCACACCCACATACACGTTCGTGCACAAACTTTGAACATATGGTAGTCATCATCTAGGATAAATCAATAAAATATTATTTTATTAATTAATAAAATAATTAATTTCATTTGGTTATCCGAATCGGAAATTGCAAAAAAGTTCTATAGAAAGAAACTATGTCAAGTATATAATCAATATAGAAGTCTAGATGTACCAAATTATTAATTGATTAACCATTGAGATCAGTTGGGTTAAATAATAGACAAATGTAAAATGTTACTGCAGTTACTGTGAATTAAACATTAGATGAAACACTTATTTTGTGTAGTGAAACACAATTTGTGTATTGTACTAACACAATTGAAAATATGCTGAAATGTTTGGGGGAAAATTACCCTTTTGATGATCTGTTGTGATATTAGTATTATTATATTAATATTATATAATATATTATATAATTAATATTAGTATTAAGTACTAAGAGTTTTGAGAATGTACATCTTATTTGTGAAAATAGTAATAAGCGAATAAAAAAAAAAACCTAATACATGTCATTTTGTAATAGCCTTTGTCCTAAATAAGGTTTTGACTAACATCACCATGGTTACCAAACAGATCAGATAGGATTCTAATGTTAGGTTATTTCTATAATGCGCCCCCTGGAATATAAATTATTAATACTAACAAAAAAGCGATATAAACATTAAAATCACAAAAGCTCTTGGTGAAGTTTGAACTTTGAGACATTCAACCTCCAACCCAGGAATCAACAAAAGAACAGGTGAGAGAAAAAAATGACACTTGTCTACCATTATATTTACTACCTTATGTCCCACTAATAATAGTGCAAAATCCCCCCTTTTTTAAATAATAACAGTAGGTTACCTATATAAATACTGTTCAGTAAATAACCTTTAAGATTGTTATAGCTCCACCTGCTGTTCACTAAACTAAAGTGTAGTGGGTTCTGAACTTGTGAACAGAATGAGTAAGAATAAAACAAAATAAAATCTATAAAAATAAATGAATACTAATGACTAAATGTTTGTGTGAAGTATTTCCTAGTCAGTACAGTACGCATGTTGGAAAATGTGTCAATGAATCTCATCAACCTCTCGTAGTGCAAAAAAACATGATAACTTTATGTAGCTCAAAAAGATTTAGCTATTTATTTGTTTGTGCGATTTAAGATTTCTTTAGGAATATAAGCTACGTTGTAATTTTTTGATTAATTATAATTAATTATTTAATTAGTGTATATAATTTTGCCGTTCATTTGTCTCGAAAAACCTCAGTTTTAGTATTTGTGAGGACATTATTTCTGCGCATAGCTCATAATTTATCATCTGCACCCAACTTCTAAATAGGTTGTTTTAACTATTTATCAAAGTAAACATTGTTATGAACTTGTGCGATAGTTCTTACACCATGTAAATAACGCAGAGCCACGCAGCTGTATCAAGTTCGTACTACGATGACGTAAATGAAAATGCAGATTCGCCACAAAGAAGTTATGCTTACAATGGTCACAATTATTTTGAGTTGATCGAAGAAAAGTAAAAGCAGAAAATAGCTTCATGTCAATGTATAGTACAGTTTTACTTTTCACGAAAACATATAGTCACAATATATTTTAAAATGATTTAATAAATAATGTATAGCAAAGCCACATAGTCGTGAATTATGTGGAAAGTACGAGTGCCAATGCAACTGCTAAATATTTCTAGTGACTGATGGCGAGCAGGCGAGGTTCTCAGGTTAGTTATGCGATGGCCGCTCACTGTATTATGTTATTCTTTTTAGTACATTTCATTTTCTGGCGGAATTTAAAGAATTTTGCCGCATCGATATTGCACCGGAATACTAGCGACGCCGTTTTACATCAGATTTAGGGTGCACATATCAAAACGGAGCCAGATTTTAACTAAGGATTGTCTGTTTTTCCCCGTCCGATACAGGCCTAGCTGTAGCGAGCTAGCGGCTGTCGGAGCGGGCAAACCTCCTCAAGACGCGCGCTCCGTTGTGTGAGTGTTTTGGGACACCGTGTAGGAATAATTCATTTTGGTATGGGAAATTTGTGTCGATTCGTTTGCTAGAAGTAATTGGCATTTGCCTTGACACATAATTTTTAAGTTGAACTTTAGCTAGCTCGCGCTGTGAGCAGCTAGCATCTTCAGTGTTTATTATGTTAGCGTGTTGTTGTTGCTAGTCGACATGTCAGATAATGCATTTTACATTATAACCGCAGTGCTTCTTGCTTAGTACTCTGTAATAGGCAGCAGTAAGTCGTATTTTTATTGTCTACACTTTAATATATGATAGATGTGACATTTTAACTCGGATGTAAGGGATGTCAGATCAGCTTGTCAGGTTGAAAACAAAATATTAGAGAATATCATAATAAAGAGGTGACAACGAATTATAGCTCCCTAAATAGAGACCTCTTTGTGTTTGTTTTTTTAAAGAAATGAAAACTTTTCACGTGTAACTGTATAATATGTTGCTTTTTTCCATTGTTTGATATTATTGTTCTAATGATTACACTGTCTAGTTTTCAAGATTAAAGTGTTAGTGGCTGTTCTGCATGTGGACACTGTCAGATTAGTTGCCTGGTGAAGTAAATGAGCCATAAGTGAAAAGCTTTTCTCACTGCGACTTCAACATGAGTCATTGAGTGATGTGAGCCTCTGCACAACATCTCAGTCTCCTCTCTGTCTCTGCAGTGATAGCATGGATCCGGACAGCGGGGCGGACACTCAGCGAACTCTCAGTCTGCAATGGAAAAGCTATAAGCTTGTACAAGACCCCGCTCTCCGACGGGTTGCTCAGAAAATCTACAGATATGATGGGATTCACTTTAGTGTACCGGTATGGACATGCATATATACTTCTAACCAACAACAACAACAAAAAAAAAAAACAGAGCAAGGAGTCAGCCTACAATTCTCTCTTTGAACAGGCTTGTTCATAATATATATATATATTATATATATATATATATTTTTTTTCATTTTGTGTATGGATATTTGATTATGTAAAGATTGTGTGTTCTGCCTATTTTTAGGATTCAGGATTCCCACCTGTGGGGGACTTGCGTGATCCAAGACCCCGCAGAATCTGGTCTAGACACACAGAGCTGTCGTTGCCAGTGCCCAAATTTAAGGTGTGTTTTTCTTTTTATCATTTAATGTATCATGCTGCTTTTTTAGTGAGCTCTTTGTTCTTGTCTTTTTTTTGTATTCTGCATGCTAACACATTACTTAATTTCCCTTTTTTTTGTTATAGTTGGATGAGTATTACGTAGGCCCTATACCACTTAAGGAAGTGACATTTGCAAGGTTGAATGATAACATCAAGGAGCCGTTCCTGGCGGAGATGTGCGCCAAGTTTGGTGAGGTTGAGGAAATGGAGATTCTGTTTCATCCCAAGACCCGGAAGCACTTGGGCTTGGCCCGCGTCCTCTTCACCAGCACTAGAGGGGCCAAAGACACTGTCAAACACCTGCACAATACTTCTGTCATGGGAAACATTGTCCATGTCCAGCTGGATATCAAAGGTGCATCTCTCTCTTTAAATTATTGTCTTTAGTTTGATAATTAATATTCTATAAGTACTTTCTATATATGCTACCTTTCAACAGTTTGTCAGTAAGATTAATTTTTTTTTGTTTCGAATGAAATTAATACTTTTATTTAGCAAGAATAATTCCAATGATTTCTGAAGGATCATGTGACACTGAAGAGTAATGATGCAGAAAATTCAGCTTTTCCACCATAGGAATAAATTATATTTTTAAATATATTAAGATAGGAAATAATTATTTTAAATTAATTATATTTTATAATATTTCTGTTTTAGCTTTTGGATGCTTGTATATATCTTCTGCTTACTAAAATCTAGAAGAAATGACTGGCTTATTACATTGTGCTTACCAGGTTTCAGTTAGTTTGAATCGAGTCTTTAAAATTCTTATCTTAGAAGAAAATAGTCTATTTGCATATGAATTGACGAGCATTAATATGGTATAAAATATACAAGTTTAAGCTGAAGTAGAAGTGTGTGAGCTAATTTAGATGAGTAAATTTGAAAAACACTGATAGTAAAACAATGTGTTGTGTCTCTTGCCAGTATTGATTCAAAATATATTGGTTATCAGGTGATATAAAAAAAAATGTTTTGAACTTATTGGTATCGATCAATATTTTATATTTAATTCTGCTTACTCATTTCCCCCCTTTTTACATTTAGATGATGTTTTCCGTCATCTAATGCTCACTTAAAATTAGGGCTTCTCCCTAATAGTCAACTAAACGTTAGTCAATGAGAAGAGGCTTGGTAGACACAATTTTAATTAGTCAGGTAGTCGAAGAAAAAACTCCAAGGATTTGGCGAAGTCATGCAGTGACAGATCGTTAACGCGGCTGATCCATGCGGTAGTATGTCGGGCAGAAAATCCAAAGTGTGGGAACATTTCGACGGTAAAGAATGACCACAAAAAGGTGACATGTGACCTCAAACTTATTTAAAATATGTAGGTAGTAGCCTAATGTTAGCCACTTTACATGGCTGCTTGCTCTAATGTTAACGATAACCTAGTTAAATGTGCGCTAATATTAGGCCATATCTAAATGTTCATGCGGAGTGTGGAAGCTAAATTATTACCCTGGTTACTGCACAAAATGTCTAACTTAACTTCCACATCTTCTCCATCGGAGTGCATTTTCTCAAAGGTCGGCTACATTGTGAGCAAGTCACGGAGCTCACTCATCCCCGACAACTTGGACAAACTCGTGCTCCTTTCTAAAGCTGTTATTTATATTATGTTACTTATTTTGTTTGCGTTCTCAGAGAAGAATTTATTTGTAGCATTTAAAATGTTTGATTTTAGTTTTATTTATTGTAGTATAAGTAAGTATTTACATACAATTGTAATGAGTGCATTCCTATTTGGATAGAAATGTCAAAACACATTTTAGAATAATGCTAGTTTAAATCCTGCCATCTCGTCATTTCATGAAAATATGAAACAGTGGGAAAGTCAAACATTGCATGATGACATAAAGGCACCAGTCTGTAGTTGAATTTAAATTGTGTGCATGTTTTTCTAGGCCAACAGAGGATGAAGTACTATGACTTGATTGTGAGTGGCTCATACACCCCTCAGACAGTGCCGACTGGAGGCAAAGCTCTCACAGAGAAATTTCAGCCCCCAGCCCCAACACAGCCAGATACGGTGAGTACACAAACAAATCTTAGCTCAGCTACACTGGAAAGTATGCTTTGCTTTCCTATAAGTGACTGGATTGAGGCCCCATCCCCACTACTGCATTTTAGTTTAGAAACGGAGAATTAAAACGAATACGATCTCCGTCCACACCAGCGGTTTAGCTGCGTATTAGAATTGATCTCTGTCCACATTAAAACGACTGAAAATGCGGATCACGTCACCATTCACCTACACTGGGCGTGTGCGTGCCGGTGTAAACAGGAAGCAGATTGACTATTCCTCAGATTTCACTGAGGTTGATAAGTGCCGATCTGGACATTCTAAAGTTTTCGCACCATTCCTCAGGAACTACAACTTCATTGATAAAATTATCCCACCATGCGCTGGTTCTTCCCGGCTTAACCCAAAACCGACGCTCCATGTACGGTTGATACCACCGCTGCACACGGGAATTGTCACAGATCGCTCGAATAATAGCTTGCCTCCGGCGCATGTAGGCAGTTATAGCATTGTAAAAAACAGAATTTACTTGCACTGACGTAACTGGTAGTCCAGGCTGTTGTATGTTTTCTTCCGTTGTATGACACCCAATCATCGTCATCGTTTCTAAAGTCCTCCGTTTTGATTCAAAATGCAAAACGGGGTCAGCAGCGTTTCTAAACTTCTCCATTTTAGGTCTTCGTTTTTGCCGGTTTAGTCTGGATGGGAGGTGCAAACGTAGCAAAAGGTCTCCGTTTCTAAACTAAAATGTAGTAGTGTGGATGGGGCCTGAGTTGGCTTGTAGTTTATTCTACACATTACAGTCACTCAAATACCCATGCCTGTGTTATTATCATGGTCATGGGTGGACCACAAAATGTGTGAAAGACAAAGAGCTATCAAGCCTCTTACAGTGCTTTCTTGAGTTTCCAAATACAGTGCAGAGGAAAACTGTTTCTGCAGAAGATAGGAGAGATTGCTTCTTCAATGTATTTGAAAATGGTTGTGCTACTTAATATTTTTGTGGAACCTGTGATTCATTTTTTTCAGGATTCTTTGTATAGAAAGTTCAAAAGAACAGCATTTATTTGAAATAGATTTTTATTTCAAATAAATGCTGTTTCAAATAAATGCTTTCTATACATATATATTGTTTTGTAGCATAAATGTCTTTTGTCACTTTTGATCAATTGAATGCATCCGTGCTGAATAAAAGTATACATTTCCTACTGACCCTTACATTTGCTCAGTAACGTAAGTGAAAAGTAAAGCACTACAAAAAATTGCAGTCTGAAATATCATTTTGAGATTAATTTATTAGTGTTTTTAAAGAGTAATATAATTTTGACTTTTGAGTGTGTTAAATGACAGCGAATATCATAAATGTAAAAAACACATATGGACAATATCAATCAATACGTTTAACAATAAACGAGATTATACATCACTCATTTTTATTTTTTATACTCTCTAAATGCTGTTATTTCTTGTCTTCTTTTATTAGTCGTCTGATATCCGACGGAGGCTCTCCACAGACCAGACAGCAGCTCCTGCTCCTGCTCCTGCTGCGCCTCTCAACTCTGGCAGCACCACCCCTTGTTCTGTGGAAACTGGGTTTGGAGACCAGCGCCTAGATACCCCTCCATCCTCAATGGGGGGGCCCTATACACCGGGTTCCTCTGCTTCTTCACAGGGTGGGGGCACCCCTTATACCCCTCGCTCTGGGACCCCTTTCTCCCAGGACTCGGGCTACTCTGTGGGCAGGTTGGTTCCTAATTTACATTTAAAACGAATATTTCCTTGGTGAAGCTTCTTTAGCAAATTGGAAAAAAAAACTTCCCTCTTTTTTTCTTTCAGGCATGGTGGATATACCAGCACTCAGAGTTATCCCCAGCAGGATATGCTTCCATCTTCCTCCTGCTCCTCTTCAGCGGTCTCTTCATCATCAGGATTCAAGCCCCCTCGCTTTCATGATGACCTACATGCTCTACCTCCACAAGAACCCTCTGTGTTCCACAGGGGTCGGCCGGGATATCCTTCATCTGCACCTTTCAGACCTAATGAACCTCCCTATCCGTATCCCAATGTTGGAGGTTCAGGGATGCACATGCCGCTACATACACCCATGCCACCTCCAGGGCCTCAGTTTGAGCCATCTCCTCTGTCTGACAGAGAGAGAGACAGAGAAAGGGGTCACAGGGACAGGGATCGAGAGAGAGACTCAGGAGGGCGCTATGGAGGCGGGATAAGCTCCCGTCGTTCCTCTTACCACTATCAACAGGATACTAACTCTTCGTCCACCTCTAAATCCTACCATTCGCATCACTCGCATCATCCCGACCGGCGAGAGGACAGAGACGGCAGGGGGTACCGGCGGGACAGTTCAGGCTCCCGCTCAGGAGATCACGGAAGGCATCGGAACCACCATCACTCCCACAACCACCACAGCAGCAGTGGAGGTGGGTCGAGTCGGCGGAGGAGTAGCAGAGACCGTGAATGGGAGCGAGATAGAGAAGGAGACTATAATAGCTCTGATCCACGTTACGGAGGGCACTCAAACTCAAGCCACAACTCATCCAACAGCCTCTCCCCTCCCTCTGCCTCCTCCTCTTATGGAGGATACTCGTCATCTAAAGACCTGTCGCCCTACGACACACCCTCCTCCTCCCGGCTGGAACCCTCACCGGCCTTCCATCCTCAGCAAGGTGCCGGCGAGAGGGTTTTTGGAATGGGAGGTAGTATGGACAATGACTACCGTGCTCATTCTCACCACACACCCCTGGCGCCGCCGCCTCCACCTCCTCCCCTCCCACCAGCCTCTGTCATCGCGGCTGCTGTGGCCGAAACCCTTGGCACTCTTGATTTCGGCCAGGACAGTCCCATCCGAGAAGAACAGTGGACCAAACCTAAACGGCATCCCAGCACGCCACCCCATCCGCCTCCGACCTCCTCGCCTCCCCACGCCTCCGTACCGTCATCCTCCACCTCCCCGTCTTCAACCTCCCTGCCTCACCACCTCCCCTCTTCCACAGCATCCCTCTCTCCGCCTCCTCCACAACGTGACTCCTCCCCGGAACCAGACTCCACTAATGAGAGCCTGCCGTTCATGCACCACAGCAGCAGCTTGGACTCACGTATTGAGATGTTGCTGAAGGAACAAAAGGCCAAGTTTTCCTTTCTTGCCTCAGATGATGAGGACGATGAGGAGGAGGACAAAGAGAGAGGAAAAACAGACGAGAACACAGATGGAGGGGGAAACAAACTCAGAGAGGAGAATGGAGAACGGCCTAGTCACAAGAGACAAGGAGAGACGGAGGGAGGCCAACAGAGGAGGAGAGGAGAGAAAGATGGACGTCGCAGCAGGAGCAAGAGGCAAGGTGGTGGAGTAAGTGAAGGCAGGAAAACTCCTCCAGAGGTGGCCTCCTCCACTCCTGCCATGCACAGTTTAGTGTCCGAGTCTCTTCAGGGCCAAATGCCACCTCAGGAGGAGCACACAGCCTCTGATACACACAGAGCTCCACATACTCCACCCACATACAATGGAGAGACACAGGTGAGTCCCCCCAGTTAAATTTGGATGGATAATGGATCTATGAGCTTCTTTTTTTTTGATAGCAGGAAAACATTGAGTCAGTACATTAAACTAAGAAACGGGTAGCTTTGATAATATTGTGATGTGGATCTCAACTGGTTGGAGTTGCCCAACAATTAGTTGGCAGGCTAAACCACAGCAGAAGTGTGGTTTACTAGCCAAACACTGTACAAAATATTGTATTAGTCGTTTCCTCTCCAAAGGCCAAAATACTGTACTTATTTTTCTTAGATTTGTCATACAGCCTTTGCCTTTTAGCATATTTGTTGCATATTTGTCAAAGGAAGATATTAAAAATATCTTAATTTGTGTTCCAAAGATGAACAAAAGTTTTATGGGTTTAGAATAACATGAACGTGAGTAAATAAAGAATTTTCAAAGGAACTATCCTTTTATCTGTTGAAGCTGCTGAAATGTTATTTTTATAACTATAGTAATTCTGACATGATATAAATGAACCAGTAAGCTAACAGAAATTAAACTGACATGCTTTTGCTCTTTTTTTTGTGCTCTGGTTGTCTCTGGTATGTTCCTTTGCGCAGTGTCTGAGTATTATTTCTCAGTTTCGGTGCACCAATACATTTGATTCAAGCTTGAAAATGTCCTCCTCCCACACAGTGTTTAAACTGTAATCTTCACAATCTCTTCTCCTTAGCCATCTCCTCACTCCTCTGGGGAGGATATGGAAATATCCGATGAAGATGACAATGCCATCACCACAGCGACACCCCATCACGCTGCCTCATCGTCCTCTTCACCAGCCACCTCCTCGCAATCTGCCCTCCCCTCACAAACTCAAGACCCCTCTGCAAGCCCTGCTCCTGACACCAGCCAGCACTTCAGTGCCACCATGCCACCTCCGCCCATCCCGTCTTACCCTCCCCACCTTCCTCCCCCACCTCTGCCCGGCTTCTCCCTGCAGCCACCTCCGCCACCTGGCATACCTCCTCCGCTTCCTCACATGGAGCTGCACCCGGAGTATCCTCCTCCGCTGCCGCACCATATGTACGACTATGCCAGCTCCATGGAGCTCATGAGCCAGTATTGTGGCGGAGTGCCCATGTCATTCCAGATGCAGACGCACATGCTCAGTCGTCTCCACCAGATGCGAATGGCCTCCTCCAACAGCACTACGGCACCACCTGGAGAAGTCCCGCCTGCCTCTGAATATCCCCCGTCATATCACCTCCATTCAATTCCCCCTCCACATGTACATCCGCACCACCCATACATGGACCAAGATGGGAATGTTGCCTCCCACTACGACCAGGACCACCGCTACATCCCTCCTCACTTACCGTACGCCTACCCGGACCCTCACGCCGCCCAGCTTCCGCATCATCATGCCATCCCGCCTCCCCACAGCCCCTGGCCTCCTCACCTACCACCCCAGCAGTTTCCTTCCCACTATCCTCCACCTGGCTTCGGCACAGTGCCTGGTGTGGATGGAGAGCTGTACGCAGCGGCAGGTGACCAGATGGCCATAATGGGCCACAACCCTTGCGAGGCCGTGGTGCAGCAAGTACTGGCAGCATTGATTGAGGAGATGAAGAACATCATGCAGAGGGACCTGAACCGCAAGATGGTGGAGAACGTCGCCTTTGGCACCTTTGATGAGTGGTGGGACCGCAAGGAAAGAAAAGCTAAGGTAACATCAGAGTTTTCTTCATATTTATTTTGAATGACCTACATTGTTCTTCAACCATGCCACCTCTTGCTCTCGTTTGCACAGCCATTCCAGACAGCCATGAGGGGAGTTGCGGTGGTGCGCGAGGAAGACAAGAAGGATGAGAAGACCAGCAACCGACCTCGAGAGCCACTTATGTCTCTGGTAGACTGGGCCAAGAGTGGAGGCATGGAGGGTTTCTCCCTGCGGGGAGCCTTGCGCTTGCCTTCTTTCAAGGTGCCTGTCTTTACCACCTCTTAAACATCTAAAAATTAAATAGCCTTTCCACTATCTCTTATATTCACATACATCTGATATTCATCGAATTTCACTCCCTAGTGGCCGTCAAATGGAACTTTCAAATTGGTCTTGAAGCAGTCCTTACCCTTTATGTAATCACCATGTTGATGAATGAATATATCCACACAAAACAAATGAACTCCAATACATGTGAAAGAAAAAAATTGTAGATTTTCTAGGGCAAATTTATATAAATAATTATAAAAAGTATTATTTTGTACATAATTATTCATAATCGTCCATTTGACAAAAATAGTGCAGATATATATTAATTATAAATAATTATAAAAAGTATTATTTTGTACATAATTATTCATAATCGTCCATTTGACAGAAATAGTGCAGACATATATTAATAATTCTGTCCTCATGGTCATAGTTTTGATTCAAATACAACACACATGGCTGCATACAGTCTAGCTGCAAAAGGACAAATGTTTAATAAAATCGACCGAAGCTCAAATCGGATCCATATTTGAAAACAACAGAGAACATTATTTTATATGTAGGCTGACAAAAAAGAATGTGTCCTATGATCATTTGACTATAATTTATGAGTTTAAATACGTAAAAAAAATTATAATAATAAAAGATACTTGTTGGGTTATTAAAGTAATACCAAAAACATTTGAAAATGTCACATTTATTGCCTGATACCGATTCAGCTGCCAATATCCAGTTAAGTCTGACATCACCACGGTCCAAACACTTTATCAATCACAAAAGCAAACGACAAATAATACTAGTATATACTAGGAGTGTAATAATATATCGTGTCAAAATATATCGCAATACAAAAATGCAACAAAATGTATCATGGATAGTGACTATATTATATATATTGTGTATAATTCACTTAAATATTTTTCCTTACACAGAAAATTTCATTTTAAGTTAACAATTTTAGTGTCAGTACTACACTGCCCTACAAAGGCAAAATACCTTAATTCGCTAGAGTGTGGAACTGAGAAAAATGACTTTTAAAGATTTTTAGTTGTCCCGCCAAATTAATTATAGGTAGGACACTGGAAATCTGGCAATTAGATGTTTTAGTAATGAAAATCATCTACATAAAAAATCTTGAGCTCAAACTTGACTTTTGACCACTATTTTAAAGTTATTGTACTCTGCCTTTGTATTGTCAGCAAAAAGTTGGAAGTCATGCCAAGGCAAAAGGGAGTAACTTTCACATTATCAATATTTTGTTGCTCATCACCATTAACAAAATCATTATATTAACACCTGTATAAAATCTAGTGATCATGGCATTTATTTTGTATGATTTACAATTACTTCTAGACATCTGCTTATTGCTATCCTGTGCTTTGGTTGCATTCTGGTGCCGTTATTAATACATTAGACATGACAAAATAACTCCATAGTATCTTCAATTGGTACCGAGTGGCATAAGACTTTCTTAAACGCGCTTTCAAAATGATCACGATAAAACAGATCCTCGCGCACATTCGACCCGGGGACTGGAATGTCGATGGAGTGGGTTCAGACCATACTAAATGTTCTGACCGCATTTGTGCAGGACAAAGCTCATCAGAAGGACATCAGAAGTTACAGGGACTGATGGCAGCTGTACAAAGTACACAGGCTACATCGTAATTTCAATTTTAATGGCGAGTAAAACAAAGGCAGACCACCATACAATCTGATAGGTAGCATTATTTGACAGAACACCAGCACAGTAACTTCATATTGACACGCGGCTAAACAAAGGCAGAGTACCGTAACTCAATATGAGTGTTCCAAAACAAAGTTTAATTGCGGTAACTGGTGTTTCTGCCTTAGTTTCTCATGGGCTTTTGGAATTTACTGTTCAGACAACCCATTATTTTCTCGAAAAAACAACGGAATTGACTCAAGATACTTATCCACATGATAAAGGAGGTCTTGAATGTGCCAAAAATATCAATAACTCATTTTCAACCAAAAACGAAGTTACGGTCTTTTGCCTTTGCACGGCTGTACATTTAACTACTATATATAATATTGAATAAAATGTATAATAATGCAGTCGGGGAATATTTGTGGGTCCTTATCTTACAAATAAAAAGTGGTTACCAATAAAATTGTTACCTTATGTTTCCAATAAAAAGTAAAACATTATTTTAAGTATATCTAGTCAGTGACAGAATGCAAGCATATTCGTCTAAAATTATTCTGTATTTTCAGTTTCAGAATCATGAATATTTTTATTCTGGTGTCACAATTGTCCTGTGCATTAGGATACCAGCACCAAGTCTAAGCCTATTCATTTACACCCACAACGTAAAATCAAATTTTTCATTTTAATCAACAGTTAATTTTTTGTTAACTTTTTATGTCTTGAAGTATCGCAATAATATTGTTTTGTGAGTTCAGTATCATGATATGTATCGAATCGTGACATGAGAGTATCGTTACACCCCTAATATATACTGATCGAAAAATCATAATCTTAGCCTTTATATCCATAGCAAACTCTGTGTTGGCTATTCAGTGATTAATCTTTTCTGAATCGTTAAAATATTGTTGTCTGGGACGCTGTGAGCCCAGAGGCTGTAGTGTACACCCTGAGTTTTTAAAACCTTAGCTTAAAGATGTGCTATCTTAGTAATAGTAATAGTACTAATAGGATGAAACGGCTGTTGAGACGGAGTAGTGGAGCAGACCACTTGGACCAGGAAACAACAATCAATACATCCTGCCTGACTTAAGCAGATACTTAAGCATACTTAAAATTGAATGGTTTTAACAAGGCAGGCACACTTCATTACCATGATTTGAAAATAATCCTATATAAAATTGTTACTAACGAGGAATGTGTTCTTCAGGTTAAGAGGAAGGAGCCTCAGGAGCTTGTCGAGGGTGATGAGCTGAAGGCCAGGCCTTCCACTCCAGCCGATGAGGAAGATGAAGGTATGGTCCTCATGCTGTTTTAGAGCTTGCATTAACTCACAGAAATTCTCTTTTTGACATTTATGTAATTGTACTTTTATAATAGGACTGGGTAAAAAATATTGACGTCGGCTGGACGTTCGATCTTTGCTCGCGCCTTATAATTCGGCCGCAATTATCACCCCGCAAGAACAATTACAATGCTTTACAACCATAGAACAAAAAGAGTTAAATAAACTTATCACTTCATCTAAAACAACAACATGTTTATTAGATCCTATTACCAACTGAACTACTGAAAGAAGTGTTACCTATAGTGGAAGAGCCTCTTCTCAATATTATTAACTCATCTTTATCTTTAGGTCATGTTCCAAGAACGTTCAAGCTGGCTGTTATAAAACCTCTTATTAAGAAATCACAATTAGATCCAAATAACCTAGCAAATCACAGACCCATTTCGAATCTTCCATTTATGTCAAAAATATTAGAAAAAGTTGTGTCCGCTCAACTCGGCTCTTTCTTGCAAGAAAACGACATCTATGAAATGTTTCAGTCTGGATTCAGGCCACATCATAGCACTGAAACTGCGCTTGTTAGAATCACAAATGATTTACTTTTAGCTTCGGACCAAGGCTGTATCTCAGTACTAGTTTTACTTGATCTTAGTTCTGCGTTCGATACTATAGATCACACAATACTCTTAGATCGACTACAAAATTACACTGGTGTTCAAGGACAAGCATTAAGCTGGTTCAGGTCATACTTATCTGACCGCTACCATTTCGTCTACTTAAATGGAGAAAAATTGATTATAACTTCGGCAAACTATGAAGTGCCGCAGGGATCTGTGTTAGGCCCTTTATTATTCTCAATATATATGCTGCCACTTGGTAATATTCTAAGGAAACATGGAATTAGTTTCCATTGTTATGCTGATGACACTCAAATATATATTTCATCACGGCCAGATGAATACGCTAAATTATCCAAATTGACAGATTGTGTTAAAGATATAAAAGATTGGATGATGCGTAATTTTCTTTTATTAAATCCAGACAAGACAGAGGTAATACTTATCGGTTCTAAAAACCGTCCACAAAACCTTTCACAGCACGACTTTAACATAGTAGGATGCCCTGTTACTTTATCCGCTACAGTAAAAGACCTGGGTGTTACATTAGACTGCAACCTGTCTTTTGAAAAGCATATTTCATGTTACAAAAACTGCCTTTTTCCACCTTAGAAACATTGCTAAGCTACGTAATATGCTATCAGTCTCTGATGCAGAAAAGTTAGTTCATGCATTCATGACCTCGAGACTAGATTACTGTAATGCTTTATTAGCTGGTTGTCCTACATCTTCAATAAACAAGCTACAGTTAGTCCAAAATGCAGCCGCTAGAGTTCTTACTAGATCAAGAAAATATGATCATATAACACCGATTGTATCATCACTTCATTGGTTACCTATAAAGTTCCGTATTAAATACAAGGTATTGCTTTTGACTTATAAAGCTCTAAATGGTTTAGCTCCAGTCTATTTAACGGATCTTCTATCGCCTTACAATCCATCGCGCTCTTTAAGATCACTAGATTCGAGGCTTCTGGTCATTCTTAGGATATCCAGATCCACCAAAGGAGGCAGAGCATTTTCACATTTAGCTCCGAAGCTCTGGAATAGCCTTCCTGATATTGTTCGTAGCTCAGACTCGCTCTCCCAGTTTAAAACTAGACTGAAGACGCATCTATTTAGCCAGGCATTCATATAAATTTTTTGTCTTACAGTTACTGTAAATTCGGCCTCTAGTTCATAAACGCCAGAGGAGAACTGGCCCCCGACTGAGCCTGGGTTCTCCCAAGGTTTTTTTTTCTCCATTGGGTCATCTGATGGGGTGTTAGGACACCATTAGGTCACTCGATGGAGTTTTTCGGTTCCTTGCCACTGTTGCCTTTGGCTTGCTCAGTTGGGGATATTCAAATTAATTAACCAATCATTCCATTGATCAGCTCTACCAAACTTGGATGTCTTTTTTCCAGTAATAAACAAACATTGTTTTGATTGATACTGTGAAGCAGCTTTGATACAATCTGTATTGTGAAAAGCGCTATATAAATATATTTGACTTGACTTGACTTGATTTCTCAATATTAATCGATTCTCATTTTTATGAACCAATATCGATTCTTAAATCTCAAGAATCGATTAGTCATCCTGTTTTAATTTGATGAATGAATGGATCATTGTTGCGCGCATCCCATCCAATAAATCGCAATAATCTTTGTGCTTTGTTAGTATTGATATGAAATAAAGTCTCAAATTTCAAATTACGTCCATTTTATTACGATATTCAAAAACATAAACCGTTTTGGCGCTGTGGCGTGAGATTGCTCCGGCGCAGCTCAAGAGAAGCAGCAGCACATGATCTTCTCTTCCGCCTTAATAATACCAGTTACAGCGCGAAATAAACATGAATGAGCATCTAAAAGTGAGTTAAAAGATAGAGAACAACTTATCGAAATCCGTATCATGTCACATGAAATCGCTCAGTGTTTCAACCGTGGAAAGACATCAGTTAAACAACTTGTAAACAATGTCATGTAACGTCACATTTAACTCAGAAAAAACATATGAGACCATAAACTCGTCAGTCAGCTAGAAAAATTAACTCTTTGTTTGAGAATTTGAGATTGAGAATTTTGCTAAATATATGCACCATATTATATATTCATTATAATTTTTAATGTTCTTCAATATTTAATGTTTGAATAAATCATGACAGCCACCATTAAAATGTTTATAATTCATATTACTTTCTTATTATAAAAATAAATAAGTGTAATTTAAGTGTTTGTATAGCTGCAAATCAGTTAATTTTTACCTTCAATATTATAGTAGGCTAATGAACTGACTCCATAGTTTACAGCATTGGTTAAGAGATTTGTTTTCCTTGAGAAAATTTGCCATGTATTGTACCTGATATCCAAAACAATCAATATTGAATCGAATAGAAATCGAATCGAATTGCAAGCCTGTGAATCAAAATCGAATCAAATTGTGAAATTTGTGTCAATACCCAGCCCTATTTTATAACATCTCTCTCTCTATATATATATATGTACACTTCCTTTCTATGTACAATCTTTCTCTCTCTCTCTTTCAGACTCCTATCAGGGGAAATCTGCAGACACTGCTACAGGAAGAACAGAGGAGAGGCGTGTGGCAGACAGAGGAGCAGCCAGGAGGAGGAGCAGAGCCAAGGCGCGTAAGCCATACGACCTAGACAGCGAGGGAGAAGAAACATCAGATGGTTCCTCTGAGAAGGTTGGTTTGTATGCCATTAAATCTGTCCTTTTTGAATGTATTTGTGGACGCAGGCTGGTTTAGAGTGTTCAATTACTTCCTTACAATTTGAGCATTATGCAAAGAATGCCACTCCCATGGCCTGCACCAGAGAATTGCAGAGGCTCATTATGTTTTTAAAATGCATGCCTTTAGCCCAGTGTTTCTCAACTAGTGGGTCGTGGATCATTCTATAGGGGGTTTTCTCTTTGTTCTCGGTGTTACACCGGCACAGCCAATAAGTGCGCTTCACAGAAGGCTCATTGCAACAGGGTACGTTTACATGCAACCAAATAATTCGTTAGTAAACGCATTGACGACTCAATCGGACTGAAAAGCCTTCATGTAAACACCTTAATCGATCCTAATGAGCTCGATGTGAATGAAATTTCGATCGGATTGAAAGGGGTGGTTTATTCCTTTTCTAATCCAATCGAGAGAACATGTAAACACTTGATCGGATTGAAAACCGCATAGCATAATGATGTATGATCTATTGACTGCGCATACCATAATGATGTATGATGTGCTGAATGAGCTATTTTTCCTGTTGAATAAAGTGTCATATAAATGAGTGTCCTGTCATTCTGTAATTCTCCTTTCACTCACTCCGCGTCAGTGAAGTGGAGCAGGACAACGTCCCACCAGTCCTTGTTTCAGATTCTCATCCACAGATGACTGGTTTTGGCCATTTTTACGGCGTGATAAATATAAGCAGCATGGCACAACGGTTCATATGCTCATTGTCTCCAAATTATGACCAGAAATGGATAAATATTAAGTCTGCTGTATAAAACAAATAAAGAACCAATGTAAGAGAATAGTTAGTATGCGCAAACAGCGGGAAACTGTTTATTCGTGCAGTGTGCGTATGTCAAAAAATCTATTCCCATTTGAAGCTTGTGACATATAAACGCACACATCAACCTGATCACATTTAGCGTTAATGTAAACACTACATTCAGATTCATCAATCGGAATGAATTCAGTCCGACTGAAACAAAAGTTGTGCATGTAAACGTAGCCGGACCTCCAATGAATCGTATTTTCGAATGTCGTATGTTGAATCATTATTGCCGTAACTTTCTAACGCTGTTTTTCAACACAATAATTTATTATTGCTGCAAACGGCTCTTATTGGACAAGGTCCTACTCTTTACGTAATGTTACACACACTAGCCCTATTGCTATGCCAGACCTTATTATACTGTAAGCAGCCACGAAAACAAAAAGAGGGAATAGGCTGACAACAATTTGTGTGCAACACTACGAGTCGCACTTTTCCAAATTCCACCGTGTCTGGATATGATAATTTCAGAGCGGCAGTCTCAAGTGTCACATTAACGAGAGTAAAAAAATCAGTTTGCCTCATAGTCTGCCTAATTATTGAAAATATTTGTGTGTTTTCATGAAATTAATTATAAGAAGCATAAGGTGTAGCCTAGGTCTACAGAGGCATTTCATTTAGACTATTGATTTATTTCCCGGCATACAAAAAAAAGTGCCTTTGGCAGTAGGCAAAAGGTTGAGAAACCCTGCTTTAGCCAAGCATGCAGCAGTTGTTGTTGGTTAAGAGTTGGCAAGTTAAAAGGCTCCTCTTCACTTGAGCTGGTTTCTGCGAACGTCTCACAGAGCTGATGTGCTCATAGTCAATTTACTGACTTCTGATCTCCTGGTGAATCATTCTAAATCAGTGTTATTTTAGTATAATTTAAATATTATTGTAGTATTACAGTTACTGTATTATTTATTATTATTTTTGAATTAGCTTTATTTTTTACATTTTCATGTTTAATTTTAGTTTTAGTTATGTGCTTCTTTTTGTTTTATATATTTCTATTTAGCTTCAGTTTTTTAGTATTTTTTTAGTTAGTTTCCAAGGCAACATTTCCATTTTTAAAGTTTTTCGTATAATATTTATATTTTATTTTCAGATTTAAACTTTTTTTTAATAGTTTTAATTAACCATAACAAATCTGTTCTAAATTGATTATGAACCAACGTATCTGAACAGCCTTATAAATTGAGAAATTCATGTTTTATGGAAAAAAAAAAATACAAATTGAATATCATAATGGGAATATTTTGATTATATATTTGTTCTAATAATTTTTATGCAGCAATGCATAACATACATAAGTAGATTAATCTCTGGAATTATTTCCATATAAGTATTCAAATATGTAGATATTTGAATACCTAACTGTTCATGACTGACAGATCTATATTTCTTTACTGTATATAATTATGAAAGAGGGTATCATGTCTTCAGTATTTGATGTGAATAATTTTTTTTCTCCCATATAGTGTCACTATACATTTGGGGGATGCCCATGAAGGCAAAAAAGGCTATCTAGGTCAATAGTTATGTAGCTTTTTACTGAAAGCATTGCTATTGTAAACTTTTGGTTTTAAATATGAAAGAATTTCTCCCTTTTTGCAGAATATATTCTGTTCTACTTGTTTGTTTTTTCATTAAATTGTGGCTAGATGGCAGCATTTCTTCTTTTCTTCAAGTGCTGTGGAGGAATTTCAATCAGATGAGTTCAGACATGGTATTGTCATTATAGTGACTGGTGACTCCTTATGTTTTGTTTAGGAGGAGGATGAAGACAGTGACAAAGTGGATGAGTCAGAAGGTATGAAGCCGCCTTGTTTTTCTTTCATTCTGTGCTCATTCATTTGGGCTCTTGTTGCTATTTGCACATTATCACGACAATTTTAGGCTTTTATATGTATATCTGATCATATCTTGTAGCTTAATGTTTTTTGATTTCCAACTATGATTTGATTTCTCTATTGCTCATGTTTCTCAGATGAAGCCTTTAGTGCAGACAGTGACGATGAGAGCGTTTCTTCCTCTTCTTCTGAGAGCTCATCATCATCCTCCTCGGCATCGTCTTCCTCCTCTGATGAGGAAGATGAAGACGAAGGTGAGCAGGCTGCAGAGAGCGAGTCATTGGATACAATGGATGAGTCTACAATGGACAGCATAGCTATGGACAAAGAAAAGGGTGAAAGGTATGTCCCTCTGTGAGAAGCGATGGAATAAAGAGTGTTGTGTCGGTGGACTGATAACTTGACATGACTTATGTCTATTTTTTACAGGGACAAAGCCAGCATTGACCAATCATCAGTTACTGCTGCGGAGGTCAAACTTGGTCAGTTAAAGATCACTTTGTTTTTTTAGGGAATTAAAGTGATAGAATAAATTATGTCAGCATTTATTCATCCTCATGTCATTTCGTATCTGTATGACTTTCTTCTGCTGAACACGAGATATTTTGAAATATGTTGGAAACAGTTAACAACATTCTTGTTGTATTCAAGGCAATACAGGTTTGGAACGACATGAAAGTGAGTAAAGTATGATAGAATTAAAAAAAATTTGGTGCACTATCCCTATAATGAACAAATGTATAATAGTCCTGAAACTTTGAAACTCCTGATTTTTATTTTCAAAAATATTAAGTTTTGTGTTCACTTTATTCTTTCTTTCTTTAACTACCAGAAGAAGAGAAAACGCCTACAGCTGTGCCTTCATCATCTCCATATCCCCGGCCTTCTTCCCCTATCCTCCTCCTCCCCCCACTCAAGAAACGGCGCAAGACAGTTTCTTTCTCAATGGAAGAAAGCGAGGTCAAGCCCCCCATTCTGTCATCTTCTGCTCCCTCTCCATCTCCGACTCCTGTCTCACAAGCTTCAGACATTCCTACTTCCACTTCTCCCGGAAGCACACCCACAGCAGCTGCTCCACCCGCCGCCTCCAAACACACCCCAATGCTCCTTCCATTTGCTTCTCGTCCCAGTGAGAGTAACGCCCTGACTTCCCCTGCTTCCCCTTCTGCTATTCTTACTGTCCCTCCACCAGTGCGTTCCCTGCGGCCTGATGAGCCCAAAAGGAGTCCAGGCACCCCGCCATCTCCACAAACTCCCACTGCCAAAAACTCCTCTAAACGTGGCAAAGACTCCCCTAGAACGCCCCCTGTGCCCGTCTGTCTCACGGTCCAGAACCTCCCGCTGGACCATGCCTCTTTGGTCAAAATGGCCTATGAGGACCCCATCCCTGTTCCAACCACACAAAAGGGTCGCATACGCGGCCGCCCTCGGACACTCAGCCAATCAGTTTCTGGCCCTCATCTGCATCCCGCTGTGGAGGAAGAGGATGAAGAGGAGCTGGAGCAGCGGCTGAAACTCAGGGAGCAGCTGGGAGTGTCCAGCCTGCTGCAGCTGGCCTCTGCCCCTAAGCCTGACCTGTCTGTGCTGGCCGATGTGGCACTGAAGATGGACCCGGAGGCAGATATCGACTCAGAAGAGACTGAGACCTCAGATGAGGCAGAGGAGCACAAGCTGGAGGAGGAAGAGGGCGACTTCTTTGCCCCACACCCACGTCAACCACTCCTGGATCCAGAGGGTCTGTCCGTCCTGCAGGAACACAACTATTCTAAGACTCTTGCGCCTCCACACCTCACATCTCCACAAAAGAGGACGAAACAGGACCCCACCGTCCTGCTTCCTGCAGACCTCAACCAGCACGGTGTTCAGGAAGCACCCGAAGAGGTCATTGGGGAAGCTCTTGCCGCCAGGGGAGAAGCTCCGGAGCTGTACGAGGATCTTTCCGGGTTGGGCCTGCTGTGCGAAGCCAGGGACGCGGCTGATAAACGGACCAAGAGTCTCGGCCCATCATACAAGAGGAAAGGATCAATTAGCAAAGAGATGGAGATGGAAGAGAGGGTGAAAGCAAAGAGCAAGAAGAGAAGCAGGAAGGACAAAGAAAATGAGGAACTCCAGATCTCTAAGAAACAGAAGGAGAAACAGATTAAGAAACAGAGGAAGCGGAAGTTAGAGGTTTGTGATTCTGTCTGGTTCTCATTACAGAACTTGAATGAGAATTAACATTTAAACATCAGTTACTGTAATTATCGTGTAAGGATTGTGCTAGACGCATTAACTTTTCCAGCAACAAACTACTACTATATATAAAACCTCTTTATATATTAGGGATGTGTGCAATCCTCGTTAATTTCATTAACGTTTGAATGGGATTTTGCAACCGATCAGTCGACTAGTCTAACCCCGCCCCCAGAGACAGTCTGTATATGCAATCCATTTGAAATAGGCTTATTTATCTATGAACAGTCAGATCCCATACCGAATGCCACTAAAAATAGGCCAAATACATGTGATGTGCTTGCCTTAAATTATGATCATTGTATATTAAACTTAAACACTTAAACTGTGTTACTGTAACTGTTAGCAGTTACAGACATGTTTATTCAAATCAACTGAATCAATAGGGAGGACCAATAAGTTCAAACCTAATAGCATATTATAAATAGATTTCCTCAAATAAATGTTAGTCCACATAAGTCAGCATGTTAAGGTATTATTTATTTTTTTTATTATTATTTTATTTTTTAAAGTGTCTTGCACTTACATGCCCAGCCCAAATAGGCTTAAAAGACACTAATGACATAAAACAAACATTATACAAAAAGATGACCATCATACAAATCACATAGGAAGATGACCATCATAAAAAATACATTACCATCATTTTTACAATATAAACAAACAAAACAAGACAAGACACCGTCAATTTAGGTCAGGATATAAATTCCTTTGTCTAAGTTTCCACGCCTTTTCCACATATCTAGCCAAACTATAGATTTTATTTTCAAAGAGCCAATTCAACTAATCCCTATCCGTCATCCAAAACAAATCAGGCTTTTTATATTGAATTCTCTCAAACATTGTTAGTATTCTCGGGTATGAAAAGTATATACACATGACGGGCGTCAAAATTGCAAGAAAAGCTTGACGTGTAAATTACTATTATCTCTAAAGGCGTGCGTACACGGTGCGAGTTCGGACACTCGGGAGGTCATGAGATATTGCACACGTTACGAGTCAGTTGACTTGATAATCGCATCAAAGCAGCTGGTACACGGCACGACTGTCCTGCACGAAATTTATCCCGAGCCGGCGGCAATCACGAGCTTTCGCGCTAAACACAGAGACTGGAGCTTTCAATGTTACAAGCAACTATAGCTTCATATAGAAAAATTACAGAAATGTGTGTGCAAATGATTTGTTGAAAAGCAGAGGAGAGAGAGATGGAGATGGAGATGGAGATAGAGATAGAGATAGATAGATGCCCCTGAGCTATAGTCCCATCGATCTACCCTGTGACGTGGTTGTGTATGACTTGGCAATATGGACAGCCTGTACTCTGGTGAAAATCGGGCCGACTCCACAAATGTTTTTAAACATGTTTAAAAATGATCGGGAGGTGCTCGTAACGTGCTCAGCTCGGAATTCCTCTCCATGCGATCATCTGCGTGCTCGTAAAACTGCAAAAAACGCACCGTGTACGTCCGCCTTAAGTCGACTTGCAGCAGCAGTATTTAGTCGACTAGTTTTGCACATTCCTATTATATGTAGCATACATTTTTTTTTACGTTCATGTTATTTTGGTCACATATTGCATTAACAGCTGATACATCGAACTGATACAATCAAGCAGTTTTCACTAGGCCTGGATAAAATGTAGATGATTCTTGCTGTGCGTTGAATGTTTATATGGTTGCCAATGAATGGGATGCTAAATATAACTTTGAGTTTAATAAGATTTCACCCAAAAATAGGCAAGACCTCCATGATTCCTGTTCTTTCTGATGACAAAGCACTCGAATGAGACGAGCTCGTAATCACGACTTCCCGAATCGTAATCGCAAGCTCTTTGCTGGGTTTAGCTACATCCAGCCTTCTGATAAATATTTACACCTGTTGCACCAACAAATACTACGACCAGGCGCAACTGCCCCCGGCATAGACCAGCTAGTGTAAGACCAGCTAGTGTATGACCAGCTCTGCTTTTTAACGCTTTCACTCAAATAGATACTCCCATTGTCTTTGAGCCAGATAGATGCTGCTCTGATTGCGAAACAACAACAATAATAGTTTGATGTGCATGTATGTTTATGCATGTTTTGTTTGTTGCTTGTAATGTAACTATTTCTTAAGGGTAACTTAACTAAATTTAAATGGCTTGAAGCTTGAAAAGCTGCCTACTAGTTTCAACATTAGTCCTTGTGTGAGGAACTTTGCAACATCTTGCGTAGGTTGTTTACATATTTTCTCAATGTTCTACATCCTATTTGAAAGGCCTATGTTTCAGGCTGTTGCGATATAACAGTTTGTCCTATAAACCCACAGAATTTGAACTGCTTTCCACTGTTCTGCATTGTTGCATTGTTGGGTAATACTGATAAGTTTGCCAAATAGTGGCCCATATCCCCCTTTTGTGTGGATTTTTTCTGTTTCCTAACATTTTCCTAACATACTCTGTTGTCAGGATTTCGAAGAAGATGTGGATGTGGAGCAGTTGGAGTCCGGTGAGCTTTCCAGCTCTAGCTCTGACTCGGGAGACTCTGAATTTGGTTTAGAGAGATCACTGGAGTTTGAAAAGGAAGAGGTTAGAAAGAGCGAACGACTTTTTCTTCAGGAAGCCGGCTTGACCCCTTCGACTCAGCGGCGGCCCAAACACGTGCCCGCAGCAGCTCCTATACTCCGTCCCTCTTACAAGAACCGCAGTGAGTTTGAGCAGATGACCATCCTGTATGACATCTGGAACACTGGCCTGGACCAGGAAGATTTGAGACTCCTGAAGAGCACCTACGAAAAACTACTGCAAGATGACCATGGCACCGACTGGCTCAATGACACACACTGGGTCCCTCATACCAATATCCTTACAGCTGCCTAAGAACAAAAATTTATAGTTTATACAAACAAAGTCAGTTGCTTTTATTTGTCATACAGCAGCCAACAGTATTAGCAGTACCACTATACCAAATTTAATTTTGCTAGAAGTGTAAATTCCTAGTAAAGACAGTAAATAAAGAGAGTAAGGGGGAAGGGGAACTCTGATACTGCCTTCTCAGTTGATTTAGCTCAAGTTTTGCCCCTTAACCTCTTGCCTGCACTCACCAACATCCCAAACCCCCGTCGGAAGAAGAAGACAGCAGATGGGCAGCTAAGAGAGCATGTCACTGGCTGTGCTCGCAGTGAAGGCTACTATGCCATCAGCCGCAAGGAAAAAGACGTCTACCTTGAGCTAGACCAGCCAGTGACTGTGCAGGAAGTTGGGGACTATGATACTGCTGTAGGTTCACTTTGTTTTAACAACTCAAATGTGTGTTGAACTTGTAATTAAAGCCTTATTCATGTTTTTTTTTAGGGGGTTTTGTTGTGTGAAGACATTTTAGATTTAAACGTATTTATTGTAGTTGTGCTAATGCAAATACATTTTTGACTAAATGACACATTTCTTTGGCACACAGTTTGGGTCAGTAGTTTGTATCCATCTGAGCAGCTTTCACTCACTCTCTCTGTCCGTCACAGGGCTCGAATCGTCTGCTGTCTGAAAGGCGCTCCGAGCAGCGGCGTCTCCTCAGTGCTATCGGCACTCAAGCAGTGATGGACTCAGACCTGCTGAAACTGAACCAGCTGAAGGTAAAGTTCTTTAGTTTGTTGACATGACCTTGATCATACTATCAACACTTTGATTACAATGACTTCACCGCTCCTTCTATTCCAGAAACTCCCTTTAGCTTTTCAGTGTATAATTCATAGCATTCTATTAAATGTTTGACATACAATAAGTGTTATGCCTGTATAATGGATGGCATCTAGCCAGGTAGGTTCACCGGGTAGGTCAGTTTGTACCCTTTGTAGAATAATTCATACCATCCAAACAGCTTTATAAAGTCCGCTGACTCCTGTGCCATTGACCCTGACGGGCTCCTTATCAGAGGTTTTGGCTGTTGTAATGCTCTGTAAGCTCTTTGACATCGAGTTCATGTGTATAAAGTTAAAATGTGTTCCTTTAAAAGTATTTCTTATCTTAGGACCTCCTGTATTGCATGTTCTTTGAGGAAAGAGTTAATGAATGCACTCTGTATGTTTTTGAAAGGGCGGACATTGTTGGTTTATTGTGCAGTAAATATGGAGGTACTTCTCACAAAGGGTCCCCTATGGGTCACTCTTTAATGTTATTTTTAATAAGCCGGATTATAATCAACGAGCTGGATTTATGTGCTTTCTTTTGTAAAAAGCATTTATCAGTCCATTTATCAAGTGGTTACTAGGAGAAAATGCCTCTGTCTGTCTGTTTTGGAAAAACGTGTGTAGATTGATGTTTGGACAGATAGGAATGCTCCTGCCTAGAAATGTTCCATGGTAATTGTTCGGTCTGTCATCATTTAATCACCCTCATGTCATTCCTGTACAATCAGTCAGCAAGATGATTTAAAAAAATAAATAAATGAATACTTTATATTCAGCAAGGATGCATTTAATGGGTCAAAAATTACAGTAAAGACATTTAAATAAATAAATTAAGACACAAGCAAGCTTTTTTTTATAAAGCCTAAGAAAAGCATCTTAGCATAGCAGTGTGGATATGTTTGCACAAGCTCTTCAATTCGTCACGTTTATATATATATATATATATATATATATATATATATATATATATATAAATCACTTTATGCAATAGATTGCTTAATCAAGCAGCTTTACCATAATAAACATGAAAAAGTGTCAGTGTCTCGTTTCATCAGAAGTACAACATTTTCTGCTATAATAAAGCGGCTCTCCAGTGTGTTCATATTTTCACTCGCGGACGGATGTCTGACCTATTACGTAATTGCCACGGACCAATGGACTTAATCGAGTTAACTCAATCTGTATATGGCTAAATTCTAGTTAATGTACATAAAATATTCTTGTGCCTGTAAACAGTCAATCGTATACATCTTTACATCACATTTATGATTGAATTCTGCTTGCAGTTCCGTAAGAAGAAGCTGAGGTTTGGCCGCAGCCGAATCCATGAATGGGGCTTGTTTGCCATGGAACCCATTGCTGCAGATGAGATGGTCATTGAATATGTGGGACAGAATATTAGACAGGTGAGCCTTCTAGCTGAAGTATAACTAACAGCTATGAAAATGATTTATACTAGGAAGTGAGTTTGGTTCTTCTTGAGGAAAACATGCTTTTTGATGAATTGGTGTTAATAGATTGTGTTTGTTGCTTCAATTGTAGATGGTAGCTGATAATCGAGAGAAGCGATATGCCCAGGAAGGCATCGGCAGCAGCTACTTATTCCGTGTCGACCATGACACTATCATTGACGCCACCAAGTGTGGCAACTTGGCTCGGTTTATTAACCACTGCTGCACGGTAAGTACCCTTCTAGTGACGCATACATATCCATATATCTCAAGTACCATATGGCCTCTGATTAACATATTGCTGCCACTCCTAATGTGAATAGATACTTGTTTTTGGAGTACATTTATATAGACCAACCATTAATATAGCATTAAATTGAAGAAGCTCTATAATAACTGTTAACTAGGGGTCTCAATGCTAAGGATTATTTAAGGGCCAGTGGTTCAAATTCTGTACCTTTCCTGCCAAAATAAATAAATAAAACGGTTATTGTTTTCATTGTTTTGGACCCATGTAACAATTTTAGTCTAATATAGTATTATGATACCAAAATTTAGATACCAACCCAACTAATATAGTTAAAACATTGTTAAAGACAAGGGAACAATCAAAAATTAAATGAGAACAAATAAACAAATTACAAACCATAGCACAAATAAATACAATAGACCAAAGATACAAATGAAATAAAAAACAGTGCTTTAAGTTTTTCAGGTAGGTCGACTTGGTAGTATTCAGGTACAGATTATTTAGTGATTTTCTTATCGTCTTTTGTTTTTTGATTAACATTAAGAACACGGGCAGCAGTGGGTTTTTTAGGCTGCTGTCACTTTAAGACCTAATGCACACATCCAATAAATTGATACTGATAGGCATGTTTTCTTTCTCAACTATTTACATTCACTTAAGAAATAACCAACTGTGTTTACAAGAATGCTCAACAAGACATGCATTTTGACAATTTTGTGTGTATTTGCTTGTTCAAGTGCAAGAAAACGAAAAAATAACGCAGTATATGAAGTTATAAAATAACAGTATATGCACGGTTTGAGAGGTGGCTTTCTGCACACATGATTCTGTTGTCTGCAGAATGCTGAATTGAGTTCTCTTTCTCGTTATGTACTTGAATGGTTTAAAATCAATTGACTGTTTAATTTGGCAAGACTTAAAGGTTAACTATGCAAGTTTTGGCACTCTAGCGAAAAAACAAACAAAATGCATGCATTTTGCAGAAGAACATTGTTTTGGTTGTGTTTCAGCTTTGCGTGACAGTGTGGATGAATATGGTTCTTTCTCATAACTAATAAAAGAAAGGGAAATTATCCTACTCCGCATGAAACAAAAAAAACACTTTTTGAATGAAGGATTGACTAATTTAAATAGTTACTTTTGATCAAAAAAAAGTTTCATGGTGTAAGTGTACTTTTAAAAACACATGCAACTGATAAACTTTTGTGCCAGTAATAATTCTGTTGACTGTCCCAAGTGTTTTTCACACTGTTATAAATGTTTACAGATGATCTTCCAGATTAGCAGATTTTTGTCCCCTGTTTTATGTTGCCATGCAGTTGCTGGATTTGCTTATTTATTGCTTGATAAGACTTGCATAAACTTGCATCTGGTCTTTACATCGTCTTTCTTGCTCCATCTGTCAATGGAATTTGTGTTTGTACCATGGTGATCATCCCCTCCAGCAACCCAAAATGAGCTCATAGATTTTGTTAAACATACCCCATAGAGCTATGCAGTGGAACAAACTCAGAAACAGAACATTAAAAAATGTCAAGCTCTTCTATGGGAAGGAATGTAATTCAAGAAACCCATATTCATCCATGATTTCATGTACTTCTCTCTCACAGCCCAACTGCTATGCCAAAGTGATTACCATTGAGTCCCAGAAGAAGATCGTCATATACTCCAAGCAGCCCATTGGTGTGAACGAGGAGATTACGTATGATTACAAGTTTCCCATTGAAGAGAACAAAATCCCATGTCTGTGTGGCACGGAGAACTGCAGAGGAACCCTCAACTAAGTGTCCTAGTCCTTCCCCAAAACAAGACTTGCCAATCAGCTTTCCTTGGCCACAAGCTATTTTTCTCAGAGCGCACAAAAACGTAGGTAGTGTGTGAAGGAAAAACGTTTGGTCAGACTCTTTAAAAAGCTTCTATACAGACACAAGGTGTCGAGATGTTTAGTCCAGGGTCATTGGGATCTCAGCACTGCCGCAACACCCTGAGTTCCATCTGTGAAGTTTTTTTTCTCTCCTGTCCCAGGCCCTTATCTATTTTTGTTCCTCCTGTTGCAGCTGTGTCTAGTGGTGTTGTTTTTGCCAAGGTCTATGCTTTGAAATGGCGCTATTAATCGACTGCACAGACACACACACACATATTCCGCTCACTTCTGCACAGCACATGACAGTGGCACCCTTATAGTGCTGGGTCTTTTTTTCAAGGGCAACTTTTAAAGGCCTACCTAAAGACATGGATTTAAGACTTGTGTAATGCTGCACCCCTGTTGTGAGAGAGAGTATTAATTTTAGTTTATTTATTTATTATCATCCCTGTTCTGATGCCTGTCCTTTCATGTCATTCATTTAGGTCAGATCTACCACTGTACCTTCTTTTAGATCATTTGCGTTGAATCACCTCTGCCTATTTTTATTTTAATATGAAGCTGTTTTGACGCACATGTTTCTTTTTGAAACTTCCTCTGAGATGAACCGATCTTAATTAAAAATGTCCCCTTTTCCAGCATGACATGCTGGTATTCTATAACTTTAAAAATTATATAGTATTATAAGTTACATTCTACATTGCCAGTTTAATTTTATAAATGAGTTGTTACAATGCCAGTACACTGTAACAACACTGTTATTATAGAGGTTAATATGTACCTCCCATCATTTTAAAACACCCCTTACATGAAGTCATAACCCTTTCATCAATAGTTTTTAGCAATATAAGGACAGGACAGATGTGGTCGACTTTTTGGTGTACTGAAAAAAAATGCACATTGATATTTTAGCAGAAGGATGAAATTATTAATTGGATTTTCTTTTGCCATTGATATTTTTGAAAAATGAATGGGGTATATGTTTTGAGATAAAGCACTCTACTTTGGGGCTAGTAACTCCTCTCTGCTAAGGAGAACATGCTTGCACAAATATGTATATACACACACACACACAGAGCGCATTTTCTAAGAGTTGAAAGATCAGAGTTTGCGTGTGCGTATTTGAACACAAAATTGATGTCCCAAGTCCCCTGAAAGATGTGCAAAGAGTCGCTAAACCGGATGTCTGTTCCTACTGTTCTTTCCTTTCGTATTACTGGTCATCTGTTTCTCTCTCCTCTGCCATAAATGTTGACAATTACTTCTTTGCTTCTTCCCCACTTACCCCCCTCCCCCCTCCCCCCCCTCTCCACACACTCTGAGGGCCTTGCCAGCACTCTGTTCCTTTGAGAGAAGGACCTGTAAAATATGTAGATTTATTGCAGTCTTTCAGTAAAAACTGAAGTGTAACCATAAAAAAAGGACAAAAAAGTTAAAAAGAATTACATGTAAATATTGTAGAGGTGTTTGTTTCTCGTAGAAACACACTGGTTCTAGTCTGTAAATATGTTCATCCTTTTCCTACTTCCCATTGCAAGAAAATAATTGTACATACCTATCATTCAGTTTTGTTTTTGTTGTTGTTTTTTTCTTTTAATTTGATTTAAAGTTTTAATATTATTTGCAATATTTCTCTTGTATTAATGCGTTGGACCCTTTATTAATGGTGCATTAAAATATTTTTTAAAAAATAATTGCGGTTCAGATTTTCTTGCCTTGGCAGAATTACCTGCCACATCATAGTTGATGCTACTTTCAGCTGACAATACTTTTTTTCACAATCCAATTAAACCACCCCACTGAGAGTCAGAATAACAGCATTAGAATGGCATGTTTAAAGGTATTGTTTATTGTCCCCTATAGAAGAAATTTGTCTTGGTTGAGAAAACTGCTGCAACATCAACCCACAAAAACAGATTCACAATTACACTATAATCTGAAAATATCATTACGAATTGATTTGGTTGATGACTAGTGCAGTCATTTGTGTATAAAATGATTTAAAAAAATTAGGGACTTACTCCTCCTTGAGGGGCCCCTGTGCTGCTTACTACAACAGCAGACAACACTGAATAAAATTTCACTAGTGTTCTGTTTGTTAAAAAATAATACCAATGAATAAAAAAAAGATTAACCTTTAACTAATTTCTCCAGCAATGTATGTGGTTGAATCATGTTAAACGCAGAGCTAAAATCAATAAAAACAGCATAGCATAGGCAACCAGACTTTCCAGATGCTTCAAAACAAGGTGATTAGTGTAGACATATAGCATTATTAGTACCCTGATTACCCTTGAAACTGATAGTGATCTAAGGATGGCTCCACTTGCCTCTTCTGTAATAAGCTTTTCTATTGATTTCATGACTTTAGATGTCACATGGTTATAGTCATTGTTTTCCAAAGGACAAGGAATTTTAGGAGTTGGAATTGTAATAGATTTTCCCCAAAGCTTTGGAAATGCAGACAAGCTTTTAGTCTGCATCATGGCAGATGGCCAGCATTCCAGCAGGACTGAGTTGGATGAGCATCTTCTTTTCTTCCCATGGCAATAGCAGATATTTCGACAAAGATTGAGTGGCATTTCCAAACTTTGTCTTCAGATTATTGTAGATTTGGGCTATTGTTACAAATGTAAATAAAGGACTCTGAATACTGATGTGTTTTATTTTTTTACACTAAGGCAGTAGCAATAACCTCTGTTACTCTTGCTCTCTTTTCTTGTGAGCTGTAAAATGTGCGGCGGAAGCATGCGGCTTGGGCTTGCAGAGAGGAAGATGCACATCCGTCTCAAAAAATTGCACAGGAAATAGTAACGTCAATGTTGAGCTCAGTGGATTCATTGAAGAAAATAATGGAAGTTACAGAGGTAAGGGGTAAATTCAAAGATATAAATAGATGTGTTTTTGTAGACCACCCGCGAAGTTCTTGGTAATGAGAGAGGGATGTTGAGGAACACGAAGCATCAAGTGACAGATTCAGTCATCTGACTTTGCGATAACCTCATTTTGTTGTAGGCCATGGACACAAAGGAGACTGGATAAGGTTTCGTGGAAAGTCTCTTTAGAAACACAATACCATTGAACTGGAACACAGTACTCATTCATTCTGAAAGGAAATCTGAACGGATACCATATTGAAGTGTTCGAGACCTCGAGTACAGTTTTGGCGTTAAAAGACAGGACATAGCCAATCATTGTGTCATCCTGACGACGTCTCTTTTTGAAGGCTGCGTCCTCCGGAGGTCGCATTTGTCGGCAGCATTGAGCATTCGTCATAAAGAATGTCTTATTTCAGAACAGTAACCATTATACAATTGACCGTTATTCCTAGTGAAGCGTAAATTGTTGTAATTTTTTAATGACTTTGGTGTGTAGTGGTCAGTTTACTGAAATTAAACAGCCTCAAGGAGGACGCAATTGAGGAGCGGGGGGCTGCACTTGAACACACCGAGAGAAACAGCTGACTGTCATCTAGGATCCGCGTTCTGCGCCTGCGTGTAAATTATACAACTGTCTATTTCGGCAGAAGATTCGTCTATAATCGTCATTCAAAAAGGGAAACCGATGCTGCAGATACACAAACCATAAACAAAGCAGTGCGTGCTTACCGTTTTGAATATCAACCTTGCTATAACTTTCTTTATTCCACTCCTCTCATGTTAATATTGAAATATTCGCCAAGGAACACTCAGGTAAGATGAAGTAACATTAGAACAGCCTTCTGTACCGTTTTGACTTTTTTGCTCGCTGTTTTGCTATTATTCTCGTGCACTGTCTCGTTCACTAAGCTGAACAGCCCATCAGAGTTCCCTCTTTCACCGACGGCCCATGTTGAATCGGCCCCCCCAAAAAACCGACGGCGTCTACTAGAGCACACCGGAAAAACTACGTTGCCCGACGGCCGATCGTCGGCTTGGTGTGTCCTAGGCTTTTGACTTCAAGCAAAGTTGCTGCTATAGTTAACGCGGCACCTGATCGGAAATTCTAGATAGGCCTAACGGAAGACGAGCAGCCTATCAGTTTATCGGCGAGAAGTTCCCCATAGATATAATTATATATTAGATATTGTTTATATCTATGGAAGTTCCCGAGTCAACAGTGGCGAATCGCTAATGTGGATAACGGGTGGATAACATAGACAGGTGGATAATGATTAATTTAAGCCATGTCTGAATTATGACATTATGAATTTAAAAAAATGGTTTTCAAGTAATTTTCTAAAATTGAACAGTGGTAAAACAGAAATTCTTCTCGTTGGTTAAAAAAATACTGAGTCAAATATTTCTTCTGTGCTAATAGATAATTAATTGCTCTGTGCCTCTGTCTAATCAGGTTAAAAGTTTGGATGTCATTCTTGACAGAACTCTGTCTTTTGAAGGTCACGGTGTTACCCGTTGTGCATTCTTTCATTTTTCAATACACGGCATCAATCCGAATGTCGGCCATTTTGGAGGCACTGAACTTAATAATGCCACTGAACTGAACGGACTTATGGCAAGCCGTTTTAGCTTAAATTGTACCCAGCCTTAATCATCGTAATTACATTTTTACTGGTAAGAATTCAATTAGAGAGCTTTACAATTCAATTCTTACTAGTAGCAATTACAGTTAGAGTATGGCAAGCCGTTTTAGCTTAAATTGTACTCAGCCTTATTCGTCGTAATTGCATTTTTACTAGTAAGAATTAAATTAGAGAGCTCTACAATTCAATTCTTACTAGTAGCAATTACAATTAGAGAGCTCTCTAATTCATTTCTTACTAGTAAAAATGCATTTAGAGAGCTCTCTAATTCAATTATTACTAGTAAGAATTACAATTGCAGAGCTCTCAAATTCAATTCTTACTAGTAATAATTCCAATTAGAGAGCTCTACAAATGAATTTTTACTAGTCATATGTCTCCATTGACTTCCATTCATTTTTAATTACAGAGCTCTACAATTGAATTGTTACTAGTAAGAATTACAATTAGAGAGCTCTACAATTGAATTGTGACTAGTAAGAATTACAATTAGAGAGCTCTCTAATCCAATTCTTACTAGTAACAATTACAATTAGAGAGCTCTCTAATTCAATTGTTACTAGTAAGAATGCAATTACAGAGCTCTCTAATTCAATTCATACTAGTAAAAAAACAAATTAAAGATATGTATAATTGCAGAGCTCTGTAATTGAATTAGAGAGCTCTGCAATTGCATTCTTACTAGTAACAACTGAATTAGAGAGCTCTCTAATTCATTTCTTACTAGTAAGAATGCGATTGCAGAGCTCTTTAATTCAATTAGAGAGCTCTACAATTGAATTGTTACTAGTAAGAATTGAATTAGAGAGCTCTCTAATTGCATTCTTACTAGTAAAAATTGAATTAGAGAGCTCTCTAATTGTAATTGTTACTAGTAAGAATTGGATAAGAGAGCTCTCTAATTCAATTCTTACTAGTAAGAATGCAATTAGAGAGCTCTCTAATTGTAATTCTTACTAGTAACAATTCAATTGTAGAGCTCTCTAATTGTAATTCTTACTAGTAATAATTGGAAAAGAAAGCTCACTATTCAGTGCCATCTCATTATGATAATCGTGCCTCATGTTTATTCATCTGGCATTCATAATGATCTTGCGTATTTTGATATATTTATTAGGCTAATGTTACCGAAGATGTGTTGTGAATGTTACGTTTTGCTTATAGACATTTGTGAATGTGATACATGCATGTGTGTAGGCCTACATCAAAGTGAAAATTAAGTGTATTTCCAACTCTGAACTCAGTCCAAGTAAATTCGGTTATTAAATAAACAAATAGCAAAACGAGTTGTGCGGTGTCCCCACCACTTTTCAAAGCAAAGTTACGCCACTGCTTATCCCATATAATTTGCGGGATAATTAGGGCCGGACTGGGCAAAAGCATAGATTTCAGGTTTGTCCCGAATTTTTCGTGATGTCTGGTCACCCTAGTTACAGTCTTCATAATGTAACAGTAGCTGAATGCAAATATATATATATGAATGCAAATGCCTATATGTACGTATAAAATGTCTAACCACACCTAATATGACTTTTATTTTGAAAAGTAGGAAATGGGTGTAATCCGTTTTGCATCTAATGAATATGAGTTTTTACTAGTAATAATTGCATTAGAGAGCTCTCTAATTGTAATTGTTACTAGTAAGAATTGAATTAGAGAGCTCTGCAATTGTAATTCTTACTAGTAATAATTGAATTAGAGAGCTCTCTAATTACATTTTTACTAGTAAGAATTGAATTAGAGAGCTCTCTAATTGTAATTCTTACTAGTAACAATTCCAATTAGAGAGCTCTACAAATGAATTTTTACTAGTCATATGTCTCCATTGACTTCCATTCATTTTTAATTACAGAGCTCTCTAACTGAATTGTTACTAGTAAGAATTACAATTAGAGAGCTCTACAATTTAATTCTCACTAGTAAGAATTACAATTAGAGAGCTCTCTAATCCAATTCTTACTAGTAACAATTACAATTAGAGAGCTCTCTAATCCAATTATTACTAGTAACAACTCAATTGCAGAGCTCTTTAATTAAATTACAGAGCTCTCTAATTGAATTGTTACTAGTAAGAATGCAATTACAGAGCTATCTAATTCAATTCTTACTAGTAAAAAAACAAATTAAAGATATGTATAATTGCAGAGCTCTGTAATTGAATTAGAGAGCTCTGGAATTGCATTCTTACTAGTAACAATTCAATTAGAGAGCTCTGTAATTTAATTAAAGAGCTCTGCAATTGAGTTGTTACTAGTAAGAATTGGATTAGAGAGCTCTCTAATTGTAATTCTTACTCGTAATAATTGCATTAGAGAGCTCTCTAATTCATTTCTTACTAGTAAGAATGTGATTGCAGAGCTCTTTAATTCAATTAGAGAGCTCTACAATTGAATTGTTACTAGTAAGAATTGGATTAGAGAGCTCTCTAATTGTAATTCTTACTAGTAACAATTCAATTGTAGAGCTCTCTAATTGTAATTCTTACTAGTAATAATTGGAAAAGAAAGCTCACTATTCAGTGCCATCTTATTATGATAATCGTGTCTCATGTTTATTCATCTGGCATTCATATTGATCTTGCGTATTTTGATATATTTATTAGGCTAATGTTACCGAAGATGTGTTGTGAATGTTACGTTTTGCTTATAGACATTTGTGAATGTGATACATGCATGTGTGTAGGCCTACATCAAAGTGAAAATTAAGTGTATTTCCAACTCTGAACTCAGTCCAAGTAAATTCGGTTATTAAATAAACAAATAGCAAAACGAGTTGTGCGGTGTCCCCACCACTTTTCAAAGCAAAGTTACGCCACTGCTTATCCCATATAATTTGCGGGATAATTAGGGCCGGACTGGGCAACAGCATAGATTTCGGGTTTGTCCCGAATTTTTCGTGATGTCTGGTCACCCTAGTTACAGTCTTCATAATGTAACAGTAGCCGAATGCAAATATATATATATGAATGCAAATGCCTATATGTACGTATAAAATGTCTAACCACACCTAATATGACTTTTATTTTGAAAAGTAGGAAATGGGTGTAATCCGTTTTGCATCTAATGAATATGAGTTTTTACTAGTAATAATTGCATTAGAGAGCTCTCTAATTGTAATTGTTACTAGTAAGAATTCAAATAGAGAGCTCTGCAATTGTAATTCTTACTAGTAAGAATTGAATTAGAGAGCTCTCTAATCGTAATTGTTACTAGTAAGAATTGAATTAGAGAGCTCTCTAATCGTAATTGTTACTAGTAAGAATTGAATTAGAGAGCTCTCTAATTGTAATTATTACTAGTAAGAATTGAATTGTAAAGCTCTCTAATTGAATTCTTACTAGTAAAAACGTAATTACGACGAGTAAGGCTGGGTACAATTTAAGCTAAAACGGCTTGCCATAATTGACTTCCATTCATTTTTAAGTACGGAGCTCTCTAATTTAATTGTTACTAGTAAGAATTAAAATTAGAGAGCTCTACAATTGAATTGTTACTAGTAAGAATTACAATTAGAGAGCTCTCGAATTGAATTAAAGAGCTCTGCAATTGCATTCTTACTAGTAACAATTACAATTAGAGAGCTCTACAATTTAATTGTTACTAGTAAGAATTACAATTAGAGAGCTCTCTAATCCAATTCTTACTAGTAACAATTACAATTAGAGAGCTCTCTAATTCAATTCTTACTAGTAAGAATGCAATTGCAGAGCTCTCTAATTCAATTCTTACTAGTAACAATTACAATTAGAGAGCTCTCTAATTCAATAACTTAAGTGTGATTCCGTAGAGCTACGTTACACGTAGGCTCACTATTGGCCAACGCTGGTCATGTGGGTGATGCGTGTGACGTACAACAACAGAAGTGTACGCTGTTACACTCGTGAACTCACTCGAGGCCCACAGAGAAGGAAATGAATAGTTGAAATAAAGTCGTTATTTTTGTTGTTTTTTTGCGCACAAAAAGTATTCTCGTCGTTTGATAAACTTAAGATTGAGCCACTGTAGTCACTTGGACTATTTTAATGATGTCTTTAATAACTTTTCGGGGCCTGCAAGTTCAATCCCTGAAGAAGCCTATGGAGGAGTGATCCAGCTCTCAGATCTCATCAAAAATATCTTAATTCGTGTTCCGAAGATGAACGAAGGTCTTACGGGGTTGGAACAACATGAGGGAGAGTAAATACTGACAGAATTTTCATTTTTGGGTGAACTATCCCTTTAATGTACAGTTTTTTTCCTCACACAGTGTTGAAGATTATGCAAAAAAGAAGCAGTTTTAGTGCCAAACTGAAAGTGCTGGTTGGGTTATTTGATGTGATTTATAAAGTTTAAACTCTTTTCTATCCACATTGGTTTTCACATATTCTGTTTTAACAGGTTCAATTGTATGGCACTGTCCTCTAAATGGCACTGTCCTTGACATGAAATTGGGCTTGTGATTACAGTTATGATCATTGTTAAATTTTAACTACTCACACACTTTGGGATTTAGTAAATAGGTTGCATGACTTTGAATTCATGTCTTGATATGGGCTTGCAAGATATTTTTGCAGAGTAGACAAAAGTTAGTATTACACTGTAAAAAGTGAATATGGGTGTAAGTTGGATTACTAGAACTATTTGAGTCTATTTACTTCGTATTTCTGCTTTCCTAATCGTAATTGATTATTGTACACTCATTCAACTTGAACGCATAGAAATTCACAGACACTCAAATATCTCACTTTCACCCAAAGTATAATAGTGTTAGTGGATGAGTGATCGTGCACAAAAGACTAATTAAAGAAGTCAAATTGGAAAAAATAATTTGCTCCAGTTGGGTAATCGATCTCCATTTGATCCAAAAATGAAAATTCTTTCATTAAAGATACAATATGTAAGATTTTTCTAATAAAATATCCAAAAATCACTTGCACAGTGTGATATATTTCCTGCAGTTGTGTACTTACAATATCCCAAAAGTCCACAAAGAGTTTTAATTTCAGAGAAATTCCAATTTTAAATAATGGTCCGTCCCGGAAAAAAATGTCGCCTGTCAGTGACGGAATATCTGCGCTATCCTCGGTTTCTGCAATATCACGTGGACAAATGTGGAAGCGGTGGTTTTAGCTGTTGTGTACATCATGGATCACGATTACTCTTTGGCGAGTATTGATATATATTTAATGGCAAGCCGTTTTAGCTTAAATTGTACCAAGCCTTAAGGCGGGCATACACTGTGCGAATTTCGTACGATTTTGAGCCGAATTCTGACTCGTGCGACTCTTTTTCGGGTCGGGCCGATTTTCAGCTTTGTCGTGCGTCGTTTGTCGTGCAGTGTTCGTGCAGTGTACAGGGAGAAACGAGAGGCGATTAACCTCTCCCGATCGGCAATCGGATGGTCGGATGAATTTCTGGCATGTCAGAAATTTTGGTCGCTCCTCGTGACTATATCGCACAGTTGAGACAGAGCTACGAACCGATTGCCCTAAACTCAGTGTTTTTTCCCTCACTGCGCCTGTGCGAAAACAGAATTTCAACCATTTCAATCTGCAGCATACGAAAAGAGGGAACTCTTTAAGTTCTGTAGTTCAAACTAGCTACAAATTACTGTTGCTTACCTCCAGTTTGTCCAGTTATTACCCACGTCTTCCAAGCCACCTGCGATGTAACACTGTGTCTCTTTTATTAATTTGTTAAACAATGTTTATGAAATAAACCTGTTTTTAATTTTCATTGATGACTACTTATTGCAGTGTTCGGACATATTATAGACTGTTAATATAATTATATGCCTATAATTCATTGTAATCGACGAGTAAGCTCGATGAGTAAGCTTCTATGTAATATTGTATTATCCTCACAGCACAGTGATGTGCTGTGAAATTATTGCGTGGCAAATTATTATAATAGCAGATCAATTTAATAATAAAATTAGCCTTCCCTAATACAATAATACTAATAATAATTTAATACATATATTGGAAGTGCTAAATCATCTTGATATTGATAGCTGATGCTTGTTTTGACAATATCTCTGGATACATGAAATCGTCTAGGCACAACCCAGCACGGGGGTTTATCGCACATTTCACACGTAGGCTATAGTGTGAGCAGTCAAGTTGCAGCTCGACGTTCGGACCGTATAGTGTGAGCACATAAATCCTGAGCTTTGGCTTTATTCAGTGCTTGAAGTGGGAAAAGAAATGTGCCGGTTCTCTGTTGCATTGGCAAATCATGACATTTGAGATTTCTACAGTGAAAAACAAAACTTATAACAAAACTTATTGTTATTTATTAACAACATAAATGTATTAAAACAAGTCGTGCGTGTGTGCACATGCGTGCGAAAACGGAACTCCTCCAAGTCTGCAAGTCAAAAATACATTTAGATTACTGCATTTTAATTAAATGCATTTATGGTGAGATTATTATATTTTCATGTCAATCTGTGTTTTGACCACGAACCATGAGCTGTCACTTTAATTCAGCGCGTGCAGCACAGCAAAAATAGACTCGGAACGATCACTGCACTGGGCCTATACGCACAGCACCAGCGCATTGACGGACCCGCATGCGCGTTCAGTGTGAAAGCTCGAACCTGTTAACATGGGTGCGGAAAAAATACGCACTGCTGGCGTAGCCACGGGTGTGCCAGGGTGTGCCGGTGCCACCCACAGTGGCAGCTGGCACACCTAAAATAGATGCAGAATTATTTTTTAAAGTTTTAATAAAAACGTTTCCTAAACTTGGACTATTGTTGTTTACTTAAAATATTTGTACATTTAAAATGTATTTTAATTTTTAAATTATTATCGTTAAAAAAAATATCTGCCGACATTCGGACTCCCAACCAATCCGCAAACAGCCGCTGACTGGTAATACGGTTGTGCTGTTGAGGCTCGCGCAGCCTCATGAGGAGAAATGGAAACAAATGTGCGCAGATCACACAAAGAAACTTAATGAACATAGAGCGGTTAAAAAAATAATGTGGAGTTTTTATATTTATAACATATTTTATGATACAGTTAAGCAACATCACAGTGACCAAGAGTGCTGAATACCATCACGATTGAAAATATGACACTGATTTCATATGACAGTTCAATAAACAAGTAATTAATATCAAGTCACTTACATTTTAGACACAATATTGACTGTTTTTGTTCTATTTGAGCAGCGAAAATAGTTCCAAACAAACATCCCAAGAACCACATCGCATCTCACCGGAACACATAACTGCATTAATGAATGATTCAGCGCTTTGAATGAATCGATTGAGTCAAAGATTCAATGACCCATTAAACAACTGCCTCATTCCTTAACGATTCAGCCGTTTGAACGAATCATTTGAATAAATGACTCAATAACTCACTCATTAAGACGGTCACCTGCCGCCCCCTACTGGTGGTTTAGTTTCGTGTTTAAAAGTAGGCTATAATTCTTTCCAATATGTTATATTTGTATCTTCAAAAAATATTTAAATCAATCTCATAACATTATTTAATGCAGTTGTAATTTTTCAGTGTAAATTAATTAATTCGATTGGTAACAGCATAGTGTCTTATTATTTCAATTGAATTTATTGATCAAATCTAAGAATTTAAAATGAAAGATGAAGCATACATTTAAACCGATTTCTGGATACATTTAAACCGATTTACTTGGTCAAGAGAATGGCCGATTTACTTGTTCGACGGACAAGCACATGTAAAGCCTTAATGTTGAGCCCTGAGTTATATTTTATATACTGTAGGCCTAGAATTATGTTTATGTGGCAAGCCAGTTTTACACATCAGCCCAGTCTATTCTGGAAACGAAGTATATCAACGGGCGTGACACTGGCGCTTTTTCTGTCAGTGGTCGAGTACCGGCTACATGCGAGAAGTAGCGGTACGCAAGAAAAAGTGCAGGTACGCTTAAGAGTAAAATGTAGAAGTGCCGGTACTGCGTACCGGTGAGTAGGCTACCGCCCCACTTCGAGCACTGCTTTACATCGCATGCGATTTACTCGTTCAGTGTGAGTAGGTACCTTGCTGAAATCGCACAGACATCGCACCGTGTATGCCCTCCTTTACTCGTCGTAATTGCATTTTTACTAGTAGGTCTAAGAATTCAATTAGAGAGCTTTACAATTCAATTCTTACTAGTAGCAATTACAATTAGAGAGCTCTCTAATTCAATTCTTACTAGTAAAAATACAATTGGAGAGCTCTCTAATTCAATTCTTAGTAACAATTAGGACTACGATTAGAAAGCTCTCTAATTCGATTCTTACTAGTAAGAATGCAATTGCAGAGCTCTGTAATTGAATTAAAGATCTCTGCAATTACATTCTTACTAGTAAGAATCGAAATGGGCGGGCACTGTCGACAGATCACAAGCTAGGCGGAGGGAATTCATGTATAACCACATATCTGCTAGTCACGTCTGTAGTCTGCAGCCTGTATTGCTTGTTGTTACGCTGTAGCCTACTTGACGTCCTTTTATTTCGTTTGCAGAGTGAATCTCTTCAGTCAGTAACGGGAGAGGATTCAACTGAGTTATAATATGTCTAATGAGAAATCGAAGTTAACTTATTTGATAACTGGAGGATGCGGTTTTCTTGGGCAGCACCTGTTGAGAGTTTTGTTGGAGAAGGAAGAAAACATCAGAGAGATCAGGCTTTTCGACAAAACCGTTTACCCTAATCTACAAAGTCACAGTACAGGTAAGAAACACATGGAACAAACGGTTCATTGCGAGCTTATTAGTTCCCAGAATGGTTTGAATATTGATATATAGCCTACTAATTTGTTGAATATACGTTTATGGTTGTGTCTTAATACTTAGTTGTGCTTCACACCTATTAATCGTAACGTTCACTACGTTCGTTTTAGTTTTCAGACGCTTGATGTTAACTATCACGCTATTTTTGTCATGTTTTTAAAGTAATTAACATTTTGATCACATCTCAAATTATGCATTGCGTTTTATTATATTCGATCATGGGAATTACATTTTAAACATTTTTGGATTAAAATGACAGGCTCCTTTATCTTGCTGAGCATTTCAAAGCTAGCCTATTTATTGTTGCATACGTTGAAAAAAATTAAAGCAATCTTGATTGGCAATGACACAGGCTAAATAAAAATGTTAGGCTATATTCACAAAATATTTAATATTGATTGTTCTTTATTTTCTTCATCATGCATCACATTTCATATTAAACTGACACTGTTGCTTCAACAGTGTAAGTTTAAGATGAAATGTGATGTATGATGAAGAAAATAAAGAACAATAAATATTAAATATTTTGTTGGTAACCAAGTACACACAACTTCTGAAAACATTTATGTCAAAATGTCTGTTTGTGTTGGAAATTAAGCCACAAATCGAAGGGGACAAGTGGAAATATTTTTGGGAAATAAATAAATCTCTAATTCTAATACTCTAAATATTGAAATTGTGTATATTCTTCCTTTAGACGATCATAGTTTTAAAAATGTAGTAATTTATAGGTTGTTTTTGACATTCGTGATGAGCACAGTATAGGGTGTAGTTCCTGAAAGTGCCCAGGGGAAACATCTGTTGTTTTTTATGACTCCAAAAATGGGAAAGAACATTGAAAAGACTGAGGAAATGGAAATGTTCATTCATGTCATTGTGTAGGCCTATATTCTGGCTTGGTTAAGTTGTTGAGGTCAGGCCACACCAGTCACTTACATCCAATCCAGTGTCCTCTTCCCTGCTCCATGAATCTGATGTCCTGATGTACAAAGGGGATCTTATTCAGTGTATTGACCAACCCCCACTGATCATGTTATAATGGAGAAATGGATCTCTTTTTTCAGTAAGTGTGTAGCTCTGCTTAGCTGAAGCACAGTGTCCTTATGCACTATATCGTTATGCAACGTCTGCCTGAGAAACAGATGCACGAGGCAATTTCGATTTTGAATTCAGTTAGCTGCTTCTAATTTAAATGTCAAATGTTTTCTATAAGCCAGAGTTTCTTGGCTCTTTCATCAAGTAGATCTCATACATGACAGTGTCCGTTGTCCTGCCTTAATGTATTCTACTCCTCACATATTTTGATAGTTTTTACCCAGGGGCAATGGGGGAAGGATTGCATTACTTCCACAAAGATGCTTGGAATTGACAACAGTTTAACGTGGGCAAAGTCTAAATAGCAACAGAAAGACGTTAGATAACCATTTGTTATCAGAAGTGAACATTGACCTACTTGCACAGTGAACTAGTAGGAGTTTTTTTTTGTATGTGGCTGATTTTATATAAACTTTGTGACTGCTTGCTAAGATTTTGTTCATAGGCAGACTTTATATATGTTATTTATAATGTTTTATCATAAAGCTCAATTAATCAACATCACCCAGATACAAGGGACACTAGAGACATGTTTATTTGAACATCTTTGCATGGCACAGAGGCAATTACATGTTGTTTCAGTCACAGAATTATTGTTTGTCTTGTATAGCAGCTAAAGAGTTTGTCATTCTTTGGAGTTGTTAAATGCATAAGTGTAAAAGCAATTGAAAACATCAGAAAGATGCTACAGCAGATCCAGAGACAGTATTTCTTTGCAGAACTGTTATGAAAGGCTGTTCTTTGTTATAAAAAAAGCTATGAATGAGAAAGGGAACAATGCATTTTGTTTACAAGGACGAGGATGCTGCTTTCACCAGAGTTTGTTTATTTCCTGTACTCAATAATTGCGTCATTGTAATCAAGAATATAACTCACAATCCTAAAAAAGACATCAGGAAGCTGACCAAAGTGACCTTGTCATCAGCTGTCACCAACACACCCACACACTCCCTCATTCACTAGAATACATAAAGCACGCACACACTTTGGTACAAGGAAAACAAAAATGTCAGTAGATTTAATACTATAGAAATCTTTTTATTGTATTTTAAATTGTCCTTGTTACAGTGTAATTATGCATTTAAGTACTGAGTAATATTAATTAACAACATGTACTTACTATAGGGTTAGGAATAGGGTTTGGTTAGGGTTTTTTGCCTGTAATTATGTATAATTTATTGCTATTGGTACAGTAAGTGGTTACACTATTTTAAGGTGATGTAGTTACATTGTACTTATACTCAAATAAGTTGCTTGCTTTGTGCTGGGTGAGGCAGTGCTGTTGTCATGCATGTGGGACCGGGGTACATGACAGGTAAAATGCCTTTTTTATAGACATCCATGCCTTTTATTAAAACAAGCCATTTGCCATTCTTTTATTCGCAGAGCATGTGAAGGTGGTGGTGGTGCAGGGGGATATAACAAAGTATGAGAGCGTGCGTGATGCCTTTCAGGGAGCAGACCTGGTTATCCACGCAGCTAGTTTGGTTGATGTGTGGTATAAAGTCCCTGAGAAGGCCATCTATGCTGTCAATGTACAAGGTGAGTGAAGAATAAGATTGAGGAACAAAAGGAGATGGATAATAATGACTTCACTGTAGAAGTGATGCCAATGTTATGCACTTTGAACGGGTTTAGGAGTTGGCTAAGAAAACACTGAATGTTGCCAGCTTCGAAGATGTACTACTGTTTAAAAGTTTAGGGTTGGTAATGTCTTATCAAATGTATGCTCACAAGGCTGCATTTATTGTAACAAACATAGTAAAAAGCATAATATTGTGAAATAATATTACACTTATGTTTAATGGATTTGTGGCGAGCAGGACGAGGCCGAGGGCCGTGAGAGAGCGGCACGAGGCCGGTGGCGTGATTACTAATGAGCACCACGAGCGTGACGCACCGGTCTCGTATCTCTCACGGAGGAGTGGAAGCATAAAAGGAGGAGCGACGACAGTGGAGATACGAGACCGGTGCGTCACGCTGGTGGCGCTCATTAGTAATCACGCCACCGGCCTCGTGCCGCTCTCTCACGGCCCTCGGCCTCGTCCTGCTTGCCACAGGAATATATTTTTGTCAAATCTGAATTTTCAGTATCATTACTCCAGTCTTCAGTGTCACATGATTCTTCAGAGATCATTCTGATATGATGATTTGCTGCTCAAGAAACACTTTTGTATTATTATCAATGTTGAAAACAGTTGTGCTGCTTAATATTTTCTTGGAAACCATGATAGATTTTCTTTTGTAACTATGCAAGTCTTTACTGTCACTTTTTATGTCATGCATCTTTGCTGAATAAGTATTCATTTAAAAAAAAAAAATCTTCTAGACCCCAAACTTTTAAACGGTAGTGTTTTGGGTTTTTTTTTACAGTGGGTGTTATGTAGGTTTTGGTTTCTCCTACAGTTTTTCTTTGGTTACATTTCCAGTAACCTTAAAACTTTACGATCTGTTTGGTCCGGAAATGCATCATTTACTCTCACACACAAGGGGAGAATATGTATCGTTTTCTTTCTGCATATGAAGTGAGCATAATAAGCACATGCTTTTTAGCTACAGTCCACAGCTCTTCTACAATAAACCCTCATGCTAGGTTGGACAGATCATGTGGCTTAATGAGAAATAGAGCATATGCAGTTACTTACATCTCATTAAGCTCATCAGAAAGATAAAAACTCTCCATTTACAAACATTACATAAAGATGTCTGACGTTGGAAATGCATTCAGCATCACCATTTGCATGAGTGAAAACATGTCTATATTATCAGACCTGATGTTCTTATGTATGTGTTCAGATCTGTCTCGGGCCTTTCATGGTTTTATATTTATTCATCAGCCTGTTTTTAATTTTGTCTGTTTGTGGTAGACCTTATGGTTTTAGTGTTCCTAACATGTGTTAGGCCTGTGTCAGTTTAGCAATCATTGATATAGACAAACCCAAAGGATACAGATAAAAACAAGAGCAAGAGATGAAAAATGTGCTATCGTACTGGAATGTTCCATTGATTTGGATCCTCCCTTATTTGATCCTTTTCTCTCACATCTGCATTCCACATTCATTTCCCAGAAATCTCCTCTTTAAATGCCATTGAAAGAGGCTGGATACTTAAAAGCCATCTGCACAATTGTTTACCTTTTTTTTTCTACTTATCACTAAATACCTGATACTTCAGAAAGCATTTACATAGCTGATGGGTTTCTCGTTCAGACTATCTGGTGCTTTGAAGTGCATGAAACTGAAAGCATTAGGCTACTTGGAATTAAGGGATTGTGTCATCAGTTCCAGCTTAACAAGTCTGAGTCTCGTTAATGTCAGTGTAAGCAACACAAGCAGCTTTCTTTTAGCTCTTCATTTGTTTTAGTACAGCAGTGTTCCTTTTTTCTTCACCCCTTAGTTGTTTTTAATGTATTTTTATTTAATGCTTTTTCTTTCTGGATGCTGTTTTCCATCAGGGACGGAGAATGTAATAAATGCCTGTGTAGAAATCGGTATTCAAAATTTGATCTATACAAGCTCCATGGAGGTGGTTGGTCCAAATGTAAAAGGAGATGCATTCATCAGGTAAGTGTATTTATTTAAATAGCGTTTTTGATATATGTAAGAAGACTTTACATAGGAGGAGAGGAGGAGGGGAAGGGTTTGCACATGCTGAATGCATTCTGGAATGACATACCGGAATCCCACAACGTTCTCAACATTCCATCTTGAGATATATGTCAAGCCGAATAAATACAGGCAACAGTTGTGATGGACAGTTTGGGAATGCTATTTACACTTTTTTAACATTCAAAAAGTAAAGGTCTGTATCTCTGCCACTGCGGTTTTTCTACTGGTCACCTGAAGCAAATGACGCTTGCATGTCTCAAAACACTTGTGGTGTTGTGCATTCTTTGTGTATCGTGTTTTAATGTTAGGAATTCTAAAGTAGCAATTGCCAGCTCTGTAATTAGTCAGCCCAGATGGAATCTTATGTTTTCCCACATGCTCTGTGGTGATTTTGCAGGAAACTTATGAATTCTGCTTGTAAACATGTTAGAATGTGAGCTGAGAGTACTAAAGAGTAAAGACACCAACTATTTAGCCACAATATGTAAAAAAAAAAAAAAAAAAAAAAAATGTGTAAAAGTTATGAAATGTGAATGCTCCAGATATCGTGGTTTGGCCTAGTAATCAACCAAACTCAAAGTATTGCACAAAGGATTTATGTTGTTGCAATATCTGTGTCTCTCTCAAATTACAGAATATTAAAAGCTAAAATGCAACAAACTATTTCTATAAATAATTTTAATTAATTACAAACCCCAACTCAAACCCAAAGTTATACCTAGGTAAAATGTTTGAGTTAGGTTTGGGTTTGTTATCAAAGGTGCATTGTGTAATATTTAGGAGGATCTGTTGACAGAAATGCAATATCACATACATAACTATGTTTTCAGTGGCATATAAAGACCTTATGTAATGAACCGTTATGTTTTTATTACCTTACAATGAGCCATTTCTATCTACATACACTGTGGGTCCCCTTACATTGAAATGCGCGACATTTCTACAGTAGCCCTTAATGGACAAACGCGTTTCGTCACTGTTGTTCTTCGTGCAAAGAAGCTAGCTAAAGTCAGCGAATAAAACACTGACACAATGATGAACAAGTAACAATTATATTCGCAATAACAAATCGTTAAACATAATTTCTTAATTTATCTTTGTAAAGAAAACTCATTGCTTAACTGGTAACTACTCTCTGCTGTCTCAGACGACGACATCTTTTCCTGTCGGCCACCGCAACTTCTGTTGGTTGCAATTTGCAACCTCACCACTAGATGCCACTCAAAATTACACAGTGCACCTTTAAGTGACAATTATTTAAAAAAAACATATTTCAATGTTTCATTTTACCAAAAATGTAATTTTATATGTGCAACACTCACTGTGCAATGAAAGTGACAGTGATGTTTCAGCCATCCTCAGGATGTAGCGTCATTTTGTGCTTGCACACACATTCCATCTGTGCAAGCTGTAAGAATGCATCTGTGTCTACTCATTCAGAGAGGGTATACAAAGAGAGCGACTCTGAGCGAGCATTATGGGGATGAGTTTGGTCTTATAGTTTGACAGTATTGGTAAGGTTGTGCCACATAATTTTAGTTTCAGACTTGAGTTGAGGCTTTAACTTAATGCCTGTGTAACTCTGCTACCTATTACTTAACAACATTTAAAAAAAAATCTCAGACTTAGCATCTTTGTGTTCTTCCTTGACACAGAGGGAATGAGGATACTCCATATAATATATTCCATGAGATGCCCTACCCAAAGACCAAAGCTGCAGCTGAGAAAATGGTGCTGGGAGCCAATGGCATAAAGGTATTACACAATACAACTGAGTACAACAATCACACACCGATTTTCAATTTTTAGTGTTCAATCACTTAGAAAAGTCACAATCACCATTTACAAACACACTGATTAAAAACAGGAAACAGGCACTTATACATTTTCCTATCTTTAATTTACATATACGAAGTTAGAGTATGTTTACACGACAACGATATGCTAAAAACTGATTACAACATTATCAAAACGATCCCCGTTCACACGGATCTGTGAAAATGACTTATTATGCATGCCAGACTTAGTTGGCGAGGTCATTTTGTAAAGAAAGTCGAACGCACATGCTTATAGACACAAATTACTTAATCTATCATTTTTTGTCCGATTTTCATTCTAAAGAGTTAATCTTGATAATACTGTATTATTACTTTGTTACTTCTGGGTAAATTTCATCTTCACAAAGCCAGAACCATTCACTGTAATGCCAATTTTAGAATGTTCTCCTCTGAGTCCCTTTTTTGCTTCCTCTAAGAAAATGTCAAAACCTTTGAACACAAAGGCTTCGAAAACATATATCGTCCTCGAGTCTGTTGTAAGGAACCTTTAATATTTCATGATGTCAAAATGTTATACTGTTAAATGTTATAATGTCCGTATTCCCCCAGCCACCTATTTCTTACTTTTAATATCTGTATCCTTTCATTTGGATATATATTTCATCCTTTCAAAAAAGCCTTTAGATTAAACCCATAATAGCCTACGCATGTGCATGACGTCACCGTTTTCACAGATTCACTTTTTTGTAGTTTACACAGAGGTGATAAAGGTCCCGTTTTCAAAAACTTGCACCTTGAAACCCGTTTTCAAAAGTTAGCGTTTTCAGGCCATTGTCGAGTAAATGAACGGCCAAGACTCCGTTTTTAGTTGAAAGCAGTGTCATGCTAACAGCCCCTTAGATTAAATTGCTATCTTCCAAGCACACATTTTGTTTTGAACTACATTATTTACATGCATTTTGATGCATATACTGCACATGTTTGCAGTTTAATCAACTTTTCTGCAAGTAATTCATGTAATTTAAAAAAATAACTATTGTATTCTTTTTTTGACGCAAGTTTTCTACTTAGTACTTGCATATGTCAGGAGTCTATTCATATGTCTATTCAGGAGGGGTGTACAAATCACCCAAAACTTTATTAAAATCTACCAACATTTTGCTGGAATTGAAACTCTTCTCAATCACATTCTAGTTGCTATATTACTACACCCTCCCAAACCCAAGGGAAACAAACATCACATAGCACTCATGCTGGAATCCTTGAACCACTATGGATGTTTTTGTGATGCCTTTGCTCTTGGTGTTTCATGCCATGTGTTTACTGGCGTTTCTAAACACTATAAATCTGCATAACATTGTTGGTGTGTCCTCTGCATCTAAGTGATTTGTTTTGTAATGGAAAGATCATTTGTTTGCTTTTCTGCTGCATAAAATGATTGATTTCTTTCTCTCTCCATGATTAGGTAAAGGGAGGGAACATTCTCTACACATGCTGTCTGCGGCCGACAGGTATCTATGGGGAACAACACCAGCTCATGAAGGACTTCTACCAGAACGGGGTCCGTACAGGTGGTTGGGTAATCAGAGGAGTTCCACGGGACACGGAGCACGGACGGGTCTATGCAGGTTAACCAACAGACTCTTGCTTCAGTGTGTGATGATTCGGATTTACCATAAACACAGTAATTACGGTAACAGGGGGAACAGAGAAAAATTCATAGAATCTTGATTGATTTGATGTCACTTTATCTGAGCAAATCTGTCTGGTCATAGTCTAAGAGGGATTTTCAAACATTGTGATGCCTTGTGAAGACACATTTATACTGTGAAAAATAAAAGTCTTATAAACAAGTCTTAAATATTGGCTGGAAAATATTCAGTAGTATTAATGATAATATTTATCTTTTTGTTGCCATTAGATTACTTTTAGTTAGATAAACCTCAAGCATAAACCATAAGTAAAACAAACCATGGCTGTCAGTGGAATCAGTTAATTGTGTTAAATTTCATGATTTTTGTCCAGTCCTCAGAAAGCAGAATGAATGAAATAATATCAAATTTATTATATTTTAACTTTATTTTATTTGATATAATACATTTATATATTTTAGACTATTTTTCTCCTAACTTTTTTGTGTTCCCCCTAGAACTCTTGACTTTATTAAATGAGTAGGAAAAATGGTAGTACATACATAGAACGTGAATGTATCTGTGCTGTGCTGTTTATATACTTGAGTTTGGAATGATAGACTCCGCAGTGTAATCTCTGTTTTTTTGCACGCAGGTAATGTGGCCTGGATGCATCTGCTAGCAGCACGTGCTCTGCGGGAACATCCCGATCGGCTGGGTGGGGAGTTTTATTTCTGCTACGATGACTCTCCATACAAGAGCTACGAAGACTTCAACATGCAGTTCCTGTCGACCTTCAACTTTCGCCCGTTGCATGTGCCAGTGTGGGTGCTGTGGTTCATAGCGTGGATGAACGACCTGATGCGCTGGCTCCTCAAGCCGTTCTACAACTACACACCACTGCTCAATGGATACACACTCGCTGTGGCCTGCACATCCTTTACTATCTGCACAGACAAAGCATTTCGTCACTTTCAGTACCGTCCGCTCTACAGCTGGGAGCAGTGCCTGGCCCGTACACAGAGCTGGGTCAACACATTCCCTTTAGAAACCAGCACTAAGGACACCTAACAGCTGCTTTAATATCATGAGGACAGGTTTAATAAACACACCTGTGGCCAAATATGAAAGATTTTTTTTTAAATGGTGTACTGCAGTATTTAGTATGTGCTTTGCAGTAAGTACACTTAATCATTAAATGTACCTCTTAATCATATAATCATAGTTTTAATGATCTATCAGACATTTAGTGGAATGAAAAGTCATGTAATTATGGACATTATTATTAACAGCTGGGATAAACTTTACATTACAAGCACTTTCATGCAAAATGCATAGCCGAAGCCATTTTGATAGTAATCTGGCAATGCAAAAACATGTATTCTGTTCATCTGATAGCTGATTAATGTATCAAATATAACTTGTTATACAATCCACCACATATACTTGTATATTTATAAATTTCTTTGTCCGAATTATTTAATTGAAAAAAATGGTGTATATATTAAATAGAAAATATTTAGATTTAAATGCATTATATTGTTTCTCTACTCACCATAGGATACTTAAATGTATACGTTTGAAGAGAAAAATAAAACAATGGCTGTCAATAGAATAAATATTTGAATTCCATCCAGTCTTTACAAAGCAGGAGGAGTTTGGAATAACTAGTTTTAATTCATTCATTCATTTTATTATTGTTATTATTTATTTTGTCATTTACATTTCTACACAATTGATCTCAGAAATGTTCAAACCCCCCTAGCAATCTTGTTTCATTAAATTCATTAAATGGAAATACATAAACTTAATGGTGTGCTGTTTATATTGCTTCATGATTTTAAATTGCTATAATTAAGAAGTTGAATCACTTGTTATTGTTACCTATATATAACTCAATGGCAGTTAAGACTTCTAGACTCTCTTTTTTTCCTTAAAGAATTGCTACAGTGACTCACAATAACCACCCTCATCCTCCAGGAAACTCAGATGTTCCATCTCTGCCTGGACAAGAAACACCACATGATTTTACCAGAAGGCCAAGTTCCACATCAGCTTATATTGTCATAGAGGTATCATAGCAATCATTTTGCTTATGGTACCCATTGAGATATGAAAGTAGACTCTGATTACACTTTAAAGAGAAAAGAAAGAAAGAAATGCATAATGTACTCTCTCTCTCTCTCTCTCTCTCTCTCTCTCTCTCTCTCTCTCTCTCTCTCTCTCTCTCTCTCTCTCTCTCTCTCTCTCTCTCTCTCTCTCTCTCTCTCTCTCTCTCTCTCTCTCTCTCTCTCTCTCTCGGGGTGGGGTGGGGTGTGTGTGTGTTTTTTCTTCCACAGAAGAAATAAAGTCATGCAGGTTTGTAACGACATGAGGGTGAGTAAATGATGATAGTATTTTCATTTTTGGGTGAACTTTCAGTGTGGTTAGAAACATTTAAAGACCAGAAAAAAACACAAGGGTGTTCCCAACTGGCTTCAGTTCAGGGGCATTCCCTTGTAATGAGTTGAAGACTATGGGAGTACCTCGTAAAAGCTTCCATAGTGACCGTCACAATATTTATTCTTATATAATTGATGAACAGCTGAACATAATATGTTGATGAGCAGTTAATTGTCTGTGGTTTAGCCCTGAGGGATATGTAGTTAGACAAATAAAGATTAGCTACATTGCATGTACAAACTGTAGGACAACAGAGACATCTAGTGGTTAACATGAGACACGACCTCTTCGTGGAATTAGTATTTTTAGAATGACTTACCTATTTTCTTGGCAAGATGATAAATCATAGTGATAAATCTGTGTATATACATTTTCTTTTTTAAATAGGAAGCATTATGTCAACGTCTGTTATTATAAATCAGTAATAATGCATAAGATAATTTTTGAATGACATTTCTAACTATCTATTCTCATAAGTGACCCCTCTTCCTCTAAATTGGCCTTAATTTTGATATACACATGACATAATAATTTTGCTCATGAATAAGTGCCTTATAGTTTGATTAACCCTTTGTAATGCTTTTGTATAATCTGTAACTGTTTTTATCTTTTGTTTGGCATACGCCTTTTTTATAATGGCATACAAAAATAGAATTTTTCAGGGTTGATGCATTGTGAAATTCAATTAGTATAATGATATAACATGATATTCGGCTCACCTTTTTTTAATACTCTTTTCATTATTTATTGATTATTATTTATTTTTATTGGATAAAAAAAACAATAACACTTTATTTGCAGTGTCCTTGTTACCTGTTTACACGTTACTAACACATTCGTTAATCGTTACTGATACTTACTGCAGTAATAACTGTAAATTATACATAATTACAAGCAGCTAAACCTGCTTACTATACTATTTTACTATACTTAGCCTACGTTAATTAATATCAATCAGTACGAATGTGTATAACAAGGCCCTTTTAAAGTAAAGAATTACCAAAAGAACAATCAACATTTAATTTTTATTTAACAGCTTTATATTGGGGATATTCAAATTAATTAACCAATCATACCATTGATCAGCTCTACCAAACTTGGATGTCTTTTTTCCAGTAATAAACAAACATTAAGTTGTTTTGATTGATACTGTGAAGCAGCTTTGATACAATCTGTATTGTGAAAAGCGCTATATAAATATATTTGACTTGACTTGACTTTATATGTTTTGTTATTTTAAATAATGATTCCCTTATCTTACCTTATCGTAGTTATCTCTTAAAAAAAACCACAATAGGTAAATATTCTATCTGGGATAAAGAAGGTCCATTGGCAGTTGCTTGTCTTTTTAAATTAATGTGCAATATATAATAAAATACTTACAAGTTTTGTGAATTACAAGTCAGTTAAACGTTCAAAAAAGAATTGAAAACATTTTTTTTTTATATTTTATTTATAGTTTTAACATTTTTACAAAACACAAAAACAAACAAAAAAAACAACGAAATAAAACAGCCCTCTCTCCACAAGGCAAGGTATTAAATAATCATAAAAATAGAAATAAACAGTAATAAGCATAGATTTACATCTAGTCTGTGGTCATGTCAAGTTGAGTCAGGATGTTCAAAAAAGGGGTCCAAATCTGTTCAAAGTCATCTAGCTTTCCTCGGATAGAATGAAGAATTTTTTCTTCATTCTATGAAGGGGGGGGGGGGTGACACTCTTCCAATCCTTCAGTATACACTTCTTGGCAGCCGTTGCTGCTAGTAACACAAAATGCTTCATGTTTGAGTTCACCTTCAGTAGGGTTACATCCCCCAGTAACCAAATCCTGGGGTCGGCATCCAGAGCCTGTCCACAAACCCGAGAGGTTAGTGCGATGATGTGAGTCCAGTATGGCTTCAAACGGGTACAACTCCATAGCATGTGGACAAGAGTTCCGACAGAGATGGTGCATCTTTGACATTGATCAGAGATGTCATTTCCTAATTTACTTAACCTATATGGCATAAAATATGTTCTATGGAAAATATTGAATTGAATTTGTCTGTGTTTAGAAGACACCAATTTTGTTTGTGCCAATTCCAATAATCTGTTCCAATTCTCCTCTGTGTAAGTAGCCTACACCCAAGATCAGATTCCCACCTTGTTTTGTTTGCATATCTGGCATAAGCCGGTAAGTTGTCAATTGTGGTTTTATACACTGTAGATATTAAACCTTTAATTCTATTGCGTTTGGAGTTAAAAATGCATTTTTCAAGTAAAGATTCCTCGGGTCTGCGTGGAAAACTATCTTTAGTTTGACTCTTGATCCAGCTTCTAATTTGTAGATATTTGAAAAAGTTATGTTTATCTATATCATAAGTTTCTGATATTTGACTGAAACTTAAAAAGACATTATTAGTATAAAGGTCACTAACAATTTTTACTCCTTTTCTCACCCAGTTTTGTAAAATTCCATCCGCTAGGGGGCTGCTGGGATGTTGGGATTGTTCGTGAGAGGTGAATTTACCAATAATTGTATGTTTTGTCCGACTAATAGATGTAACTTAATTGCTGCCAGGCGTTAAATGTAGCAGACATTATTGGGTTTTGAGTGATTGTTTTTAGTTTCTTTTTAGATTCCAAAATGAAAACAAATTTTTAAAGCTTTTTTGCTTAGATATTCAAACGGGAGTCCTCAGCGTTGGTTGACCTGACTGGACGTCGTTACGTCAGTCGATACTGAGCGCGCTCACGTCTTTCGGGACGGGTGCGCGCACGTCGCTGTCACTCAGAGTTGGTTGTAGGAAATGCGGACACGGCGATATGTCAGCAGGGCCGTGTTTATCTCTTCCAGCGATGTGGCCCGATTCCCGTTTCAGGGAGGTTTCTTGACTTTCTCAAACGCAATGCACAAGTGCACTCAATGCCAACACTGATACGGATTTGTTTGCGCGCGGATGAGTGGGAACCTATTATTGCGGAGCGGCAGTGTTTAGCTAACCGTTAGCCCTTTAACACACCAGCCTCCACACACAGACCCCTAACCGCACTTTTTGGTTTATCATTAAAATTTTCCTATCGGCCCAGAGGCTTATCAACGGCCTGCCTTCCTCGCGCCTTAAATCCGTTCAACGTCGGCGGCGGTGGCGGGGGGTCACGCCAACCGGTGTGGACAGGAGCTCCCCCCCCGGCACGGACGGACGGACAGATCCCTCAGCTGCGGGTGAGTCTGTACACTCTTCTCTATTGTCTTCTCTCAGAGTAGACAGATGTGCCAAAACAGATCAACACAGTTAATAATTTTCCTGCGCCGTAAACCGGGAAGTTGAGCTGATCGGCCGCACTGGATATGTAGGCATGAGCTAGCAAGTTAGCAGGCCAATTTCAGCAACTAATTTAGTAACGTTACATTACAATTAAAAACTTATAAGTTTTTTAAGCATCGTATGTATCACTGAGTGATTGGTGATTCTCGGAATAGTTAAGACACGTTTGATGAGAGGCTGTTGCGTGTCAGATCGGACAGCACGATTAGCTGCTTTAGATTAAATTTGGCAGTCACAAATCCAGCTACTCCTGCGGGTTAAGTCTCAGGTACCAAATCATCACTTTATGACCTTGCTTGTGTGTCTTATGGGTCTAGTCTTGTGTTTAAAAGCGTGATGTATTTTGTATAGATGTTGGTCTTTTAGAAATGGAGGTTTCCCGGTATCCGGTACCACTGTATTATTGTCCAGTCACCTCACATGTGTGGTTTTAGTCGCACTGCGATTGACAGCTCACACGTTTGCACCAATGCCAAACTGTCCCTGAAAGTTATTTTGTGTGGTTTGGTTTGTTTACATCTCATCTCTGTCCTCACAATTTAGATATTAGTAGTCTTGGTCACCCGGAACGAGCACGGTTCATGTGTATGGGTGGAGTCCCACTAAGTAGCATTGTCCGGTTCCTGAACGAATTGTTCTTTTGAGCCGGATTGTTTCAGTGGATCTTTTGAACCGATTCACAAAATCAGTTCGAACTATTCATTTACGATTTGGGCTTTTAACCAACAACAACTGATTGAAATTACTTCAAGAGTATTCGGAGTATTTGACAGTTGGGGAAGAAAAAATACATTACTTTATTCAAACAGCATGAATGTGACAGATATATGATCGTTTATCTTCACATACGAGTTGGTTGAATAATAGCTTTAAAATGGTGTAAACCATTTTTCAGCCAATAGATGTACTTTTTTTTTTTTTTTTGCATTGTCTAATGTAAATACTCATTTATATTTAGGTACCAAATGACTGTTCTTTTTAAGATTAATTTATGAGCATTTTTATTACACCATGTCTTAAAAGGATAATTGAATCGTTTTTTGCACCTGTCTGAAAACCAATTTGTGAAAATGAGCAAGACTTCCTATCTCTACCACAAAGGCTTCCTGATGAGTTTTAGAGTTTTACAATTAGGTTATTAATTGTTTATTATGCAATAACTCTTTATAACACATTACTTTTTAATAGTCATCTGACTTCTGTGAATGTTTATCAGCTTTTTGTAGACACCCCATAGTTTGACAAACACACATGGTGTGTGTTTCAAAATGCCTAGACAGCATTTGTGCTTTACATTCACAAGCATCTTCGAACTTTCAGCCATGCTGCTTCTGTCAAGGAAATCACTTCCTTTTTATCTGCTGTCAGCATGTGTACTTTATATATAGATCTTACGGAAGTCTATGAGGCAGATCTTAGTGTAAGAGGAAATAGTGGTAACCTGTTCCTTTACACTGTACCTAAACTAGATATGTAAAGACTTGTGCAGCCCCTCATATCACTGTTGTTTGCATCGGTTTAATTCATATTCATTGAGACTTTCTTTGAAACAGTTCACCATTTTCTTTGCCAAACAATTGAAAGGTCCTCTGGTCTGAATGTCTCTTAATCTTTAGAATATGCTTAAATACAATGCTTCATGTCACGTGTTGTTACCCTTTATTTATTTTAGTTACTAATTTGGATTTAAAACGATAATTAATCTAAACCAATATGTGCTATTTTAATACTTATTCAGCAAGAATGCTGTAAAGACATTTAAATGTTACAAAATATTTTATTTCTCAGGATAAATTGCATTTAAAAAAATATTAAAATAGACAACAGCATTATTTCACAAAATAACTGGTTTTACTTTATCAAATAAATGCAGCCTAGGTGAGCAGACGACGTTTAAAAAGCATTTTTAAAAAATCTTTCTGACCGACCCCAAACTTTTGAATGGTAGTGTGTATTCTGGGTTAAAATAATACTCGTTGTAGTTCTCTACAAGTTAAGCATGCTGTCAGTTACTACATAAAAGAAAAAGTCATGTCACGGATTGTATAAGCAAACAAGAAATGTGTGGATATTTGCCCCATAGACTTCTACTGTAAGTGCATTTCTCTATACATTTTTTTTTAAATAATATTCCTCAAAGACATTGTCATTCTAGAAGTCTTATTGTCTTACTTGTAACAAATGGATGAATGATAGATGATAAAACAAATATAGAATAACCAACACAATCCTGTCTAGCTAGTGCACTTCCCATAATGTTTATGCATTAGGTCAGTAGTCGGGAGAGTCTGCGGTCTTTTGTGGCTGTTCAAACACATTCGACCACATGAGCGTTTACACTATGAAAGCAATCCGGTCAGATGTGTTTTCGACTACCTCTTAAAGGGGTCAAACGTGGACAAGCTAAAAACATTGTAGACCCCGTTTACACCTTTATTTAGAGTCGTCAACTTGTGATCGGATTGACGAAAACGCTTCTTAATACCAGGTTTAAACAGGGCCTTTAAGTTGGATGAGACCAGCTTTTGGAAACTGTGCTTATTTTCTATTTTTATGAAATACAATATTTCAGTATAGTTTTTCCTCTCATTTATTTTAATTGATAAGAGAGAATAGTATCTGACTTGTGATTATTGTGAGAAAGAGACAGTCAAAGGTGATCAATGATTGTTTTTGGAGCAGCACACTTGAGTCTAATGCCTTTAAGGTGTGTATGTTATTATTTTAAGGTGAACAAAAATGGGAAAAATCGTATCTCTGAAGAGCTGTGATAGAGACATGCTCATGGAATTTGACTGAAGATTTATTTGGTTCTTTTTTTTTTTAATACGTTTGTTAATGTTTTCTCTCTTTTCCTGCCAACTGAGAGTCTCAGTCACATTTAAACACCTGCTTCATTGCAGCCATTCACTTCTCAGACCAAAAGGGGCTTACTCTTTTAATGAAATGACAGTGTTTGTTTTTCTTCTTGTATTTCAAGGCATAATAATCACTGACTCTGGTTTTGTCTCTCTTTTGATCAGCTGTACCATTGAGGAGCAGCTATGGCTGAAATCTCTGCCCTCACCCCCTCCCCTCCCAGTATGAGCGACCAATCAGTGCCTGCTCCCTCCAGCCCACAGCCTCTCCCTTCAGAAACTCCCATCCCAAAATCATCTCTCTACGGGGACCGAGCCGTAATGGGAAACCCAATGTTACAGGCAGGAGGAAAAAACTCTTCGTCTTGGGAGCCCACACCCGGCCAAAACAATGCAGCTGCCTCTTCAACAGCAACAAAGAGTGCTGTTGGACCACCAGTAGAGGTACTAGCTGCTACAGATACAGAGTCTAATGGGAAAAGTGATTGCATTGGCCAAACAGAACGGCACACTGAAGCACAGGGCTCAGAGCAGGAACAGCAGATGCCCCTGTCGCCTGAACTTAATCCCAGTCCTAATCTGTATCCCATCGTTCAAGTCAGCCAGAATTCCAGTCCTGCTCCCCCCATGGACGTTCCTCCTCGATTTACCCCTCCTCCCGTTCAAGTCTCCAACCCGGGCCCCTCTTCACAAGATTCCAGGCAAACAGAAGCACAAACAGCCCCACAGCCCGAGCCCATCCAAAACCCCGAACCCAACAGTCCCAGCAGCGATAAGATGACCCCTGAGCCCCCCTGCACACCCTCCAGGCCCGAACCCCCAGCTGTACTGGTGCAGGAGTCTGTTGGGTCCGTGTTTCTGCCCTCCACGTACAGGCGTCCAGCCCCGGACACACTCAGCTACCTGGAGTCGGCCAGTCTAATGTCAGGAACTCTGGAGTCTCTGTCAGGGCTCGGCGAGGACGGCAGCTCGGTGGGGTCAGACTCGGAGATCAACGGTCCAGTGAGGCGTACTGATAAATATGGCTTCCTGGGAGGAGCGCAGTACAGTGAGGGAAGGTGGGTGGTTGTGAACCGAATGACACAAAAACACATTCTCACGTTATTTTTATGGTTTTCTTGTAAGCACAGAGAGTAAAGACTAACCACTTCAGATTATTAGAGCATGTCACATATTTCAGCATTTAATGTGTTAAAAGAGTGTTTTACAATGTGTAAATTCTTCCCTTTCCTACATATTGAAACTTGCCTCTATTTGCTTTTCGACTGTCAGCTGCTTGCTTTTCAACTTAATTCTGATATTAATATAATAATATTTGAATATACAGGTCCTTCTCAAAAAATTAGCATATTGTGATAAAGTTCATTATTTTCCATAATGTAATGATAAAAATTAAACTTTCATATATTTTAGATTCATTGCACACCAACTGAAATATTTCAGGTCTTTTATTGTTTTAATACTGATGATTTTGGCATACAGCTCATGAAAACCCAAAATTCCTGTCTCAAAAAATTTGCCTATCATGAAAAGGGTCTCTAAACAAGCTTAACCTAATCATCTGAATAAACTAATTAACTCTAAACACTTGCAAAAGATTCCTGGGGCTTTTAAAAACTCCCAGCCTGTTTCATTACTCAAAACCGCAATCATGGGTAAGACTGCCGACCTGATTGCTGTCCAGAAGGCCATCATTGACACCCTCAAGCAAGAGGGTAAGACACAGAAAGAAATTTCTGAACAAATAGGCTGTTCCCAGAGTGCTGTATCAAGGCACCTCAGTGGGAAGTCTGTGGGAAGGAAAAAGTGTGGCAAAAAACGCTGCACAACGAGAAGAGGTGACCGGACCCTGAGGAAGATTGTGGAGAAGGACCGATTCCAGACCTTGGGGGACCTGCGGAAGCAGTGGACTGAGTCTGGAGTAGAAACATCCAGAGCCACCGTGCACAGGCGTGTGCAGGAAATGGGCTACAGGTGCCGCATTCCCCAGGTCAAGCCACTTTTGAACCAGAAACAGCGGCAGAAGCGTCTGACCTGGGCTACAGAGAAGCAGCACTGGACTGTTGCTCAGTGGTCCAAAGTACTTTTTTCGGATGAAAGCAAATTTTGCATGTCATTCGGAAATCAAGGTGCCAGAGTCTGGAGGAAGACTGGGGAGAAGGAAATGCCAAAATGCATGAAGTCCAGTGCTGCTTCTCTGTAGCCCAGGTCAGGCGCTTCTGCCGCTGTTTCTGGTTCAAAAGTGGCTTGACCTGGGGAATGCGGCACCTGTAGCCCATTTCCTGCACACGCCTGTGCACGGTGGCTCTGGATGTTTCTGCTCCAGACTCAGTCCACTGCTTCCACAGGTCCCCCAAGGTCTGGAATCGGTCCTTCTCCACAATCTTCCTCAGGGTCCGGTCACCTCTTCTCGTTGTGCAGCGTTTTTTGCCACACTTTTTCCTTTCCACAGACTTCCCACTGAGGTGCCTTGATACAGCACTCTGGGAACAGCCTATTTGTTCAGAAATTTCTTTCTGTGTCTTACCCTCTTGCTTGAGGGTGTCAATGATGGCCTTCTGGACAGCAGTCAGGTCGGCAGTCTTACCCATGATTGCGGTTTTGAGTAATGAAACAGGCTGGGAGTTTTTAAAAGCCTCAGGAATCTTTTGCAAGTGTTTAGAGTTAATTAGTTGATTCAGATGATTAGGTTAAGCTTGTTTAGAGACCCTTTTCATGATATGCTAATTTGAGACAGGAATTTTGGGTTTTCATGAGCTGTATGCCAAAATCATCAGTATTAAAACAATAAAAGACCTGAAATATTTCAGTTGGTGTGCAATGAATCTAAAATATATGAAAGTTTAATTTTTATCATTACATTATGGAAAATAATGAACTTTATCACAATATGCTAATTTTTTTAGAAGGACCTGTAATATTGCTTATTTTAGTTAATGTTACTACTTATATAATTGTATTTAAAGTCAAATTGAAACACTTCACAAATCATTTTGCTTTCATAATCTGATATTTTGATTATGCTTGGCTGTCAATGTCTTTGTCCGTTCATCAGCTGGAAAAATCATTCTGAAAGTGATTCCAATGATATCATTCCTCTGTGTCATTTATATTGTGATAGTTGTGGTGTGGGCTTAGTGTGAATAGGCCTTAAGAATTGGTATGTTTAATTCATTTTTATGAATCAGTTCAAACGGTCAGTTACAAAGAATCAATTTGAAACTTTGATTCAATGATTCATTTTACAGCATCCCTGCAAATATTACCTGAAGTCTTTGTTTTTCATATACAGTATATTAAAAAGTATATATTAAAATGTTTTAGTTAAATTTAAGTAGGTAAATATTGATATTTATTACTGTTTTATTATTATATATTATTATAATTTAATAGTGTTCATTTAGTGCAGCACATTGGAAAACAGGCATTAATGATTTTAAACTGGCGTTTTACTGTTTTTAAGCTATTTCCGAACAAATACATAAAATATATATATTGATTATTGTCAAAGGCAGAAATGTATTGATCAACCCCAGCACAACAAGTCCATGAACATATGTTAAGAAAGGATTTGATTTCATGTTGAAACTCATATATTGAATATACTTGTGTTTGGCTCTACTTGGTTTGATAAATCAGAATAAGCATTTATAATGAATGAGATTGATAGGGTAATTGCCAGCACCTGATGTGAAGTGTGCTGCTGGGATATTAATAATTTACGCCTACGGCCGAGAGCAGGATGAGCATTTGGTGCGTTCTTCCTGTGTCTGTCTCTCTCGCTGCTTCTCGGTGTCCTTTGTGTGTTTGTTGTAAGTGACTCAGATTGTGCTGAGAGGGCTCGTCTGAGTCAGAGTGCACTGACTGTCTCACTTTTTGTCTCTCTTCCCCTGGCTGTCTCTGCTTTATCTCTAGTACTGACTAATTTAACCTAAAATAGCTGTTAACACTGTCCTTTACGTTTGAACGTTTCCTTTTTTAATTCCGGCTCAGCCTAACTTATTAACCACCACATGCTTTTTCAGCTATTTAAAAATGGTCAGTGTGGGTTAGTCTTAAATTAGACTTTCTCATATGCTTAGCGTGCTGTCTGTCAGATTTAGTTCTCTGCTATTTTTGTTTACAAGTTATTGTCTCGTTCACACGCTCACAAGTACCTGAATTAGTGTCTAGTCAAGTTACAAGGCTAAATAAATCCCAAAGCCTATTTATTAGAAGTCACATATTTGCTACAGATTAGATGTTAAAAACAAATTTTGTACATTTAGTACAATGTTACTCTGGGATATTTCCTTGTTATAGAAACTGGTATAGAAATGTGTCAGATTTCAGACTTGTTACTTCAAACGCAAGTTCACTACCCTTCTTTCACTACTTCTTATCTATATAGTAAATGATATATAAATATTATTTAATTATGACAGTTAATTATTTAATAAATTTTAATTTTATTATTCATTTTTAATTAATTTCTCAAAATTCAATACATCTAAACACTAAATAGTGTAGCAATGTTCTGAGATGTTATTTCTTGTCTGTAAGCTACTGACTTGTTCACTATGTTCACAAATTTCTACTTTAGAGACCGAGTGAAGGCTGAAGTTAAGTAAGTTGAGTCATTTTTTTTTTTACTAGATGGTTTCCTGAATAGTGTAAATATTGGCTCTGTGCTGCAATCTTGTGTTTGAGCATCTTGACAAGCCCCAAATAGCGTAATTTGTTAAATCAGTGGTGTGAGTTTGGGGCGGGACAATTGGTTTTTGAACCAATGACAAACAAAGAATGTCTGTCCTTATAAAACTATAATTATTTTTGCAATTCTGTTTAGTGCAGCAGAAATCCCACACTTTGACTAAGTAAGACCAAAGTTAAGATTCAAATGTTCTATCTGTCTGGCATCACTACTACTTGGCTTGTTCATTTGGAAGATGTTATTTCTTTACAAAGCTACAATACTGGTAACACTTTGTTTATAAGTGATGTGGTTACACTTTACTACATGTTCTTATTATAGTATTAACAGTAAATAATGCATAATTACAAGTAACTAACCCTAAACCTAACCCTAACTGTAACTAAAGGAAGTACATGTAGTTAATTAAAGGGATAGTTCACCCAAAAATGAAAATTCTGTCAGTATTTACTCTCCCTCATGTTGTTCCAACCCCGTAAGACCTTCGTTCATCTTCGTAACACGAATTAAGATATTTTTGATGAAATCTGCGACCTGGATCACTCCTCCATAGGCTTCTAAGGGATTGACACTCGCCAGCCCCGAAAAGTTATTAAAGACATCGTTAAAATAGTCCAAGTGACTACAGTGGCTCAATCTTAAGTTTATCAAGCGACGAGAATATTTTTTGTGCACAAAAATAACAAAAATAACTACTTTATTAATTTATTACTTTATTAATTTCCATCTCTGTGGGCCTCGAGTGAGTTCACTAGTGTAACAGCGCAGCGCTTCTGTGTTGTACGTCACACGCATCACACACATGACCAGCGTCGGCCAATAGTGAGCCTAAGTGTGACGTACAACACAGAAGCGTACGCTATTACACTACGTGAACTCACTCGAGGCCCACAGAGATGGAAATGAAGAGTTGAAGTAAAGTCGTTATTTTTGTTATTTTTGCACACAAAAAGTATTCTCGTCGCTTGATAAACTTAAGATTGAGCCACTGTAGTCACTTGGACTCTTTTATCGATGTCTTTAAAAACTTTTCGGGGCTGGCGAGTGTCAATCCCTTGGAAGCCTATGGAGGAGTGATCCAGGTCGCAGATTTCATCAAAAATATCTTAATTCGTGTTCCGAAGATGAACGAAAGTCTTACGGGGTTGGAACAACATGAGGGAGAGTAAATACTGACAGAATTTTCAATTTTGGGTGAACTAACCCTTTAAGTACAGTGAAACTACATCACCTTAAAATGTAGTGTAACCCAAAAACATATTAATTTAGCAATAACTCTGAGGATTTCAGGGCTTTCTAATTAGTTTTGAGAGATTCAAAAGCAGCAATTGTCTGTATATTAGATGTCTGTTTCTCCGATTCAGAGTAAACCATTTTGACTTTGAGCCATTTGTCAAAAGCTCAACATTATCTCAGGGCTTATGCGGGTGCTTGTAGGTTTATGCGTTGTATGTGGATTATGTGTTTGTGAATCCCTCTCTGTTTTGTAGCGAGGCAGAAATCGCTGTGGCAGTGGCGAGACAGAGAGAGATGAAATGGCTGGACATGTTCAGAAACTGGGACAAATGGGTATCACGGCGCTTTCAAAAGGTCTGTTTCTTATTTAAAGTGTCACAGAAGACATTCCTGACTGGAATAAGAAATGCAGTGCTTATGAATGTTGATATATTCTGAGTTATGTTTTCTTTCAGGTAAAAATCCGTTGCAGGAAAGGAATCCCTTCCTCTCTCAGAGCTAAAGCCTGGCAGCTGCTTTCCAACAGCCAGGAGCTCCTCGAATCCAATCCTGGAAAGTTTGAGGTATGGTCAGGTTGATACACCTACTGTTCGGACATTCATGGCCCTAAATCAACTTCTCCCAAGTTCATATGCTATTGCTGTTGTTAACCATTTTGGATTTACTATCAAGGGGCTCCTGACTAAAATTAAACAATTAAAAGACAGACACATCCGATTATAGATGATGTTTTACTGTATTACACCATTTATTGCATCTGCTAATCATATTGCATATTTCGTTCCAGTTCACATTTGACAGTTAAGCTGTGACCACTAACAACATTGTTAAATAGGCAAGAAAAATGGCCACAAAACAACCATTTAGTTGCAATTTGGAACCCTTTTCTAACCTTTTAAATGTTCTTATACTCACTTAGCAGTCATGTATATCTTAGTTTAGATGATCAAAATACTAGTTTTTAATGTACAAACTTTTTTTTATTATAGACATATTTGTTCACTTTCCTTTTTTTGTCGCTTAGGAGTTGGAGCAAGAGCAGGGAGATCCAAAGTGGTTGGACATCATAGAGAAGGACTTGCACAGGCAGTTCCCGTTTCATGAGATGTTTGCTGCTCGGGGAGGACATGGGTAAATTCAGATGAGGGTTTTATCAAGAGAAAGAGTGATGCAAGGCTTTTATTTAGATAGTTACACAATCCTGGAAACTGAAGGAAGACATTTTTTTCCCTTAGTTTTTTTTGGTGTGTTTTTTTGGTGGTAGTTTTTTTTTTCTTTGTGTTTCCTATTAGTCTTTATTCACTGCGTAGTGCACATTGATACCAACACCGACCCTCTCAAGCCCAAAGTATACTTTGTTTTTTACATGTCGTGCACGTGACACAAATTTCATCACCAGAATAGTACACGTGTACTGTACATGCGCTGCCTGATTTTTGTAACCAATGCCACTTGAAGGCGAGCCTGCAACCTTAGCAGAAAAAAGCGTAATGCCTGTGGTAGGCAGGGAAGAAAACAAGAGGCCTTTTTTTATGGATGTCAATGGAGGAGAGGTTCTTTTTTTGAAGAAAATAGCAAATTATTTGATGATTTGTCAGCCTATCAGCTAATCTTCAACATGTTTGCCATTCGTTTTGGTTTGATCTATTTCCACCGAAAAAATGCTGTTTTATAAGAGAAGTCACTGACAATTGCGTGACAGGTATGATTCAATTTACGGCACTTTTCATTTAATTCTATGGTATCCGCTAACTGTGATTGACTGTCGCATAACTCACGAAATAACAAAATTCAGTGACGTCAAGGCTGTAATGTAATTGGTTATCAAGGCACATGTGATCCAAGTTTGCCATTATGCATTTGCCAATGGTAGAGCCATGGACCCTCATATCTCCCAATAATAAGAACATTGCTGTGTCCGAAATCGAATACTTCCCTATATAGCATGCGAAAAACAGTACAGCAACTGAGTAGTATGCCTGAATTCATAGTATTCAAAAAACGGTTGGTGAGAAGTACCTGTATAAGTAGATGACACAAAACTTCCGGCAAGATTCTAAAGTGCGCATATGGACACTTTACTTCCCCATCAGGCCACGAGAGAGGATTTATGAATGGAAGTGAAGCGACCATAGACTGTAAAAAATATGGACGTAGTGTCCATGACGTCACCCGTAGGTTTCTGAAGAGCGTTTTTTAAGCCTAAAGTGGGCGGAGTCGCTCGTCGCCATCTTGGAAGCGCGTCAGAGTGCGTCACTCCCGGATAAACGGAAATGGGCAAAAAGGCGGGACGTGGGTGGAGTTGAGGTGCCTGGATGCTGAAACTACGCCCGCCTAGCTCGATGTGATCGAGTTTGCTCAGGCTAAGGAGCTAATGTGCTACTGGCCTCGCGCTAAAGTGACAGCTGACTTGAAGTAGACCTAAAGCCAATAGTTAAAGTTCATTTTTTTGCCCTTTGAAATACTATAATAGTTAAAAGACATAACTAGCTGTGAGACTATGTGTATTGTGATGCATTATTATTCTCATGCAGTAACTTACAATATTTGCTCTGAGCGTGTGTGTGACAGTGATTCATGCGCATACATGTCAGTCAACGCGGCATCGCACATCAAGTTCGTAGAGAGCTTTATTCAGGCCATTTTAAATTCTGATAGATATTACCTAAGAAGTTCAAGTAATGCACTAGAAATCTGCGCTCATTTAAGGGACGGAGAGAAAGCACTGACACCTGCAGGATTTAATCTGACGGTACTTTTTATTGAACACTAAAAAGTTAAATAAGCATATTATAGTCTATCTGCTCCGTAAGATCAACGGTACAGCAGAACAAGTGTAGCCTCTATATCTTAGACATTTTTAAATCTGAACTCCAAAAAGCAACGATATTGTCAGACATCCATGAGTGCATGTTCACAGAGGAAAACAACTGAAGAACAGCGCTGGTTGTTCTCTCGACACTCGACAACGACGGAATCCAATGGCGTGGGCGAAGTTATAAGGGCGGTGTGTAATAAACTGTATGAAATAATCCCGAAAAAAGTATAAACACGGCAGAGATGGCAAGTTCAGCAGCTGGAATCAGCTGAGGTGACATGATGGCTAACAGAGAGCAGACAAACGGCTAGTAACAGCAGCGGCAATCCACCTGTCACTCAAGTGGCCACGCCCTTGATTATGCAGCATTTTAAGGCTTAATATAATTTAAACGGATGAGTTCTAAAAAAAAATTCACCCCCCTCACAGTTGTCACGAAGGGCAAAATTAGCTGTATAGACCAAAACAACTTAGGACACCAGGCTGTAAACATATTTTTTTCTGCGGTAAAGTTGGGCATTTTAACTTGGGTGAGATACAGATTTGACTCACTTTTGCTGCCAGCCTCAAGCGGCCAGGCGATGAATTGCAGTTTAATTCACTTCCGTGTTGGTTTCAAGTAGGGGTGGGCGATACTGAAAATTTCGATATCGATCCGATACCAAGTAAATACAGGGCCAGTATCGCCGATATTGGTACCGATACCAATACTTTTTCATTTTAAAAGCAAGCACTTGAACTTGTATGCACTTTCCTGTGCTAGAGCAGTGTGTCATGATTTATGAGGTGAATGCATCAGTAATATGCTAAATCTGAATACGTTTTCAAGACTACTAAATATTTTGTGATTTGTGCTCTCAACTCGCCTGTAATTAGTCAGTGACTTTTACAAAACTACCCTAATTATAGTAAATGTACTATTTTACACTAGCCTACTGTTCAAAAGTTTGGGGTCTGTAAGATTTTTAATTCTCTTCTGCATGTATTTGATCAAAAATACATACATAGGCTATCTGTTTTCTTTGCCATAGAAAACTGTAATTTATTCATGTGATCAAAGCTGAATTTTCGGCATCATTACTCCAGTCATGATGATAATTCATTTTAATATGCCGATTTACTGCTCAGGAAACATTTCATATTATTATCAATGTTGAAAACAGTTTCATATTTTTGTGGAAACCATGATACATTTTATGCAGAATTATTTGATGAACAAAGTTGAAAGAACAGCATTTATATGAAGTATATATTTTTTTAACAGTGTAAAACCCTTTGATCAATTTAATGCATCGATCCTTGTTGAATAAAAATATTAATTTCATTAAAAAAATCTTACTGACTTCAACATTTTGAACCGTTATGTACACTTGTGGTTTGTTTATTGCGAAATAACTCCCGATTGTTTCTGTCATCTAAGCAAGGCTTTGTTTCCCAAACGCACTGGGCCTGTGAGCTCAGTGAAGCACCAGCATTGAACGCTCTCTGTGATTGATTGGTTTCGTCTTGTATACAGATGACTAGGAGAAAAAGTTCTATCCTACACAATTACCCACTAACATTTGCTTATTTTTCCACTTTGAAGCTTATTTTACGCACTGAATTGCGTGCTAAATTAATAAAAATTACTGGTAAAAAAAATACACATTTGGATCGATATTTTTATGTGAGGATCGATCCTTTTCGATACCACGTCAGTATCGAAGTATCGATACTTCAGGATCGATCCGCCCACCTCTAGTTTCAAGAGAGAGACAGGGAGGTTGCCGCTTGGAAGCGACACAACTGACTCTGGTAGTTCACGTGACACAGTGACAACATGGCGGATGTAGTACGTCTGAATTTCATTCATACTACACACACATTCATACTATATAGAATTGAGTTTTTCAACAGTCAAGAAGTAAATTCAAATGTAGTACCCACTCAAAAAGTTTCGGACGCAGTGCATCTCTGTTCCACAAGGTGGCAACACTTGCCCAGGTAAAATAATACAAAGACATTTTTATCGGTCATAACTTCTGGAGAAAAACAGCGCAGACACTGGACAAAGATGAAACTTTCTAGAGTGCATGTGTCTACCCCTATCAAATGGAGTATTTTTTAAAAGGCTACGTGTTTGGCTAGATGCATACACTAGCATTTGCGTTAGAAAACAAAAACAACGTATACTTTGGGTTTTAGTTGTATACTTCCCCACACTTTCACATCTCTCCTCTGCTTTGTTGTTTCTCAGTTTAGCTATTATATGTTAGGGAATATATCTATGCCAAGCAGATAATATCTTACCCAATTCAAACAATACACCTTAAAAGGGGGGAAGAAAGGATTATTATTCATTTATTATATTATATCTAATAATAAGAAGAATTGCTGATATTTATTTTTGTCATGGGAACAATAATGTGATTAAGCATGTTGTGTTTTGATTGTTTAAACTTTAATAATAATAATAATTAATATTATTATTAATTATTTAAAAAAACAACAACAAGCAGAACACCATAATTTTATAAAATTATTGCCCATACCACAAAAATAAATATAAGCAATTCTTATTGTCAAAAGTTTTATGTGTGTGTGTATGTGTGTGTGTGTTCAGGCAGCAGGACCTGTTCCGTATACTGAAGGCCTACACAATCTACCGGCCGGATGAAGGATACTGTCAGGCCCAGGCACCAGTGGCAGCAGTGCTGCTCATGCACATGCCCGCTGAGGTAAGACGGAGTTGAACAAAGCTCAGTCTAGGTTGCTGTTCTTGGCTGATTTTCTTTAAAAAAATCAGGATGAAGATAATATGACTAGAGTAATATCACAGGATATAAACCTGTCACCATCTTCACTGTTATTTCCTTCTAGCAAGCCTTCTGGTGTCTTGTGCAAATCTGTGAGAAGTTTTTGCCTGGCTACTACAGCGCTGGTTTGGTGAGTAACAAAAAGAGACTCTTACTAGGACCACAGAGGAGAGTGTTTGTTTTCAAAACTCCTCTTTCTTCTCCTCTCCTGTCCATCAGGAGGCTATCCAGCTGGACGGAGAGATTTTTTTCTCTCTTCTGAGGAGAGTGTGTCCCATGGCTTACCGTCACCTGAAGAAATTTAAGATCGACCCCATCCTGTACATGACAGAGTGGTTTATGTGCATTTTCTCCCGTACGCTGCCTTGGTCTTGTGTCCTGCGTGTCTGGGACATGTTCTTCTGTGAAGGTTAGGCATACACATTAGTAAATAAAAGCATCTGTAAATTATTTTTTTATGACAAAGCTGAATTTTCAGCAGTCATTATTTCAGTCTTCAGTCACATGATCCTTTAGAAATCATTGTAATATGCTCAAGAAACATTTCTTATTATCAGAATAAGAGCGTATTTTAGAGTTTTTTTATGTTGTTTGTCAGGAGTGAAGATCGTGTTCCGGGTGGGTTTGGTGCTACTTAAGCAGATGCTGGGCTCTGTGGATAAGCTCCGTGAGGTGCAGGGCATGTACGAGACCATGGAGCGACTAAGGAACATCCCCCCTGAAAGCATCAAGGAGGAAGTTCTGGTGCAAGAGGTGTGCACACAAACTCACTCTTACAAGAAAGCTTGCAATAGAGAAGTAGCAGTGCAGTACGCTCTGTCCTTTCTCATACTCTCCGCTCTGTTTTCAGGTGGTCTCTCTGTCTGTGACGGAGGCCCTAATCGAGAGGGAGTGCAGCATTCAGGTGCGTAAGTGGCGGGAATCTCGCGGAGAGTTGACCCACCAACCGAATCGTCGTTTGCATGGCACACGGGCGATCTTCGAGCAGAAACAACGGGCCGCTGCGATCAGCTCTGGCGGCAGCCTGTCATTTTTGGGTGGTCATATCCCTCCCCCCGGACCCTTGCGTGCGTCATCAAGCCTCCTGTCACTTCCTGGTCTTAGAAAGTCCAAGATGCCATTTCATTCACAGAATAAGAAGAGCTCCACCTCTGGGAGCTTGGGCCAGGATATCGTTCCAATGCAGCCACTTGGGGGCAGTGCCAGTGCAGTAGCCTCTAATGCCGGAGCAGGTGGGCGTCCACCGGCACCGCATGGTCCCAGTCCTCTAGCTACAACATCTCCTACTACCACGCCACCGGCTCCAACCGCACACGCGTCCAGTGCACACATGCTCCAGCCGTCGCCTAAAGTTGTCTCTGAACAAATCACCCTCACCATCCCATCACCCACCGCAAACAACTCACCGTTACCCCCGTGCCCAGATACTCCAAAAACGGCAGTAGAGGAAGACGGGAAAAAGAAAAAGAAAACCAAGGAGGACAAAAGACGGGAGAAAGAGGAGGAGAAGCTAAAATTGCGGGAGAAGAAAGATAAGGACAAGAATGAGAAGGAAAGACTGAAGAAGGAGAAGGAGAAAGCCGAGAAGGAGAAGAAAAAGGAGAAGGGGGGTAAGAAAAAAGACAAAGGGGGAGGAGAGACGGAGGAGAAGAATGGAGCCGCAGCGGCGAAAGATTTGGCCTAATTCTGTCCCGTCGTTCCTTCAACAAGAAGAGGACAAGGAATCGAAATGGCTGCAGACTGGCGAAAAGAGACAGAGAGGGAAAGCGAACAATCTCCTGTAACGTCCATTTCATCTCAAGTACTTATTTCACAAAGATAACTGGATTTCTGCATCTGCCCTACGTCTCTCATCTCGTCTGCACAGTGCTTTCACCCAATGCTGCAATGGGAAGCGGTTCTTACTCAGCTTTTTATTCGTTTTTTTTTTTTTTCGAAGTTGGATACCTGATTGATGAGATTAGCTGGATAATTAGTCAATTCTATTGTACTGGGTGCCATGGTGTACATACAGTAGACCTCTAGCGCCATCTGTGCCAGTCCAACCCCACAATCCCCCTCTGTCCGTCACCCGAGAGGTGTCTCAACCAGAATACCTAAATAAAACATTTCTGCAGTGCGTAAAGCGCAGCAGTGTCTTGTAATAAGTTATATTTTTAGTGTTCTGGAGGACCTATTTATTCATCGTACTGTTGCTTGTTAAGTGTGTGTTCTTGTATGGCTGTGCCTTGGCAGTGTAGTGAATTGTGTCAGTCTCGCGCAGCACACGGGTCTTGTCTTTCTTCTCTCTTTTCAGTCTCCTTTCAAAAGAGCTTTTCTTTCCTGTTGTGCTCTGGTTGGAGGAATTAATAAGTGTTGGGGGAGTGAAAATTGAACAGAGGAAAAGGTGTGTTCTCTTTCAAAACTGTGGAAAGAGCCACTTTTAACTATCCACTTAACAAAAGTTTGAATATCCGAATTAACATAATTACTAAGAGGAAATCAAAACTGTTCTTGGTGAGTGTACTTGTGTATCTCTGCTCAAAGACTGCAAACTCGTTAGATCTCAATCCATCGTTATGTCAGCCTCCCCAAATATTTCTTCTTGCCGCAGATGAGCTTATTTATTTCTTTGTTTCTCTTTTCAAACAAATTGCATCACGTGAACTGCAGTAAAGGTTAAAAATTCTGCCAAGCGTGTAGATCACTCCAGATATCTGTGTGGTTTGATGTTAATTATCTTGATGTTGATACGGATGTAGAGTTCAGACTACGATTTTAATAAATGTATGCACTGAGGACTGTTGATTTTCAGCACTAACCTTGATGGGTTCATTAATATAGGGCACTCTCTAATCCAGTTCACATGACTCCTTTAGTCCGCGCCTTGTTGGATGGGAAGGTTTTGGTGCAGAATTGTAGCATTAACCTTTAACCTTTGACCTTTGAAGTTTTCAGCCTCAGGCTGTTTTGATGTATAAACTATTAATTTAATCGGATGAAACCATGTAATATCTATTACAGCTATTATTAGTCTTATTTTGGATTAGATTTTTTATTTTTCTATGCAAGTAAATGGAGGCCTGGTAGACTGGAATGGCAGTGAGCTTTGTTTTAGTTGTATTTAATCACAGGATTTAATTTTTTCTTTTATTTTCATGCGCTGAAAATGATTTTTGCACATTTTTCTCCCAACATCCTGGACAACAAAACCAAGCAGTTGTTATTTATTTTAGACATTTTATAATCACTAGCTTGTCTAGTTTTACTGCAGTATTTGTTTCATGAGAGATGAGTTCATACTGATTATTATTTTGTTCTGATCTTTTTTTATTATTATTATTACATGTCCCATTGAAGGGGGAAATGATCCCAAAGAGTTGTGAAAGAAAAGGAATGGATCAATAAAATGTGTGCGAGGCATTTCTGTGGTAATTAAATGTTAAATATTGTCCTTAACAAAACTTTAACTCCAAAAGTGTTACTCTTGATGAACACTGGTGAACTGAACTCCACCATAATCCACTGACCCCTCAGTATTATGAATTATTCTGATACATTCACTAGGTGATTGGACCATACTTATGCTTTTAGGGCTCCTACTCAGTATATAATATTTTCTGTCAAGACAGAAGAAACCTGAAGTGGTTTCTGGATTGCAATATGGTAGCCAATACTCTGTCAATGTTTTAATGGTGTCTCCTGTGTTTACTGGACTAGTTGCATCGTTCAGTTCCAACTGCAGGGGATCAAACCTCCTCCTCACCTATCAGTGGTGCCCTTACTGACCTCAGTGGTCATTGCTTCCTCTAAAGGCACTGCTGTTCAAATGAAAAGCAAGCCAATTATGTCTATGCAAACTTTGTTCCTAACTGTTTGCACAATGTAGATGTTGACATTTATGTTGTGGCCACAAGGGGCCTCAGACTACCTTCACTGTTGACACGAGCACTGGATCTGCTGAAGGTGTAGTGATATGGGATGTCCATGGCCTGTTACTTTCAGATAACCTGGGTGTTTAATTATTCTTAATATTTGCTCTAAGTTCTAAGCACTGGCATAAACCTGGTTTTGCACCTGTCAGGCCATCTTCACTAACACCATCCTGTCCTTATTGCCAACCAAAGGTACGACCGGTGGACTTAAAATTGTTCAGACGCTGTGCTCACCAATAATTAATGAAAGGCCACCCAGTGTTGGTTTACTAACACTCTGAGACAGCTGGGACTGGGTGTAAAGTAGTTTGATGTGTCTTATGGATTTCTGCATTGGTAAATACGACCCAGTGTATGTTATTGAATTGTCAAATTAATTAATAATTTTCATTTTAGTGTTTGTTAGTACTCTCATTCTGTCCTTTGTATGTCTCATACTTGTTTTTAAGTTTACATGAAACCTTTTACAGTTGAGAATGAAATAAATTCATAGATGAAGACAGCTGTTCTAAAACTGCTGAAGAGGAAGTTCACAGTGTATTTAATAATTACAGGTGTGATGAATAATAAATCATAATATATTAAAATCTCCCTAAAAATTGTTTTTTTTTATTTAAGTTATGAGTCATTTTAAGTGTCATTTAACTAGTTTGATACAATTAATGAGGAAGGGTGTGATGAATAATAAATCATAATATATTAAAATCTCCCTCAAGAGTGTTTTTTTTCTATTTAAGTTATGAGTCATTTTAAGTGTAAGTGTAACTAGTTTGATACAATCAATCAGCCATAACCAATCGCTAACGTTTGGTCGTGACATATGTCTTTTCCGGAACCCCGTGGGAGGATGGCCATAAACACAAAACTAAGCAAAGATTGTTCTTGCTCCGGCTTTAACTTCTTGATATTCGGCAGCGTTGCCACAACGGACCGAATGGCTTCGCTCGCATCTTTCTTATTTTGAACAACAACTCAAAATAACGCACGAGTCGACATCAACGTCATCGTTCTCAGCCACTCCCTCTGTTCGCTGATTGGCCCGGTAAAAAATTGATCGGAGAAAACCAAAGTCTACAGCGCGGGGGGGGGATGTTTCAGATCAACTTTATCGCATGCAGACTTTTTAATAGATTTAACTTTAGTGTTTGAGATGTGCAGGAATCAACTTAAAACAGGTTTTCTTTCGTTTCCTGAAAGTAACAGTTTTGGACATACAAGGCTTCCGTCCGACAGCGATGATTTGTGTGTGTGTTGTTGTTACGTCAATTAACATTTTACCAAAATTCAAGCTCAAATGGAGTTTGACAAGGGTTTTTGACCAGTAAATGAATTTTCAATCCACCCAGATAGTTTGTTATTAAAGATTCCACTAGGTGGCGACAAATAATATTGTTGACTGAATCGTTGACGTGTAGGATAAAGATTGTGTTGGTGTTCGAATGGAATGTACAAATTTCAAAGTACAATGCTAGGAGTAAAAAAGACTGCTACCATCCTTTCCTAAACTGATTGTAAAAACAAAGTGAGATTTTCCAACACTCGAGTATTTAAATGGTCAGCAATAAATACCTCCTTAGACAGCCTCTGCTTGTCTTTCTTCTCCCAAGACCTTTAGATCTTGTTCCTGTTGCTAACTTACTCCTGCTCCTGAAATGAGCTCTGGTCCTGATTACTACTACGGCTGAATGGTACTTCTTTTAATGACACGATAGAATTAACTGCGTTCGCCATTACGTTGTTCAAGTTCAACTGGGCTCAACTCGCGAGATGTCCCAAGTCTCTCTCGCTCTCGTTCTCTTTTTTATTTTTATTTTTAAAATCACATTTGATAAAGATATTAAAGTAGTGTTTCATTTTTTCTTGTTTTTCAAATTCAAAATTGTTTTCAAATATTATTTGTCACTTAATCTTAAGGATTTTTAATAGTGTATGTTTGTTCCCACCAATCGCTGCACAAGTTAAGGATACGTATGATGACGTAAGCACGTTAGTGCGAGCCCTCCCGGAACCCATAGAGAATGCATTGCAGTGCCTGCAGTTCGAAAAAAAAAACATCTTTGAATGTAAGTCTATGGGAACACTCTGGGCGATTCTCAGCCAGAGTGAAATCCCCCCAAAATAGGCGGTACTCCACAGAACGTGACATGACGCTGATTGGACTATATCCAGAGGCACAGTGACGGGTAGCAACTCTGTGTTGAATGAGATTGTGAATGTGATTGAAAAAGTCCCTTTCACACTTTGGTGGTGCGTCGCCCAATCGCCCTAATGAAGAAACCGCCCCTGCCTCTTGATACATTTTGTTTTTTAGTTTTTCCAAAGTTACTGATAAGTTACAATCTGTCATTATTTTCTCACTCTTATATCGTTTAAAACTTTTTTCCCCCCTTTTTCTGTGGAAGGAAGAATGTCAATGAAAGGGTTTGTTTCGGTCAAATGAGGGTTAGAGAGATAGATTCCAAAAATAATCTATTCCAAAGGTTGATAATTCTGAAAGAAAAATCACCATGAATCTATGTAGGCCTATCTATAGTTAACGTGTGGAAAGTGGGCTACAATGAAAAAGAAGAGTCTTGTTGATTTTTTACTAGTGCTACAATCATTGATTTGGAATTCCAAGAAATAAACAATGTTTTAATGCTTTGAAACACTAAGGCATGGTTTCTCTACTTTCCACTGAATTTGTGTCAAGTTTTCAAGTTGTGCTCACTGCAGAGCCAAATGACGCACAGCTCTCTGGAGGTCATGGGTTGAGTTATGGGTAAGGTTAGAGTGTGGTTGGATATTCTAGTTCCACCCATTACTCCCAAATTACATTCAGACTTCATACTCCACCCATGGCTCTGCATTTTCATATGTGAGTTCCAAATGAAATATAGTAGCCTACAAGATGAAATGGAATGTTACTAAAGCTTTTTAATGTTTTTTTTTTTAATCCTAAGACAGATAGTGAAAATACATTTGAATGTGTTTGAAGTTTGCCAAAAATAATTGACCATAATAGGACAGTCAGTTATAAAAAGCCACCCTAAAAAAGGTCAAAGGTCAGATGTTGAAAACAAATTTTAGTCTTAAATATATGTAAAATATAAAGTCATATTTTTTTTTCTAGCTGTGGTTTCATAATTAGTCCAATGTAGGGTTAACATATATATCTTCATATTTTGAAGTAAAGCATTTTATGAGAAGGCTATTCTACTACCTTTATTTACTGTGGTCATGATTAGATTAGGTGAACAAGTTCATTCTGTCTTTCTTTAACAGTAAAACAAAGAATCGAAAACAGTGAGGAATTGAACAGCCCTATTGCCCTACTGCCTGTGCAATGTCCTGCTTTTTATACACTCATAACAAATAAATGAATATGCTCAGAGAGAATGCCAAAGAAAATCTCTATTGGGTGAACTGTTCCAAACTTGCATCACCTCGACGTTTAGTTTTGTTATGGATTAAATGTTAAATTGGACATTCACAGTTTTAAACCAAAGCAAGTGCTCTTCAGCAAGATGCGTTTTTCTGCTTTTTGCTGTTTTAGTAATTAGAAAACAGGCAATTAATGCTTAAAACATTTAAAACATTTCAATTTATGTGGAGGCGATTGTGACGTAGCAGCTCTGTTATCATTGCCGTTGTAGGACTATCATTGTCCAGCAGGTAGCGCTGGTCACATTATGCTGGTCACCCTTGTGATTTACTGCATCATTATCCTGCAGTCTTATGCAGCCTTCCCTATCTCACAGTATCATCTTTATGCTCTGTAATTACACCTAAAACAGACTTGTCTAGTTTCTTCCCACCTAGCACACACAGCCAGCAGACATAGCAGTACAAAAAGATGTTTTATTCACAGTTCGTGTCTTTTATTGGTTACAGAAGAGTTTCTGACAGAGCAAAGCAGGCCCAGATGCAGAAAGCAAAAGGGTAGATAAAACAAAAAAAAAAACATGGACAGAGAAATAGTGAAGAGGAGGGGAGAGGGGGAGTGAAGAGGATATGTTTTCTTTCAGTCCCCTCTCTCCTCTCTTCCTTGGATGGTCTGTCTCTCTCACTCCCTCCGTGATAAGCTTGGCATCGCTTTTAGGAGGCCCAACTCTCTCGGTACAAAACCCTCATTTTCTCTTTCTTTTTAGTCAACCATCAGGGGAAAAAACGAGAATGATGATTGGTTCCTCTATTATAGAGCGAGATCACTCCATCTTGCTCCCCTAGAGTGAGCTATCTTCCACATCTATCTAGAGAGGTATATCAGCCCAAAGCTATAGATGCCTTCATTTCAACCCTCTAGACAGCAGCATAACATGCAACTTTCATGCATGCTTGATTGTAATGAAAGAGAGGTGGTCATGGGTAATGGGTGAGAAACAGAGAGAAAGAGAGAGTATGTGAGAGATATAGAAATGATGTTAATTTTATTGAAAACAATCCCATGTCCCCACTTGACAGACACTGGTCATGAGCCTCTCCACCCTCCCAATTCAGTCTCAGTGAGACAAGTCTTTGGAGAGATGGAGAGGGTAAGTGCTTGAAAGTAACAAATATGATGGAAAGGAAGAAAGGGAGGAAGAAACACAAAGAGAAGGAGGACAAAGAACAGCCTGGGAGAGTAAAGCAGAGAGAGAAACACGTTCATCTCTTTATTTTCTGTCTCGTCTCCAGAGCCATTTACTCCTCCTTCTCCTCTCCGTGTGTGATGACGTAGCAGATGTTCTTGTAGTCAACATTGCCAGCCACATCTGGGGGGAAGGCGGCAAACAGATTCTTCATCTAAAGGAGGAAGAACAAAGAATTTAGGATTAAACAAACATTAAGGCTGCGTTCACACTGCAGGGGCTTAATGCTCAATTCCGATTTTTTGAAAAAATTCGATTTTTTTGCAAGGCCGTTCACATTTCCAATTAAATGCGACCTTTTGTGATCTCCTACGTGAACGTGAAATGAAGTGACCCGCATACGCAGAAGAGTACTCAACGGTCAACAACGTCACTTCTTGTTTCACTTCAACGCAGAATTATGACGTTTGTCGCATATCAATGACGTGCGGGTCGGATACATGTGACCTGGCCGTTCAGATTGAAGTCGCATTTGAAAAGATCAGATACATATCGGATTTGGACCACATACCCAAGTGGCCTGGGTCACATTTGAAAAGATCAGATCTGTGTCTTTCAGACTGTCATGAAAAGATCAGATACAGGTCGCATAGGGGCAAAAAAATCGGAATTGGGTCATTTCAGCCTGCATAGAACGTAGCCTAAAATGCTTTTAGAGATTTGAACTAATCTAGGAAAATAGATTAAAGTTGCGATGAAACTGAAGTAGTATCTGTTTTCTATATTCTGCGCGAAATGGATTGCCAAAAAAGAAAGAAATTTAGGATGGGATTTGGCAGATCTGAAGTCCTACATATGTCATCAGAGAGAATGATGTTTTGATTAAAAATTATAATTTAATTAAGTTAAAAAAGAACTTTAAAAATTAAACATACATGGATGAATAATTTACAATAAGATAACCTGCATTTTGAAAATAGGGTGAATTCTCTTTTCATGCCGACTTTAAACTTCTAAAGACGAGCAACATCTGATCTCACCTCCTCTGCAGTGAACCTGTCGCACTGAGTGGTCAGAAGCTCCTCGAGGCTGGAATGAAATCGAAAGAGTAGCAGTCAGATATGAAATCTTTCTTTTTTTTCTGCATGGGAATAAAATGTCAGTGAACGTAGACTCACAATTCCTTCTTGATGGTGCCAGTGCCCTCTGGGTCCAGCACCTTGAAGGCAGACACAATGACGTCTTCGGGGTCAGCACCTTTCAGAGACACAGAGAGTGAATTGCACCGACTGAATATACAATGATTGGAAAACCAAAGGGAAAATGGACTTTTGCATACCCTTCAGCTTCTCTCCAAACATGGTGAGGAAAACGGTGAAGTTGATTGGGCCGCTGGCTTCCTTGATCATAGCCTCCAACTCCTCATTCTTCACGTTCAGCTGACCTATAGAGAGAGATGAGGACGCTCAGCACAGATTCATGGATGTATTTACAAAGTACACAACTGACACAAATCATAAACGCACCCAATGAGGCCAACACGTCCCTAAGGTCGTCTTTGCTGATGATACCGTCCCTGTTCTGGTCAATGATTGTGAAAGCCTATGTGTGCAGGCCAGAAAAAAGACAAGAACATTGTTACAGGAGTAGGTGGTGACGAAAAATGAGGCTGCTGACAGTTGCAAACCAACGACTAATGAGTCTTATCAGGAAATCTTCCCCTTGCAGGCTTTCTTTCTTGCCTGACAGTAGTAAAAATGTCCTTCTGAATCACGTGAAACTTAAGAAGGGGCTTGAATACTTAACGGCAGCTGCAGCTTCCACCCGGCCCCCACAGAGACCCTCACTGATCCTTCTCTCCATCTGGGCGACGTGTTAAGTCAATCCCAACTGTAATGTCAGACATTCCTGAAGAGGAACTTGAGAAGGCTGTATCACTTACTAATAAACTACTCAAACCGTTTCACATCCTTACTTAGCTCAATCGCACACTAGCCTGACGCTAATTCCAGTCACCTCACCCTTTTAGCATGTGCTCACATACTCTTTTACTTAGTGTTCGAGATAATCATGCTAATTCAGATTAATCATGTTTGAGAACCATATCTAGATACAACTACTCTTAAATATCAAATTTTCTCCAGGTTTTTATTTTGTGTGTGATTTATATGTAATTTCTGGGTCCACTTTCTGTTTTTTTCTTGCAACCACTTCAAGCGCCCTAAAACATGAACCTTATTTACAATTGGTTTTTTTTTTTTTACTCACACTTTCCTTTGAGTCCAAGATAGAGGGCTGTTATTTATTACTTTTATCCATTAATCTTGTCTAATATTTCACATTCTTTTCTTTCTTTCTGTCTCTCTGGCATGCAGTGTGATCTTCAGCTGCTGTCCCAGTGGTATCAGAACAGTGTCTGACAGATGGGAGGGCAGTGGAGAGGAAGTCTCTTCTTATATATAAATTAGCAGACAAGACAAATTGATTAGATTAAGACGATCTGTTGAATCTGTCCAGTTGCTATACTATACAATCCTTTATATAGATATGGTTCGACCTTTCTCTTAGTAGGGGTTCATTTTTTTTGGCCTTTGATCATATTAGCATTAAAGGGCCAGTTATAAAGTAACCTCTGTGACTAATCAGTGGTAACTTATTGCACTGAACTGATGCATACTAACATTTACCCCCATCAAACTCATTCGAATTTGATAAGCCACAATAAAGTGAAAGAATGCAACTTCGAAAACAACACATAATGATCTCAAAATATGATGTTTGTTAAGTACCAATGTATCTGACATGGTTGAATTGGTGTGCTTGACGATTGACAAGAAGATCTGAAAAAAAATTTACCTCCTTGTACTCCTGAATCTGGCTCTGCTCAAACATGGAGAAGACGTTGGAGGAACCCTCTCCTCCTCCTGCCCTCCTCTTAGCCTTCTTGGGTGCCTACATATGTAAAATAAAACATATAATAATAATAATACAGTTTTTAATGTTTAACACAGCAGTGCATGCAAATAGAATAGATGTAGTGCTCATTTTTTGACAATAATCCATATCAACATAATTTGAAAATCCGAAAATTAGACACTCACATAGCAGTGCAACACAGAGCTTAGAGACACCAGACTCTCACTCATAAGACATTTTAACACATTTATTGTTAATGGCCTAAATCCTAAAAAATATCTTTGCATAAGTTTACAATGATTATTGACACTGTATTCAGTATTTTTGTAGCTTCAAGGGTATCATAGTCAGCTACTGGAAACTGTTGGATTGGATTCTGTATTGAATTTGAACCAAAGTACCTTTACATTAGTACATTAGCATTATGCTTTCTGTAACTATGCTGAAACTTACAGCTTTCTATATACAAACATATAATCTTTGTCCACTCAATAACTTTTAATAAATTACAAAAAACTACATGTTATGGGAAGTGAAAGCAAAACCACTTAGTTTTGCAGTTTAAGCATTAACTTCCTGGTTCCAGTAATGCAGGTTCAGAAAAAGTGCCCAATTTATCACATCCTGTTAAAGGTATTGTAAGTCCAGAGTTCAATTATCCAAGAATCAGACGCTGATTCAAAACGTGAGCTCTCCTCCACGTGACCCTGCTGAGAGTGAGGCTTTATGTCCTTGGTTCCTATGTGTCCACCTAGATGGTGTGGCCAGGTAACAGCTAAGGTACTGGTTACTCACCATGCTGGGACGGTGTGAAGTCTAAGAAGCTCAAGAAGTGAAGACTGAAGCCGCGTAGTGACCTGTACCCTCAAGCCTTATATACTGCCGAAGGCCCCTTGCTAATTATAGATCCAACCTTAAGTGTGGCTTGGGAAACAGCAGACAGAAAGAGGGAAACTATGAAAGGGGAGAGAGATGAGGTAGGGGGAAAGTGTTGAAGGAACACAGGGTGGGATGCACTATCATCTTACAGTGCTTAGAAATAGCTATTAGAGTCTTGGATTGGGATGAATCTGATACTAATGGCAGCAGTATGCGTGTCTCACGTAGACTAATAAGGACATGGAGACGTAAGGGACTGTTTGAGCTTCGCACAATCACATAACTCAGTTTGAAATGAATGAGCTGTAACCATAGACACTGAGGAGGACACAACTCCCACCACTATATTTAGATCAATATTGGGAGGTTGCAATCAGAGATACTGATTGATTTAAATCCAGAGATTTTTTGAACCAATGATAAACTTGTGTACACGCCCCCATCTGATTTATAAGACGCAGTTCTGGCGTCAAATCATAACCCTTCCCATCGCCTCTTTCCAAGTCAGCCCTAATTGAAAATAGGGTTTTAATGCCTTTCCTAGTATAGTGATGCCGTAAGATTTGGGCCCATGTCCCCCTCCCTCACCCTGCCACATGACCATGCCTATATTGAGCACTCTCTCTCTCCTTGGCGCTCTTTGACCTCATTTGGCCACTCTAGTCACTTTGAGGTGCAATTTGTGGTGGCAAATGGGAAGCTGCTCTGTGAATGGGCACATAATTATCCTCTTTTCTTTTAGTCTGAGATGTTCAGCACAATGCAGTCCAGTGGGGTTGGTAGGGACACATGAAGAGAGGCTTAAAACAGGTTCTTTTGGGAAGGCGGGGCAATGGACAGCTGAGAGCGACCAAAATAGCACAACAAACTTGTCTGCTTCTTGTGCTTGCCTTTTCTTCTCTGTTTAATCCATCAGTAATTTCCTCGACCTCTTCTGGAAACTCCACAGTTTGTTGTGCGTTCCGTTCCTCTTTTAGATTAATTTGATATCTTGTGAGTTTGTCCTTTACTTGTGTTCCCATATGTAGATCTTGCCTAGATCTTTCATTGTTCTATTTAAGCAATCTTTTCTAATAGATTAGCTCAGCTATAATTATATGCAGCATTTTTATGAGGTGAATTTTAAGTGTTTTAAAATCAGAAAGTCATGTAAGTAGTGCATTTGCATCCTTGATAAATTTTAATCTATTTGATCAAATTCATATTGATTACCAATGATTTCCAACATATATATATATATATATATATTCGCATTAAATGATTATATATAATTATAAAAAGATTATTGTAAATTATAATATTGTTCATTAATAATGATCTTGAAAAGGGTACACAAAGTATAACATTTTTCTGAATTTCCTTATATATATATATATATATATATATATATATATATATATATATATATATATATATATATATATATTGTATGTGGGTATATATACTGGATTTATATTTTAATTCTCAAATTTTAAGTTCTCAAATTAGATATGTATAGCCTATGCTATATTAACACACCCCTCATATAACTATATATGGTGGAACAGCTTTCAAAGAGTGTGTGTGTGTGAGAGAGAGAGAGAGAGAGAGAGAGAGAGAGAGAGAGAGAGAGAGAGAGAGAGAGAGAGAGAGAGAGAGAGAGAGAGAGAGAGAGAGAGAGAGAGAGAGAGAGAGAGAGAGAGAGAGAGAGAGAGAGAGAGAGAGTAACAGGGAGGGAAGGAGGTTTCTGGGTCAGAGGATGTGTGGACCTTGATTCGAGATATTTTATGTCATAGTAGAATGATTTAGGTCTTCAGTTTAGGCCTGTTAAGTATGTTCGCTTCATGACTGATATGGTTGTACACATCTGTGATTTAGTATCTTCAGCCTATAGGCCACTGTGTTAACTCATCTTTGTTTTGTTTATAGCCTGTCAAAGTGTTCATGTCTATACGTACAGTACGAGTTATGCGTAACGTGATCTGATATGTTTCTTCAAAGCTGTTTATCATGACAGAGATGACTGGAATCCGGATGAGGTGAAAAAGGCCACACCATCGCTATAGGGGTTAGACATACCTCAGGTCTGCAATGTGCAGAGGTTATGGTTGAAATGAGGATCTTCATGTTGCATCCAACACTGAAGGCGTTGGTCATTTTATTTCTGTTCTTAGAGCTCTAATGTACGCTACCGAATCTCCATAAATCTTCATAACCTGTTGTGATTTTATTATTCATTACACTAACCACAATATCTGCCTATACTGAATGTTTGTATTAAATCTACTCACCATACTAAAATTTTAATTTTCCTACATGTTGACAATTACATATATGTATATATATAGTTGAATGAAGTACAATAAAATTGATATTAACACTCAAACCGAACAACCAATGTTGTAAAAAATGTCCTTATTGCTGGTGTGAAATATGCAGTGTTGAAATACACTCAAAATGTTCAAACAGATCTTTACAGAATTTATTATAATGTTCATCAGAGGATTAATACTAAAATCATTGCATCAAATTCTGTCAACAAATTATCATTAAAATAAATATTATAACAAAATGGATCTATATTAATTTCAGACAATGTGTTGTGGATGCAGTTAGAATAGAAATAGAAATAGAATAGAAACTGTGAATATAGAAAACATTTATTCAATAAAACACATCTAAAATTACTTCTATCATATATATATATATATATAATTTGCGGCGTTATATAATAAAACATAATTTTTCTCACGCTAAATATACAGTAGGTAGTAGTACTGTTAGTGAGGTGCAGTGCCCTCTGTTAACCTTATAAAGAGCTGCACCTCAGAAAAGATTAATGCATACAAACTGTACAGTTATTTTTTAATATTGACTGATATGACTGTCAAACCTATTAAAAACTATTACTATTAAATAATGTGTAAAATAAACTAAAAACTAAAAGAAAAAAGGCACATCTACATCCTCAGAGAATTGAGCTGATGAGAAAGAAGAAGAGCAGACAGGGCATGTATTTCAGTTTGTTTGTGAAACCTCCTGAACTGAGTGAAACATGTTTTGTAAGGCAGAACTTAACAGTCACATAAGTTCATTTACATCCTTCTGTCAAATAAAAGATGAGCATTGAGTACAACAAATCCAGACCTATTAACATACACAATACAATTACTTTCATTTAGGCTCCCTCAGTATAAAATGTAGAAGATGTAACAATAAATTAAATATCAACCATTGTTATAGCCTATGCATATACAACTAACATGTAATCTTAAATAAAGCAAATACTCAATCCCTTCACTAAACATGCATAACATCTGACCTCATTTGGCAGTGTTTGAATTGCTTTGAATGCAATATGAATTTTTGCAGTAATGTCCGCACATAAATGATGGGTGTAGAACTACTTGTGGTTTGGGTCTGTTTTATGACATTTGAAGCAAGAAGGAACTAGGCTGAGATGGGGGCTGAGACGTATAGGCCGACCACAGAGAGGAAATGAGAAACCGTTTACCAGAAATGCCATCAAGATCAGAAGTCAGTGCTAATTTACATACCTTCATAAAATTAAACAGACAGCAGGATTCTTCAGTAATACATTTCATGAATCCTTAATACATTCATTAATCCATTGATTTAGAACAGGATTTACTATTTTGATGACAACCTAAACACATGCTTGTGATAATATGTATCTGCACCAACAGAGGTCAATCTAGCCAAGATCAATGAGGTCCTCCTCAACGTATCCCACTTCTTCACGCTTCTTCTTCAGCCAGTCAGCTCTTAGTTGCTTAATCTCATTTCCATAGTACTCATGCAGTTTACTAAATTCTTCCAAAGGATCAAAGCCCACAACTGGCCACTCCCCGTAAGATGGTGCCGGACCATTTAAGGGGGTGACGTGGGCATTTCTCTTGGGCCAGAGCTTTGGAGATCTCTTACTGGTAGTTTTTAATTGAATAGGAGGGGCATGAAGACTGTAGCTGATGGGTCTGTTCGGGATAGATGGGGGTGGTGCTGAACTAGCGCTGTAGCTTCGCCCATCTCTGGGCACTATGGAAGTCCCATGTACGAAATAGGGTTGTCCTGTATTCCAGGAAGCCATTATCTTATTGGGTGTAGAAGTCACTGCTGAGGTCTGGATGGAATCACAAAGGCCTTTGTCTCTTCTAGCTTCTGTTTTATTGAGAGCATAAACAAATATAATTTAGACAAGATGATTGCATTCAAGCTAATACAGCCACACAAAACACATAAACACACCTTGGTAACGTCTCTCCAGGTCTCTGACAATCATAGAAAGGTAGATGTGGCTAGCGCAGAACAGAGCGCCGATCCAGCTCTCCTGGCTGTTATGATCATCAGCTGCTAGTCTATAAGTGCGGAGGCCTGGTCCGGTGAACACCAAAGAGAAACAGAACTGACCGTTCGTCTCACATGCCTGCACCATGCAGCCCTCCAGAACAATCACACCCAACAGGTTACGATCGCCCGGACGCTCCTGATAAAACAACAGATTCCCCTTCAACACGAACCAGCGGCGCAGGTAAGTGGTGTTCCTCTCTCTCTGTAGAAAAGAAATGTGGTAAAGGTTCAAATACAGGTAGGACGAGGAAGTCATTTCAATTATGACTTGTTTAAAGAGAAAGAAAATTATTCTAGAGTGAACAGAACAGAGACACGCAGGAGATGTGAAAAATGTATGTAATGCACAGAAGACTGATAGACTTCGTAGTGTCACTAATTAAGAAATAGGCCAATGGCATGCTTTTAATAAGTGTTTATCAAATGATAAGTGTAACAGCTTTGTTTCTCCAGTAGTACCATTCACTGATAGTGAGGTGGTTTATTTTTAGTCTGTTCAGAATATTGGCATTTGAACAATGTTATTATTGGAGATAATTTACAATAACTATTTCCTTATCAAATCATATAGTCCTGCTTGCCACCATCGTTTTTACTTTAACCATTTATTGTCACCCTTGGGGGCAATGTGTTTTACAGCAGTGGAGTACAAGCGCATACAAAACACCATAGTACATTAAACATGAATAAATATTTGAAGTGTACAATAAACTAAACATGCACCTTTTTTCTATTTTAATTGAGCAGGGAAATCACACATAGAACAAATGGAAATTTAAATCTGTTTTTGCTAAAGGGATTCTATACAAGGATCCTGAAGGTAACGTCTGATTAGATGTGTCAGATATAATGTAGTTCACTTTCCCAAGCACTCACTCACATAGTAAAGAAATCCAACAACCTGCAGTTTCAATCCCAACACTTTGATACGAGTAGTTACAGCACTCACCAGTGCATTTTACGGTTTAGAGTCAGCTTTTTCAAAGTAGCATTCTAGGTTAATTTAATAATATCTGGGTAAACTGACAAATCCAGGTCCTTACCTTTTTGTAGAGGTAACCCTCCTTATCTACAGGTGAAGTGCAGGACAGGTAATGGGTTAGAATCTTCTCATGGATCTTCATTACAACGCCACCTGGCGTTCAGCCGTGTCCTAGCGTGAGCACAGGGAGCGAGCTTTACAGTCAGCAAAAGAAATTACAGCCCATGGTCAAATCGAATTGGCTATTGATTGGCTATCGTCATTCTTTTAAACAGAATAAGATTAAAATGAAAAATAAATAAATAAATAGTGATTTTTTTTTAGAAAAAGAACGTGCAAATCATGAGTAAGCATTAAATCATACGTGAACAACCTGTCTATCCGGTTCACCCGTAGTCAAAGCACTGCCACGTAAATATTATGTATCCATCTTAAAGCATCTATATACGCTTTGTAAAAGGATAAACAAGGAAACAAACGGTGAAAAGGAATTGTAAACTCAGCTGTGACAGACCGCCTCAATATTTGTCAGGTGCACCAACTTACTTCTGTCAATGCCTTTCCGTTGATTTATCGAGGGTATCCATACGACCTTAGTGGAAAAACATAACTTAAGGCCAAGCGCCTCAATCTTGGCAAAGAAAGACCAATATTATTATTTAAGTTTCGTGTTACCAGCGCGCGCTCTCGCGCCGGTCTTCTAAGTGTTGAAATATAAATAACGCAACCCACTTCCTGGTAACAAAAGCCGATGTCCTATTCTCTTTAGACTTAATAGTGAAACTGCAGTGGCATGTGCGCTTTCACATCCACAACAAATATTAATGATGGGCATATAATAGGGGAAGTAAATAATTATTAATAAATAATCAAAACAGATACACTGCGCAGCTATTGATTCATGTTTCTAATTTAGGCTCTCATTAAAAATTTACTAGATAGATTATGTCAGAACTGTGCCTTTGCATAGAGGTGGCTTTTGCACAAATTCGCTGCTGTTCTGCATCTCAAATGCACTTTCTTGTATTTAGTTTTCATAGAGACGCATCATATTTTTCTCTTTCCAGAGAGTGAAATGTTCCCACAAAGCATACAAGCCAAATGATCAGATTCTCGTTTGAAAATAACAGAACAACAATTGCTCGTTTGGAAACGTAAATCAGGAGGTTATTGTTGTAAATATCAAGTGATGGACGTGAGGTCACACAGAAGTGAATTGATCGTAATGGACGTCATTCAACCAGTTCTCCTGTAGGTGGCGATCATAGGTGGCGATAGAGATTCGACCAGAATCACACGAATGACGTTGTTCCGGTTTTAGTTTTGCTTGAATGGCGCAGCGGGGAGAATAACATCCAGGTAACTATTATTCTACCGTGTGTTTTACACTTTATTAGTATTGGTTTATATCTGACCAGTCCGTTAAGCGTGTTTCTAAGTCAAGTTAAAGTTAATTTTATATGACTTTTGAACACATTAGCTAATTGACACGCTCTGAACGGACGCTCGCGGCATTAGCTCAAGCATTAACGTTACTCCGCAGTGTTGAACATTTTAAACAATTAAATGTGATGCTTAATTCAATTTTGTTTGCAATAATCCAACTGGATCACCAATCCAATGCATCCCATACATGTTTGTCTAAGGTTTTGTAGATATTAAAGAAATAGGCCTATACTTTATACACATCTCATTCGATGTAACGTTAACGTTAGTTTATGTGCAGGAGCGCAATTAAGTGTCTTCTAGTCAACTGCAGTAAGTTTGGTTGTCTATGAAGTGTCTTTTATTGGCTTTTAAATCTTAAACAATATGTACAGGTTTTATTAATTAAATCAGTTATGGAGTCCTAGCATCCTGTTAAGAATATAAAATATTTACCGTGTATACTAGACGTGTACACACACACAACAAAAACACAATGTTGTCTGATGTAGTTTCTTATGCCTCTTTTAGCATGTCGAAAAGGAAAGTGACCTTTGAGGATGGAGATGGGGAGATTACTTTGGAAGAAGTTGTTCCAAAGAAAAAGGTTGGCCTCATATAACTCTTTATATTTAATTATACTATGTGTCCTGTTATTCCCATGCATGTTGTTATGCTGATTAAAGGGATTGTCAAGTATTGTGAATGCCCATGCTCTCTTCAGCTTTATCCAATGTCTTTTTACAGATTGTTGATGTTGTAAGTGGCCCAGGATCCAGATTTAAGGAGAAACACTCATTGGACAGTGATGAGGAAGATGAAGGAGGGGATGAAAAAAATATCAGCAAATATGACATCCTTGCCAATGATGACGTGGAAGGTCTGTGAATAATTTGTTATCATGCAGATTAGGGATGTCCCGATACCTCTTTTTCACTTCCGATACCGATGCCGCAGCTTTGGCTATTTGCGATACCGATATTAATCCGATATTTTTATTTTATTCTATTTTATTCTTGAACTAATACTAGGCCTAATAAAATATATGGAAGCACTTTGCTCAATTAGCAACCTAAAAACATCTCACTCAAATGGATAACAAATACTTCTCCACTATATAGTCCACAACAACAGTTAATTATGAAAGACTGCCACCCTTTATTCAAAAAAATAAAAAATAAAATACAGGCAGGCAGGCTACTTCAGTAGGCTACTTAAGCTACCAACAGGTTTAAAGTTAATCATTAACAAGCTTTAAAATTACCCATTGGTCCGTGTACTTTTGCGTCCATTCCTTTTTCCTTTTTAACCCGTAAAACGAAAAATTAACGGTTGTTGTATTTTTAAAACGTAAAGTTGAACACCAACATTTTAATTTGAACTGTATGCACACCAAAAGCTGCGCAAAAAAAATAAATATTGACGTAAGTTATATATAAATAAGTTATTTTCTGTATGACCAGAAATTATAGAGAGTATTTTAAGTTGTTTCCACTGTTGAAAGAAAAACGGAAGTGTTCGCGCTCTGCACAAACCCTTTCTTGGATATGCGTCAAAATCCTGTGTAGCATACAGTTTACAGCCTACGGTTTATAAACTGAGGAGACGGATTGCAAAACCGTGTTTATAGTACACCGAAGGTAGTGGGATGGAGTGTCTGTTGTGAGTTTAGGGGGCACGTCAGCCAGAGATGTGTGTGTGCGCGTGTGTGAGTGAGTGAGACAGACTGCCAGCTGAACGGGTCGCCGAAAGAAGGATCTGAAGTGCCGGTGTTTCGGCTACAAAAACCCGCCGAACTGATCTGAAACCAGCCCAATTTTTATCCACCCGCCCAAACCCATTTTTTGCCCACAAAATAGATGGCAAAACCGCCCAATATGCGCCGCTTAATTGGATGTCGCAGCAAGGGAAATGCTATATTCAAGCATTGTTGGATAGGTATCGGATCATATTTTTTCTCCCCTCCGATCTCCGATCTAGCGTTCTGGGCCAGTATCGGCACGATACCGATGCTGTGGATCGGATCGGGACATCCCTAATGCAGATTATTAAATAAATTAAGCGCATTGCAGAATGTTTTCTCTCCTTCCTGTTCTCTCCTTCCTGTTGACCTTTGTAATGCCTTCCTTTTAAATTGTTTATAAGGCTCTGGGATGTGAACACGTATTCGTTCGGGTCACATGACGTTACTGTAGCTTTGCGCTGCCATCTTTACGACCGACGGTCTCAGTAATGCCTGCAATATTTTGTGCAGTTGGCTGCAACAACGGCCGAAAGAGGAACCCCGAACTGGTATATTATTCTATACCAAAAGAAAAGGATAGAAGAAATGTCTCATTGTATCATGGCTCATCTTTCTGTGCGCACAAACCCGACCCGAAGCGTGCAGCCGTAGAGCCCTATACAGCGTGCGAGTAATGAATTGAGCTCTGTTTCGTGTCTGAATGGACAAATACACACAACATTGTTTAAATGTCCGTTTTGGTGAGTATTCACGTAAAATATGTCGGTTATGTCTTAAACAGAGTTGTCATCCAGTCTCTTTGGTAGAGAGAGAGAGACGAGGAAAACAAATGCAAATAGAAATTATCGCGGCCGAAAAAATTATCGAGCTCATTTTTTTTTATCGTGCGATTAATTGATTTATTGACTATCGCGACAGGCCTAATACAGATTAATGACAGCTAGCCGTGAGCCGTGGCTAACAGCTGGCAAGCTACACGCTGTTAGCCACTTAGCTAGCTAACAAGTCGCTACTTAGTCAGAGCAAACTACCACCAAAATCATACATTTGATTTTTTTTTATAATACCTACATTTCCCATGATTAAATATAAATCCTTGGTGGCCAGGTGCCGCACTTTTATGTCTTTACCCATCCAGCAACAGCATATTGATACGCGTCTGTACTCTTGAAAGCCTTCAAGCGATCCCCACTGTATGGGGAGGGGTTATGTACAAGATAAATATATATATATACATATATGTCATGGAAGGCAAATTGGGGCAAGTCTGGGGCAGATAATAATGGACAAAAGAAAACTGGGGGTAACAAATAAGGATCGGAGCCTAAAATTTAAATTTTCTCCAGGTATCTCTGTCTCTCTCTCTCATTCAAATGGGCAGTTTGGGCGGCCATTCGGGCGAGATCGGTCGTAAATATGGCGGCGTTCTATTTGGTAGTGACGTAGGTGGCATCTATGAATACATAAGGAATTTTTATGTAATGAATGGAGCAAAAGGTTGACAAATGGCTGTATTTTGAAGCACAAGGTTGCTTGTATTTTAGTTATGATTAATAGTACTTAATATTTGTCTTTCACATTCTTTGTGTTTACAGGACAGGAAATGGCAACCATTGACTATGATGAGGGGGTACGCATCACCCCTTTTAACCTCGATGAGGAAATGCAGGAGGGTTACTTTGATTCGGAGGGAAACTATTTTGTCAACAAAGAGGAAGATATCAGGGACAACTGGCTGGACAATATTGACTGGGTACATTTTATTCAATAAATTCTGATAAATAATTGGTAATCAAAGCTTAAGCTCAAAGTTCCAATGTTTTTCTCACACAGGTTAAGATAAAAGAGCAACCTGTGAAAAAGAAGAAAGGCCTTGCAGCAAAGCGTAAGAGAAGGGTTGGTGATGAAGATGAAGCAGAGGAGGAGATAAAACGAGAGGAGCAGCAGAAAGACAGTGAGGAAGAGGAGATAGAGGAGGAGAAGGTGCCAGCAGAAGACCCTCTGGCTACATACAGCCATTATCAACTCACAGAAGCCATCATTCAGCTGCTGCTTCCTGGAGAAACAGTGGCTGCTGCTCTAAGAAGACTTGGTGGTCTTGGAGGACAGAAGAAGAAAGGAAAACTGAGAGGAGGAGAGGAGGAAAAAAAAGAGACTTTGAACAGAGACGCTGATAAACTAGACAAACTGACAGCGTTGGCAGATAGACTGGTGGGGATTGGAGAGTTTGAAATTTATCAGCAGACGTATGAAAAACTGGCCTACAAGCTGAAGGGGTTGACTCAAGGAAAGGCAGCCAAAACGCTTGAGGATAAAAAAGAGGAAGAAGAAGAGCTAGACATGTTCGCTGATGAGTTTGATGATAAGCATGGTGCAGAAAAAGACAAGGATAAAGACAACAGCTTAGGTCAGTGATTGGATAAGAATGTTTTTTGTTTAGTTGTAATTAGATAAATCTTAAATGAACCTGTATTTGTTGTAGTTGTCACATATAATCAAGTCTAGTTCAGATGCAAACAAATGAACTTTATCCAACATCAGTGAAACTACATTTTAAACACGTTTGTAATTTTATCGTCACTCTTCATTTATGATTATTTGATTCATGGCTAATCTCTCAGTAATAGCAGTGTTTCTCTCCAGTGAGTGATGAGGTCATGTGGGAGTACAAATGGGACAATGAGGAAAACTCGGAGCTCTATGGGCCCTTCAGCAGCCAACAGATGCAGGTAAGCAAACACACCAGAACTAGCACAATTTTCCTTTATTTCTATGTTAAATTTGCTATTAAAATGTAAAAACTGTGGCAGATGCAATGTTGCTGTTTTTTAGAGCATCTGACATTGGCTTAACCAATGACGTGACCAGCGAGTTGTAGACAGGCAAGAGTTTTGGCAAAAAAAATTACATGACCATTGAGTACATAATTACATGACCAATTCTGTATTTACCTACATTTGTTACAATGTCACAATGATTTTGATTTATATTAAAGACAGACACTTTTTTTGTGAAAGTTTAGGTATTATGAGCAAGAGTAGTGTATTATATATTGCTGTATCTTTTATTCCAGGACTGGGTGGATGAGGGCTACTTCAAGGATGGAGTATACTGCAGAAGGATAGACCAAGGAGGCGCCCCATTCTACAACTCAAAGAGAATAGACTTTGAACTTTACACATGATCTTTCCTTGTGTCATGTTACTGATTTTATTTGATTTCTTCTGCCCTTCTGAGAGGGCTTCTCTGAAAAATAGTTTACTCTTCAGTAATCGTCTTTGTCTTATGTACACACATACACCTGTATGTGCACCTGTGTTTGATACATGATGTGTTTTAAAATAAAGATTTTTTTTTCTGGCTGGATCCAACCTAATGTTCTGGTTAATATATATTATGTAGCTATCATGACTCATGCACTTTTGTAATAGCACGTTTATTGGATTTTCAATGTCCATTTTTTACAAGGCGCCGCTATTTTGCAACGCACGAGATTCAATATACAAACTGCGGGTACTCTACACATAAACCAACGAGAGCTTTTAAATTTACATCGGGACAAAGACGACTGTTTATGGCATCGCTATTGGTTGCATTTCTCCCTCCTGAAACCTAATTGACCAGTACGTTGATGCTACACATTTTTAATTGGCCACGATTTTAGAGTCTACCCGAGGGGCGGGACATGTTTTACTATGCAAGATTCTGATTGGCTCATCGACTGACCGGGAACACGCTCGCATCGAATGATAGGTCTGAACCGTGAAGCGCAGCGGTGAAACTCGGGCGCCGTCCGGCGTGGAAATGTCACACAAACGTCGGTGTTTTAGAAACAGCGCCCAAAGGAGATGTTTTCACTGCACGTTTCCCGTCAAACGATCTTTGGTTAGTGTGCAGTTTATTTACATCTGTTTTTAAGGTACGAGCTGGTAAAATACTCTTTTAATACACTGTATTTGATTGGTTTATGCTTGGATAGCAGCATAGCTTAGTTAGCCGCAATATACGTCGTCGACGTACATAAAACCACACCAGTGTCTCAAAACTAATATTTCTAATAAAGCCGCTGCTGAGCAACATAACTCATGACCGTAACCAATGAGGAATTAATATAGTTTAATCTTTTGTGTTTGAGATTTTTATGTGGGAATCTGTTTGACTGCGGTTATTGTATATTATTATGTGGATATGTCTCCGATATGAAACCGATCTTTTCTCGGTGCAATAATTGTGCTGAATGTCGAGTCGTTTAGCCGCACAGCATATTAACTTGCATAATGAGAAAATGTTATAATTGTGTCTAATAATATTTCTAAATACATGCTAACTTTGGTCTCCGAACAAAATATTGGGGACCAAATTGTACCGAAAGCAGCTCCTCGTTATGATGTGTTGTTCGCAAGTTAATTAATTATAGTCCAGTCATTTTATGAAAAAAGGTTGAACAAATTGCAACAGAAGCAAACTCATCTGATTTTGTATCCTCGATATGTCCTGAGTAAGGAAAAAAAAAAAAAGCCCCAAAGAATCCCATTAGGGGAAAGTTTCGAAAAATACCCAAATATAGTCTATTCATTCGCCTGTTTATTATTATTCTGACGTGAATAGGGTACAAATTTTAACCTTTAAATATCACCATGAATATTACTGAGTTGATTACTTGCATAAAGACAAACAAAAAATGTATTACAATTTTTTTAAAATTGTTTGTTAACATGGACAAACGGTGCATAATCTAATTACATATGTGCTAATTGGGTATAGCAGGTGAAAATGTCTTGTTGAATCTTGTTGACATATAACAGTAAAAGACTTAATGTTAAGGTCTGAATGGAACCCATTACCCATGAACATTAATACATAGAGGCAGGAAGAAGTACTTTAGAAACCAGCCTTTATTAATTATTATTAGATGGGGTTTGGGGCTGGGTCAGTGGGACTGTTTCTGGGGGATAAATCTGAGGGAAGAACAGGAGACATGGATAAGGACTCGGAGAATGCAGAAGACAAAAGGTAGGTAAAATAAAAAAGTGTCTGGATCAAAATTCTAGTTACGTACACAATGCACTCAATGCCCAAACCCCATCTAATAATAATTAATAAAGGCTGGTTTCTAAAGTACTTCTTCCTGCCTCTATGTATTAATGTTCATGGGTAGCCTAAATGGGTTCCATTCAGACCTTAACATTAAGTCTTTTACTGTTATATGTCAACAAGATTCAACAAGACATTTTCACCTGCTATACCCAATGTTTAGATTTTTTTGTGGTATTTATGCAAATTAGCACATATGTAATTAGATTATGCACCGTTTGTCCATGTTAACAAACAATTAAAAAAAACTTGTAATACATTTTTTGTTTGTCTTGATGTAAGTAATCAACTCAGTAATTTTCATGGTGATATTTAAAGGTTAAAACTTTTATCCTATTCATGTCAGAAAAATAATGAACAGGCGATTGAATAGACTATATTTGGGTCTTTTTCGAAACTTTCCCCTAATGGGTTTCTTCGGGGCTTTTTTTTCCTTACTCAGGACGTATCGAGGATACAAAATCAGATGAGTTTGCTTCTGTTGCAATTTGTTCAAGGTTGACCCCCATTTTGGCTTAAAATGACTGGACTATTATGTTTTTTTTTTTTATGAAAATGTCGCGCAAGCATTAGTAAACACGTTTACCTTACAACAGAACTGTTTAATCAAATACAGACAATATTATATTCTCACCGTACACATCAGTATTTGATAACTAACTGAGGAGTTTCTGCTTTTATCTTCATTATATCTTTATTTTTTTAAGTGGATGCCAATAGCTCTTCTTTTTATTGTATTGTTGTTACGCGCTTGTTGTGTTTGTTTGGTTTGAGTTGATTTGTTCTTTTACACATTACTGTGATGAAAATGAGAAATGTGACCCTGGCAACAAGCTGAAGTTTTTTTTTTTTTAATATATATTTTTATTTCACTTATCTTTTTGGTTAGCTATAAAAACCATGGTTACCATAATTATGATAAAAGCTTTTAAAAAAAATGTGATCTTATTGTAGCTTGTCCTTTGTTTTTATTTTAAGCTTTACTGATTAAAATGAAAGATAAATGTGCACACCACACACAATGTGGACTTAAAGGAATAGTTCAAAAGTTTGTCATCATTTACTCACCCTCATATTGTTCCAAATCTGCATGACTTTCATAAATGAAGATATTTTTAGAAATCTTTTAGTGTTTTTTTTTTTTTTTTGTCCATCCTACTTGGGACTGCGGTTGAAGTGATAATTACTGAATACAATTTATTAAAGTTGCCATGAAATCTAAATTGACAATTCTTATTTTTGTATGGAATATTACAATATTTATTATTAATATATATTTAAAAAATATATATATTACTCTTGTTATGACATCTTTTCTCTGATGACGTGTTTACTGGCATGAGGGTTGGGCAACCTGTCACTCACATGACATCACAGCAATTGCAAACAACTATCCAGCGATCCAATCAATTTCCGATGGAAAAATCAAGTCTTGCCCTATATTTTTTCTTGTTTGAGAAGCTGTTTCACGTATACTTCACAATAGAGAGTAACAGGCTTTTGCAACTTCCTTTTCATGCTGACTTTAAAAGGTTTTAAAATTTCATACTATAGGTTTGTTCATTTTTTTTTTATCCTTTTGTTCATCCTTAGTGAATTCTAATGACCATAAATTGTGTTTGTTTTGAATGAGTGCTTAATAATAACTTGGCATCAGTGTAAACTAAAATTGGAGTGAAACTAGCTAACCAACCAGTGATATGCTTGTTCCACAGTTGTGATGATTTGGGAATAAGGTTGGCAAACAGAAAAAGTGGACTGCACCGGACCAGGAAAGAGAGACAAAGATGAGGCTCAGTCATCACATCCTCAACACTTGAGCTCCTCCCCATGCGAGAGACGAAAACAGCATGGTAACATCATGTTTGTCATCCCTCAAATTTCACATTTCTCCTTTTTCATTGCAATGTAATTAGCTGGTTGCTTCTTCCTGACGATCTTCCAGACATAAGTCACAACTTAATGAATTCCCACAAGTTGATACAAGTAATAGAGATGTAGTCAAGAATAGGTTGCTCACAGCATACAGTTTACAAAACCATCCGAGGCATTACTCCTCATACTCATGCTTTGTTACTGTTGTAAGAGTCACTATGGTGTCAAGGAGGGAAGACCGACACAATGGAACTGAAATGGAAGAAAGGTGTAGATGGTGAGGAGTGAAGCCGAAAGAGTCACTGTTTAGGTTTTGCACTAAAGCGTTCTGCTACTGTCGACGCACGGGTTCTGTGAATCACATGACTTCAGTTATGCTTGTTCTCTACATGGTTATCTGCTTATTTATGTTGTCTAAGTACTTGTAACAACTAAATTTGTTTAAAATTACACCAAAGTAAAAAGTAAACCCAGATATGAGCAATGTAAGTTTAGTAATCTATATTCACATTTAATTAAAGTCAGTTAATTGTCAGATGATATTGGCTGTTGTTTTTGTTCATATTGTGTGCAACAGTCTGGTGGTGATGGAAGTAAAACTCCCGTTCATTTTCTCCATACTGATTAACCATGAGATGTATGCTTTTGTTTTCCCCCCAACTTTATTTGAAGAAAAATGTTTAATAGTTAAATTCTTGGTGAATAACTACACTTCCTATAGCAGCAACTTCGCTCCAGTACAAAAGTGATTGCATGTCATGTGATTGATCAGTTACTGTAAGACAGTAGCTTTACAGTGTGTTTTATTCTTAATTTCTTTGTTTTTTTTTGTTATCTTAACCTACTTTTATTTTTTTCTTGTTTTTAGACAAGCACCGGAATTGAAGTTGAGATGGAGGAGCAATATTCAGAGTGAGTGTTACTGGGTCAGAGGGACAATACAGATCTGTAACCCTTAGCCAGCAAACATGTTTTAAATATGTTTTTTGTCTCTTTATTTTAGAGATGCAACGGAGCAAAGCCATGACCGGAAGCCAATGGAGAGGGGTTCCCCAGAGAGCCCTTCACCAATAAAACGATGGGAGATAGGTCCGCTTCTACAGTCATTCAAATCCAAGATGGCTAGCTTCACTGAGATTGTCATGAGCCCTGTTCGGCTTTTTAAGCCCAGTGACTCTCTGTCCTCAATCGTACATCCTGAACAGCATGAACCATTAATAACTGAGTCAAATGTTGAAAATTCAACCCGGACAGAGGAGGGCGAGACGGATGATGATAAATGTAGAAATGGATTGTTTCCAAAAAGGCCTTCTTCTGAAAAACTGCGGTGCCACGCTGCTCCAAAACGCCATAGAGTTGCACAGAGACTTAATTTTTGTACAATTTCAACAAGTAACAACGACAAACCAGTATTGGATCATATTCAAATGCAGAACGAGGTTGCACCAAATGAAGAAAATCAGATAGACTGTCCTTCAAGCCAGTCACAACAAGCCGTCCTTCAGGATGTGACTCATGTTGCCAGTCCTTGTAAAGCATGGAGTCCTTTCTTCAGGACTAGACCAAATCTGTCCTCAGACAAACCTTTGAATTCTACAAGTGCCATGCATGTGTCTAGTCAAGCAAATGTTCAAGCGGATGCCGTTGTTGTTTTGCATCGGCTGTCAGGTGAGAGTCAGACCCCTAGCAGTGACACAGCCTGTGGACATATTCGTAAGTCTTGCTTTTTAGAAGAGGGATCAAACTTGTTGAACCCAGAGTCAAACAGCAACACAAACAAAACTTGCTTAAACAAGCCTGATCCTGGAGCCTCCTTTTTTAGCACTTCCTCTAATTTTGACTTGATGGATAAAGACACAAGCACAGGTGGTTCGTTTGGCAACAAAGAATCCTATCCACGGGTGGCCACCAGGAAAAGCCCTAGAAAGATGCATATGTCATGGACGGCTGAGCCCACCTCCAGTGAATTGGCCACTTTTGTGACAGGATCAAAGCCTTTGGATGTGGGTATAAGGGAATCACAGTCTGGAAACGTTATGGAGCGGACGCACCACTCAGCTAAAGTATCAGACCCTCCAATGAGCACTACTGTCGAGGAAGTGAGGGCAAAGAGAAGCAGAGAAGCTCCTCAGACAAAGAAAGACTTGCAGACAAGGAGGAAATGTGACACATCGAACGCTAAAGAGGGAAGACGTGTGAGGAATAAAAAGTTCAAAGACAATGGCATCACTCTGGAAATAAACCAGGAGGATGAAACCTTTATTCAGGTTAGGAAAAAGAAGAAAGGGGTTTCTATGACGCACACGCACCTAGACTCAGATGTACCTATCTGTAGTAGTAATACAGCAGATGTTGAGATGAGAAATTCTATTGAGACCTTCGAAGAAATGGGACAGGACAGGACGATGATAAGTCGGTTGAGAAAAAATGTAAAATGTAGGATGTTAATGACCCTTAGCAATAAAGGTGATGCCACTGATGCAACATCCTCTCAAAACTGCACACAAAATGACTCCATTAACAAGAGTGTGCACAGCAACGATATAAATATCATGAATGGTCAATCAGAATCTCCAGGATTTCAGCACCCTACGCAGCCACAAGAGCCTGAGCAGAGCATTGAAGCTCGAAAAACAAGACGGCATCTTAAAGGTTCAGGTGATGCTTTGCAGAAGAGAAACCTTCGTCCACCCAAGCATAAGTTTGAGGACTGCATGGTGACTTCAGTGCTTGATCCAGCAGGACCAAGTAAACCTTCAAAAATAACACTAGTGCACCGTCAACAGTCTATTTCTGTGTCTGAGGAGCAAGTGACATCTCTTTCTGGTCTTGCATCAAGAGAAGAAATAAAGGAACGTATGTCACCGGATTCAACAGATCCAGTGCATTTAGAAAGAAAACTAAGCAGACCCATGAAGAATGTAAACCGTCCAAGAAGAAAAGATGTTTCCGTTGCAAAAAGAAAAGGAAGCAAGGAGGAAGTTGAAGCCGTTCCAGTAGTGTCGTTGTCAGGTAGCGGCTCCAACCGCCTCCTGCGCAGCTACTCCTGCCCTGAAATCCCGTCCCTAGTATCCAGTGACTGTCATTTACCCCGGTCCCACACGCATGACAACAGCACTACCTCACCCAGCAGAAAGAGCTCACCCACTCAACTTCCGATCCACTATCACTCTCCGTCCAAGCGCACTCGCCGACACACTGTCTGCAGTGTGGAGATTGAGCGAGAAATTGCCCCTTTGTGTCTTCGTAAAGAGGTGTACCCTGCTAGTCGGGGTGGCCCTTTGTGCCCCTCTTCCCCTTATTCTCCTTCCACCTCTCTCACAGCCCTTGCCTCATATTTTTTGTCCAGTCCTTTAGCGTTCTTGTGTAAAAGCTCAAGCCAAGGGCGTAGTCATGCTAGTGATGCCAGCACTGGCAGCATTTCAGCTGCCTCCAGTTTTGTTGCATCATCATCATTATCATCATCGCCCTCCTTTAGTTCCCCCTTTACCACCCACACTTCCTGTCATGCTTTAACCGGCCTCTCCTCTGTTGTCACTCCCAGCCCTGAGACACCTTCTGCCTCTGTATCATCCCTCTGCAGGTAATTTAACAGATTCCCATCCACCCTATCCGAGTATACTCGCTTTTTTATTACCCATTATTATGCATGTACATTATTATATAATGTAGCATGTTGATGATTAGTGGTGCTCCGATCATATTCAAAGTGCTATTTGCCGATAATTGCTTATGACTGAATCAGTGATCTCTCAATTTGCCGATCTCATAAACCGATCTCATGCATACGTTGCAAAAAGACACGTGCCTGCCGTGAGAGGTGTGGCATTTATGACATGCTTGCGGTGGTGCCATCTCAATCTCTGTCCGGCGTGGGTAAAGTAATAATAATGCTAATTACATGGTGAAGTACAATTCATACATCTTTATTAAATAACTCTTGACCAATCGACATTAACAGTAGCAGCTATTCAGTCGGAATGCATATATACTCCACTCTCTTCTGAACTTTTCTAACAAAGTACACCATTTGGGAAACTGTATAAGGGAAAATTAGCCTCCCAAAAACCACAATAAAATAAGCAGACATGGTAACACTGCACCAGAAAAACTTATTATCAGCCTCCAACAAATTAAAAAGTCAGGAAATGTAAATAATTGTAAATAAAAAAACTGAATATTGCATGTTTAGATATTATAATAAATTGGTGAATAAAATGTTACTAATGAAATGACAAATATTAATAATGAACAAATCCCTGGGTTATACATCAATCTGGCATTAAACATTGTAGGCTCTTTTTCCTCAAAAGCCTATTTTTGTGTAAGCCTCTCTTTTAAAAATATTTACAATACCGTTCAAAAGTTTGAAATCAATGATTTTTTGTTTTTGAAAGAAGTCTTTCATGCTCACCAGGGCTGCATTTATTTGATCAAAAATACGGTAAATTGTGAAATTACAATTTAAAATAACTTTTCTATTTTAATATATTATAAAATGTAATTTATTGCTCTGATGAATTTTTGCATCATTCTTCAGAAATAATAATATGCTGATTTTCTGCTCAAGAAACATTTCTTATTGTGTTGAAAACAGATGTGATGCTTAATATTTGTGTGGAAACAGTGATACAATTTTTTTCTAAATTCTTTGATTTAATACAAAATTTAAAAGGTTAAAAGAATGTAAGTACAAAACATTATACATTTAACATTATAAAAGTCTTTCCTGTCACTTTTGATCAATTTAATGCATCCTTGCTGAATGTTGTAATATATTAGTGTTCTATAAATAATGCTTCATGGTAAAAAGAAGGCTTCAAATAAGACCCCATGATCAATGATTGGTATCGGCCGATACTGCTTCCAGTGATCGGCCCCAAAAACACTGATCGGAGCACCGTTATTGATGATCTCAGACATTTTACCCTTAAGAAGAAAAACCTTTTAAAAAAATGCATGTCAGTAGTTAAAATGCAACTTTTTCTTCGCTCAAAGTTCTTTGGAGGAAGACCATGGAGTGCTTCAGATGGAGTGTGAGGAGGCAATAAATGAAGAAGAGAGATCCAACTTTGACCTTAAACACTCTGCAGCCATCTCAGAGGAGAAAGCATTATCAGATTCTGAAATCAAGGTGTGAGTTTTCTCTTAACTTTGGTTTGTGGTTTAAAAATGTATCATTATTCTTAATCCTTTCTTCACTTTCTGTGTGAACAGACAGAAATAAAGGATGGTCAAGGTGGAAAGGTGTCCTCTATTCGTATCCGTAAAAAGATTCCAAAGCCCCAGAATAATCTCACCCCTATGGGCCTTCCTAAGGTCATCAGGTGTGTATGCATAGAGAAGGTCATGGACTTGGTCATATTTATCTTTTCTCTTTCTTCCTAGATGAAGCTAATGTGTGTTTACATTTACCTCATCGCAGCAAAGATGCATTTCTTTTTGTGTTTTACAGAATAAAGAAGAAGGATTTTAGCTTGGAGGAAATCTATACCAACAAAAACTTCAGCAAACCTCCTGATGGGTGAGACATTTTCCAAATGTGTTTTATTTTCTGGGTAGTTAATACTTAATAACCCATTTATCGACTTAATAGGCTCTCAAAGTTTTCTGGACAGGCATCTGATCAAATCAGACCATCCAAATACCACCTGTATTTATCAATAATTGCACAGACCTCTTTGACCTTAAGAACATTAACACTAGGACAGCAATGCAATTACAGTGTGTATGGCAAGAGTCCATTTCAAAACCATGAAAGCTAAATGTTTTGAAATATTTTTTATGTAAAAACACCCCTCAGACTGGTTGTATTTATTGATTTATTTATTTATTTGTCAACTCATTTTCAGGATTTCTAGTACTCGCAGGAGGGTAGACAGAATAGCCCCGTTTTAGTACCTTTTAGCTCAAAGTGTTCTTGTACTGCCAAAGAACATGGGTTTTCCCAAACTGGGGTTCATGAACCCCTGGAGGAACTGCACTGAATTTGTGTGTTGATGAAAAGCTGTTTTAAAAAAGCTATTAAATCACAACTTAAAATTAAAACAATTTAAAAATACAAAAAAAAAAATAAAAAAAGTTTTCCCCTCCAATATTTTAATTATTTACCTGCATGTAATTTGACCCTTAATCAACATCAGATAACCAAGAACATGTGAATGTGTCGTTAAATTGAATAAAAACCTCAGGGGGTTACTTCAAGTAAATATTTTAAATTAAAGGGGTTCAGCTGTCAAACACAGGTTTGGGAGTCCCTGGTCTTGTGCATTATTTTTTTATTATTCCATAGTTGTATTTCATATCACATTTTGACAACCACTTACTTAACGTCTATAATCTATAACAATAAATATGAATGGCTAAGTAAAATAATTTTATGTAGCATATTAGGACTTGAATTTACCTTGAGCGCATGCAGTTACGTTTTGAGATTTTATTCTTTCCCTTTCAACATCTGGTCAATGAAGCTACTATTGCAAACTTTTTCAGACGTTTGGAAACCATATTTGAGGTGCCTCTCAACCGGCGAGATGGCTCTCAGGCTGTCGTGGGACAAAAAAAGGTGAAGCGCTTTTTCGAATTCCCTGAACTGGGCGTTACCAGGAAGCCCAAGAAACCTCTGGTGGGTGTAATGGCGGGGGGTGGAGCCCAGAGGAAGGCAGGAGGGAACTCTGGCGTCTCCAGAACCAGACGAGGTGTCGGGGGTTCTTCCAAAGTGGAGGATGGCCTCGCCTTGCAAGAACTGGAGTCACTCCTTTGCTCTAAGCTTGAGGAGCTGGACACCTGGATGGCACTTCAGCAGATAGCGGGCTGAAGCAGAGTTCTTGTTTGATCTGTACCAAACATTGAGCTTTGCGTGTAGAAATTTACTGTAAATTCATTAAAGGAACAAATAGATTCGCAAAGCTATAAAATAGTTTTTGATCATCAGTAGTGAACTGTAAAGATCTTACAAATACATCACATTCTTTATATATTTTGCTAGGTATTTTGTAAAGTGGTCTGATAAACAAGAAACCCCCTTCAAGGAGTTACTGTGCTTTGTTTTGTCCTTTTGTAAATGTTCAAAGGAAGAGCACTTGTTTACATTAATCTGTGTGTATATATATAATTCCTGTTTGGCACATCTCTGTATCAAATAGTGTTTCAAAGTAAGCGTCGCCAGATCACTCATAAACAATTCCTCTCTCCATATCTTCCACATTTAAAACATTTAAACTTCATTGGTTCAGTTGAATGCCTTATTAATACACTCTCAGTATGTCAGTATGGCCTGTGTGTGTTTTGTTATAAAGGAGACAGCACAAAGGCTTTTATAAAGTTGTAGCGGCAGCATTATATACAGGGAGTTACCAGCAGGACAAAAGTTTGCATTATTCAGTTTTAAATTATGCTTTTTGCTTCTCATGGAAGCATAAAGGATTTAAAGGGTTCAATGCATTCTATGCTTTTACTCAGGTACTCTGAATATGGTCCATTCACTTAATTTACACTTGTGTTCCTCTTTGATGTAGTGACTTATAATACTGCTTATGGTGTTTGAACATGTCGAATGGTTTGTGTATAAAATATGTATAGATGTATTTGGGTTCTGTATTGCTAACAGAATACAATTAAGCTGTTTTGTATATTAGTGCCCCCCCACCCCCCAGTTGTTTTGTATAGAACAGGTGTCTTTTGATTGTTACACATTTTATTACAAATCCTGTAAGACATGCAATGTACAAAACATCAAAAGCACAACATATTGAAATGACTTATTTACAAGAACAGAAAGTTGTAACCACAATATCTCCACATTTGACTGCCATGCTGTCTGTGAGTGTCTGTGTTTAATTTCCAATTTTCATTAAGACCCTAAATAAAAACAGCTTGTTGAAATGTAAAAAGTAGTTTTGGTCAGGTTGGTTTGTGTGTGTGTGTGTGGCTCCATTTGCTGCATGTAACAAATTCCTGAAAGTTTCTGTACCGTTTTTGAACTGCATTCAAAAATTACATTAATTCAAAAATTAATTGCTACTAAAAGCATACATATTTAAAATGTTTAACAAAGGTTGAGCTGTTGAATTCTATTTTAAATACCAGGTAGCAAGTTTTGGACTTTTGATCCAGACTAATGGCAAGCACCATTCTAAACCCACAATACATTTAAATAATGACCATTAATAATGACCAGTTTCTTGTTATCAGGTAACATTTTTGGACTGTCTAGATGCAGTCCAATGTAAACTATAAGACTCTGTTTCTACACTCTTACAGTTTGTGTATCTGTAAAAAAGCTTCTGCGGTGTCAATCTATGAAGGTTACAATATAGGACAGAAATCCAATCAGTAATGGAAAGATGAGAATTAAAACCACCCAGGCCACAATGGACCCAATTCCCCATCTACAAGCTTTTTTGGAGTATTTCTTAACCTTTTCCCGTGTTTCCTGACAATCTTCAAGTCTTTTTCTTGTCTCTCGAGCCTTGAAAAAATAAGGAAAGAAGGTGTCAGATTTCCAGGTATTTTTAAGATTCTTTGGTTGCATTTCATCACTGACTACAGATCTCAAGTTTCATGTTTTTTGTTAAATTCATTTCAATAATACTGTATTATTACCTTGACAGAGTACAGAAGGGACATAATTCCAAAGCAGGAAAGGCCACATATGATACTGCATATGGCTAATTTCCGGTGGTCTGTGTCCTTACAGATGTCGTGTAGACTATGATTGGTGACGCCGTGCGGGTCAGCCCTCGGCTCTGAAGTTTCAACCTTCACTTCTACTAGTCCGTCCGCACTCATCTCTGTTTGGAGTAACAAATTGGAAGTCAGCATGGAACACATTACTGTATTTTGATGATTTTGTAGTGTACTACTTTATACTATAATATACACAGTGTAGTGCAGATGACTAAGTTCTGTTAAAAGCTTACATGGGAATTAATGAGACAAGCAGTGATTTAAAACGAGATGAACAAGTTCTTTCATCTTGGTTCTTTTTTTGCTTTCAGTTTTAATAAGGGACGATTTAAAAAATATATATCCAGATGCCCATTTATAAAAGTTAGATAACCAGAGTGAGTGGAAGAATAAATGTATATTGGAATAAAAACAGGGATTTTCCAACATCCTTTCAACGCATTTAAGTTTTTATCTCTTATTGTTGTCCTGGGGCTTGAAAAACAGGTATGGATAGTCATGGAATGACAGAAACTGGTATTGTATGATAGTATTGTAAGACAGTGATGACCGATCTCACTGCTAGTTGTGGTTATGAGCCTAACAAGCGTTATTTGGCAATCACTGTTGTTTTGATGGTATGACAAGCCATTTCTTTAACACTCTTAAAGTTTCTGAATGACCAAATGCATGGACTGAATAGCCATGAATCTGAAATCTTAGCAATGTAAAATCTGCATCCAGAAAAATGATAATCTTTGAAGAAAGCAGCAAATGAAAAGCATGCCAGTTAAAACAGTTGCTGAAACTAAAGCTCCCAGTACTTACAGACTCGCCCAGACTTGATCTTGAGGGAAGAAGGGTCTAAAATTCCTCAGGTCGACCAAAGATCCAAAGGTATTTAATAACCAACTCTGGTGTCTTTGCTTTGAAAAATATGTCTGACTAATGCTTTTCTAATTATTCTTTCAGTTTATGTAGAAGTTCTAAAGTCCTGTGACAAAACGGTCACATGTCGTTGTCTCAACTGATTCCAGATGACTTCCCATCCAAACTTCCTCTTATTGTCAGTTATTCGTGTGAAATATTTAGGACAGCTTCTTTAGCTCCTGTTTAGACCGCTGAGGAGGCAGGGAGAGTGTGAGAGAGAAACGCTTTGAACCTAGTACAACAGAATAAAACACCACACCTCCTTTTTTTTTTTCAATGTTCCCTCCCACTTTGTCTTATTCAGTCCCACACAGCTTGAACTACTACTACTCCTCACATTCTTAAAGTCTTACGTTTATCAGTCTGTTTACCACACCTTGTTTCCCCTGTGAATCATGAGTAGCTCCTGCAGACTTTGTAACAGAGAAGCTCTGACTTCATGACACTGTTACTCTCTCTCTCTCTCTCTCTCTCTCTCTCACACACCTTTTCTTTCTCTTTCTTTTTACACAATCTCACAAGATTCAAGTTCCTGACATGTAAGCTGAGTTCCATGTATTCTGTGTCATATCTCCGTATAAATGTTGGACAGCTGAATGATTTACAGACTGTCATGTTTCATGATCGTTCTTTGACAGATAAAGTAATGTTTCTAAACTTCTTTCTTTTGCAAAACCATCAGGCATGTTGTTTTTTAATAGACGGGACCTGAGAGTTAGATTTTAAGTCTGCATATTTCAGATGCCATGTTCAAGACCAGGCATGCAGGTAAATCACTTAATACATTAACTCATTCCATGTATGTATATGAAGAAATGATATGAAGACATCATTCAAATATGAAAATACTCATCTCACTTTAGTTTTTTTTAGGCCTTTCTCAACCTTACTGACTCCAATGCCCCCTATTGTCACATACACCACAACTTCTCCTTTCAGCTAGGTTCGTCATTCATAACTCCATCAAGGTCAGCCAGGAACATTGGAGCTGTGATTGATGATCAATTGAACTTTACAGACCACATTGCTAGAATTTACCTTGTACAACATTAGCACTTGTTCTATCCAGACTGGACTATTGTAATGCTCTCCTGGCTGGTCTTCCAGACTGCACTATGAAACCTCTGCAACTGATCCAGAACGCTGCAGATAGAGTGGCCTTTAACGAGCCGAAGAGAGCACACGTCACTCCTCTCTTCACAAAACTGCACTCGTTGCCAGTTGCTGCTCACATCAAATTCAAGTCACTGACTTTTGCCTACAGAACAACCACTGGCTCTGCTCCCTTTTACCTAAACTCATTACTTCAGACTTACGTGCCATCCAGAAACTTGCGCTCTGCAAGTGAACGCCGTCTTGTGGTGGCATCTCAAAGAGACACAAAATCTCTTTCTCGGACCTTTACCTTGACTGTTCCCTGCTGGTGGCAGGGGCGTAGCACAAGATCCCGGGCCCTATGTATAGTCAGCCCTGATGGGCCCCTATGTTCCAAATAAAATACTTTTTGGATTGTTAACGGGGCGGGGGTTTAGGGGGGGGGATTTGGATTGCGCACGCGCTATGTATGTTATGCGCACAGATGTTCTGTCTCGCATTCGCCTTCTAGATTCCGGGAGATTTTAACTAATTTGCGGGCATCAGGGAGACGCTATCAAACTTCCGGGAGAATTGGGATGTCTGTAGGCTATTCCAGACTTTTCAAGGGCCCTTCATCCCCTTGGGGCCCTGGTAATCAGTACTGGTTTTACCCCCAGTCCGACGCCCCTGGCTGGTGGAATGATCTGCCTTACTCAACCAGAGCTGCTGAGTCCGTAGCCATTTTTCAGAAACGTCTGAAGACGCATCTTTTTCTGCAGCAATTGATCCAGTAATACTAACACTTTCTCTTCTCTTCTATTCTATTTATAAAAAAATAATTACATGTACTGTGTTAGATTCAACTAAGAAGGGTCATAGCACTTGCATATTGTTGTCCTACTGTTAGTTTAACAGGTTTTATTGTTCTCATTTGTAAGTCGCTTTGGATAAAAGGTCTCTATCAAACACACTAACACTGACTCTGTTCTGTTGTTTGTGTGAAGGTCGGCTGTTCTGGGTTGACACCAGTGTTGCCAGATGTACGATAATTATCGTATTTGTACGATATTTTTGACCTCTGTACGATGTACGATCAATAATGAAAAAAATCCCATAATGTACGATAATTTCAGAGTTTTCAGTCGTTCGTCCAAACACACATCCTACCGCTTCTCTCTCTGACCCAGAATCATTTTGCAGGCTCGCCTGCCTGCACGCAAGCACGCAAGCACGTATACACACACACACACACACACACACTTACACACACAGGCACCACACGGCGTCGCCCGGCCCGCACGTCAACACTACAACCCATCCCCCCCCCCCCCCCCCCCCCCCCCCCGTCTACAAAACCAAACAATCCGCCCTAAATGTGGGGATAAATAGCTGGATTCTGCACGGTTACGTCGTGTACGATCATTTTCTTCCAAATACGATAATTTTGAACTACTGGTACGATAATTGGACATTTCCAATCTGGCAACACTGGTTGACACATTAACAAAGAGACAGACACTGAGGTTAGACAGCTTAAAAACGAACACTGCTTATTTACCCCCTCTTGCTTCCCTTGTTAAGTTAATTAAAAGAAAGAGAAAATGAAAAAGGAAAGAAAAATGCAATCTACAGCTGCACAAATTTATAGAGAACAATACATTCATTTACAAACAAAATAAAATATATTGTGTATGACATAACCACACAAATGGGGAAAATAAGTGCACAAAACTACTACAGCATTTACAGACAGTCATTGGGAAAGAATCTTCTCTCTGTTTGTTTGTTCTTTCTTGCACCGACGTAAGATTCTACGTACCAATCAGAAGCCGCGACACGCTCGTGACGTAGCGTTACAATCTAAACACGGAAGAATGATACATGGTGAGCTTTCTTTTACTGTCAATGATGGTGAGGCGGGCGATTCTAAGAAATCACACCTGAATCGCAAGGAGAAATTCTTGTTATTCTAATTTTAGTCCTTAGCATTTTAAGCTGCTCTGGGTGCCAACATATAGAAAGCACCATTTTATTCAACCATATAACTTGTTAAATGATGTGCATGAGCTGCAATGTGTGAGACTGGTTACAGCTGAGTGTGAAAATTCTTAACTTAGTTTTTATTTTTAGAAAAGTAAAAGCCTTTTTTTTATTTCACTTAGTAGCTCATTGTTTCTAAATAGACTCGTGCTAACTGATGTGCAGATGGCAGAGATGGAGGACTGTGAAGGAGTGATTGCGACAGAGCGTTATGGCTCACAGGAGTCTTGGAAATACCTGTTGAAGGATAGGAGGATCAAGAGACAGAAGGAAGCAATGGACGGCAGACTTGCGGGAAATTCAATCTCTGGCGTGTTTAAAGTGCGTGACTCGTTCAGAAAAGCATGAAAGTCTTTCAGAACCTATAAAAAAAACTCCGTGAGACGTCACTAACTGATCTCTCCTCTCCCAGAGTGTTTTCCTGCCACAGGGATATCCTGAGAGTGTCAGTGAGGACTACTTACAGTATCAGTTCTGGGACACTGTGCAGGTACATGTCACATAGATCTGACACTCGTATGTATCTGACAATCACTTTTTTCCATTAGCAAACATTTAATCATACAATCATTGTTCAGTATTAATCCTTAAAGAGTCCCTGGTGAAAATCAAGTATTTAATGTTGTTTATGTGTCTATATGGTGTTTTTAATATGCTTTAAGACAAACCATGTGCAAAGTCTTCAGGCAACATAATTGCTGAGTATTTTCTCCTTAAAATTGCAGTGTAAAAAAGATGCGGTTTATAATCCTCTGTTTCTTACGTCACAAACAACCTTGTGACCAATCCCGTCACGACTCACGAGGGGGGCGGGTTTTTCATATCATTAACTGCTGCTGAGAGCAGTGAAGTCTCAAGAGAAGCCAGGTTATCCCGACATATTTTTCTGTTGATATGAAAAATCTTTGGGGTGAGAATTGTTCCATTATTCCAAATAAATAGATTAAGATGCACAAATAAATGTAAAGAGTTTCACAAAAAAATAAAACACAAATAAATAAAATGAGATTTACAAATGCACAGGAACCAATTCACAAATGCGTGAGGGGATTTACAAATGCACAGAAAGCGGTTCACAAATAAATGCCAGGCAGAGTTGTGTTTGTGGCATAAAACACATTTGTAAATATATATTTTTATTTGCAAAGCTAATTTTATTTATTTGTGAGTTTTATATATATTTTTTGAAACTCTTTACATTTATTTGTGGATCTTAATCTATGTATTTGTGAATTTGATATATTTTTGTGAATCTCTTTACATTTATTTGTGGATCATAATCTATTTATTTGGAATAATGGAACAATTCTCACCCCATAAAAATCTGGTACATTGAGCAATATAGTGGATGAATTACCTATATGATGTTTATTACGATGTTATGATGAACTATATTCCTTTCTCCACTGACGTTCTGAGTTGTTCAAAGCGTTTGTACGGATGCTGATTTTTGAAGGCAGCTGTCTGACTCGGAGATGGTGAACGGGAACATGGTTTGTGTAAAATTAGCAACATATTATTAACTGTTTGATAACGTAGTCAAATCATATTAATTACCATTATATGTTCGACGTTGTAGAGAGCGATACATAAAACGCATTACCATTCTGATACATTGAAGTATACAGACGAGCCTGTATAATTCACTCTTCCACTTCTTCTGAATCAGTTTCTGGTTCAAACATATATGGCTGAATGAATCCAGTATTTCCACTTGCCACTGTGCAGCGTTTACTAGTTAACCAAGTGGATCAGGTATTCTGAGCTGCTATAAGTGAGTGGAGGCAGGGCCAATTTGCATATTCATAGATCTGTGTGTACTAAATCAAGTTACATTCAAGCTACTTGAAGGCATGACTAAAAAACTTTCACAGGAAAAAAAAAACATTTAAATGTGTAATTTTGGTGATCAAAGATGAGTTTCAAGGGATAAAATGATTGACTACAGGGGGACTTTAACATTGGCATGTACATAAAAAATCCCTCAGAAATTTTATTTATTGCACATCTGGACGCAAATAATACATATCCATGTTTTTTCTTTAAAATATTGCTTTTATTTTCAAATTTACAGGTTTAGATTCCATTTAAAATAACATTTAAAGGATAGCAACATTTACATTGATGTAGGTGTCTCACAGCATGCTACTCTGATGATGCCACTTACATGATTATATAAAATATATTCACAGACACTAGCATCATAGCACTGTCTTTTGTTTCCCAAGGCATTTTCCAGCTCTCTGTCTGGTACACTCGCTACTCAGGCTTCACTGAGGGGTGTTGGGGTTGGAAATCAAGAAGCAACGGTTGCAGCAGCCACAATAACGTGGCTGCTTAGGGGTATGTGCATGAAGTACTGATGTTTATTTCTCGAATGCTTACTTTTCTGACCATTCTCTCTCATTGTTCAGATGGAACAGGGATGCTGGGAAGAATACTTTTTGCCTGGCTCAAAGGGTAATATTTCACCAGACATTTCTGATTGTGAATGTTTTGTTTTATATTATTTAATTGTTACCCTGTGTTTCAGGAACAAGTTAGATTCTGAAGCCAAAAAATGGAGGTACAATATTTGAAAGACTTTAGTTTGAATAACCATTTTATTGTAATACTTTTCTTAAACATTTTTAACATCATAAATATGTCTTTTTAGGCTCTTCGCTGACATTCTTAATGACGTGGCAATGTTCATGGAGATTGCAGCCCCTCATTTCCCTCCTTATTTTATTCTAATCGTCTGCATTGCTGGAATATTTAAGGTAAAATATTAACAGCATCTTGCTCTAAATGTTAACATGACTGTGCCTAAATCATCATTTGATAATGAATATCTTGGGTTATTCTTCTATTCCTGTCATTCCAGTCCATTGTAGGAGTTGCTGGTGGAGCAACAAGAGCTGCATTAACTGTCCATCAAGCTCGCAGAAACAACATGGCTGATATCTCTGCTAAAGATGGGAGCCAGGTTATTACTCAATTTCTCTCATTTGCTAAATAATTATTTGCTAATTTCTTTCTTGATTTTCCCAGCAAATTTCCCTCTTAGTGTGGGAAATTGATATCAGTATGTGTGTCAGTGGTGTCATGTATCAGTGTATCATTTCTCTGCCTTTCTTTCCTGAAAAGGAAACGCTGGTGAACCTGGCAGGACTGCTAGTCAGCCTGGTGCTCATCCCACTTGTAACAGATAACCCATTGTGAGTAACACCCTGATATGTAAGCCATGCTGTAAATGAGGTGTGTGCCAGATACTGATTTGTGCTCTTTCATGCAGGTTGACATTCATCCTGTTCTTCCTGTTCACTGTTCTCCATCTGTTTGCCAATTACAAAGCTGTTCGTTCGGTTGTCATGGAAACCCTTAACGAGGCTCGCTTGTCCATTGTCCTCCATCAGTACCTGCTGAATGGTCAAGTGCTCAGTCCAGTGGAGGCCAATCAGAGGGAGGCTGTGTTCTTGTGTATGGCCTTAAAACCTAATCACCTTTTCTTGTTCATTTAAGGATTAAAATGATTTGGGTCAATCATTACGCATCTAATCAACAAAATGCTCTCTCTTTTTGCAGCACTTGGAAGGACAGTTCCAATCAAGATGGGCGTGAGGCTTGGAGACATTGTTCAAGAGTGCGTTCAACTGCTTTAAAACCCAGTTTTATATTCATTCACTGAATTAGAAAGAATATGTATTTTATTGTTGTGAAAACACTAGTGCCTGTAAATGATGTCTTTATGACTTAAAGGCCAGGAGAACTGCAGCTGGCGTTGAAGAACAACAGCAAACCGTATCTCATTGGAATCAAAAATGGTACAAAAAAACTCCCCAATTCGGTCTAAAATTATATTAGTCAGTTTATGCGTAACTGTTACTCAGGCAAAACAATGACAGATTTATGGGATGTGTTTTTCTCTCCAGCTGCCGTCTGTGTTTGTCTGGGAAGTGATGCGTCTGTGCATGATGAAATAATGGCAGCATGTCAGGCCTTGTGTCTCCGTAATGTGCTGCACAATGATTCCTCTCTGGGTGGTGCACTCCAACAGCTCGCGAACACTAAGGGTGAGCACTTGTTCAATCGTGATCTGTTTCTGAGTAGCGCTTGCTGATGGTAGCCTCTTTTCTGACACTGGGTTTTATTTTTCAGACCCATGGGAGTTAGTATCGCAGAGTCATAAGATGATTGATCAAATTTTCTACACATTTCTAAAAGGTAAAGAGTAATGCATGTTGTAACAAAAAAAGAAATGTTTTATTTGCATTCAGAGACAAAATGTAATGGAAAATGTCTTGAAATTCGTAATCGTCTGTTCTGCTTCTTTCTGTCAGAATTGGATCAAGCGAAGTGGCAGACAGACCGGACACTATTGGACTGGAACGAGTGGCGTGTGGAATGGAGGAAAAAGAGAAGCTGAAGCAAATTGTTATAAAAGAAATGGGTGGTGTTTTTTATTTCCTCTGAAATTCACTTTGAAACATCTGTCATTAAACATCTGTGTTTAATTACTTGCCAGAGCTCAGCTGCAGAAAAGAAAGATTATTTCAGTGTCTTAGATATTATACTGTAAAAATAAAAACAATGAGAACAGGGTTGCAGCAGCGATCAGGTATTCCTATATGGTCAACATATATGTATATATCTGTTCATCAAAGAATCCTGAAAACATTTATCACAGAGTCCACAAAAATTTTGTTTTCAACATTGAAGGCAATAATAAATGTTTCTTGAGCAGCAAATCATCATATTATCATCCTTTCTGAAGGATCATGTGACACAGGAGTAATGATGCTGAAAATTCAGCTTTGCCATTACAGGAATAAATCACGTTTTTAAATACATTCAAATAGAAAACAGTTATTTTGAATTGTTATACTATTTGCACAATATTAGTTTTTACTTTGTTTTAATCAAATAAATACTTAGTGAGAATAAGACACTTCTTTCAAATAACATTAAAAAATCAAGAACAAGAATCCAGTGTTCCGCACTTTAAACGTTTTGAGTATTACCACATATATATTGTCCTTTGTTGTTTTTTATCATTATAAATTTATCGTATTTTAGCCACTGATAATGATTTGGTATTTATTTCAATTCAGTCTGATGCAAACAGTTGGCAATGCATCATAATGTGGGAGAAATCAATTCACATTATGAAATAAATGTTTTTCTCCAAAACAAGTTGGCCACAATTATTGGCACCCCTAGAATTTTTTATGAGTAAAATATTTCTTAAGTATATTCCAATTTTTAATACACCAGGTTGACTAAGAACATAAAATTGTCCAGCCATGACTTCTGGTTCCACAGGAGTTTAAATATGAGTGAACACAAAGGCCAAATTCCCTTAATCATCCATCACAATGAGTAAAACCAAAGAATGTAGTTCTGATGTACATCAAAAGATTGTTGAGCTTCACAATAGAAAGGGCGAAAGGTCACAATTTGACCATCAGGCAATAATTAAGAAATTCCAAACAACTAAAGATGTTACGAATCTGCCAGGAAGAGGACGTGTGTCTATATTGTCTTAATGCACGGTGTGGAGAAAAGTGGCCAAAGACTCTCCAAGGATCACAGATGGAGAATTGCAGAGATTAGTTGAGTCTTTGGGTCACCACCGACATCCCCACAAGTTTTTTGGGAGGGTTTCAAAGAAAAATTCTTCTCCCTCATCCAAAAACAAACTCCAGCAAATTCAGTTCTCGGATACGACTGGGACTTCAATGGTCTAAAAAAAAATACTTAAAAATAAAAAAAAGCTTTTTGGGAGCAAACACAATAGATGGGTTTGGTGCTAACAGGGATAAAAAGTACCCCATGCCCACGGTTAAATATACTGCTGGATCTTTAATGTTTTGGGTGCCTATTTTTTGCTGGAGGTCCTAGACATCTTGCTCAGATACACGGTATTATGGATTCTAGCAAATACCAACAGATAGAAAATATAAACCTGACAGCCTCTGCTAGAATGCTTATAATCGTGGGTCGTGGTTGCATCAGGACAACAATCCAAAACAAACATAAAATGAAGCTTCTGCCATGGCCATCCCAGTTCCCTGACCTGAACCCTATAGAAAATGAGTGTGAACTGAAGAGGAGAGGCACCAACATGGACCTGGGAATCTGAAGGATCTGGAGAGATTCTGTATGGAGGAATGGTCTCTGTCTCTTGTCAGTTGTTCTCCAAACTCATCAGGCATTATAGTAGAAAACTAAGAGCAAAAATAATTAAATAAAAGTGTGCCAATAATTATGGCCAACATGTTTTGGAGAAAAGCATTTATTTCATAATGTGATTTAACCCCCAGTTTCAACTATTTTTCTTCAATGAAAGGTTGAATTTTTTGCATATCCTTTTTCCAAAATATCAAAAGGATAAATGCAGATTTATTTTTACAGCAATCTTTGATTATATTTACCAGGGGTGCAAATAATTCTGGCCACAACTGTATAAATGCCCTTATCATACTGCAGCCAGCAAAGACACATACTGTGAAATTAAAGCTCACAGCGCTGCTCCATAATGAACCTTCCTCAAGTGTCTTTTGAGATTCTCTGTTCGGTTGAATCGCCGCCCACAGAGAGAACAGTTAAATGGCCTTTCTCCAGTATGAATGCGCTCATGCTTTTTCAGATCGGCTAAACGACTGAACCTGAACTTACAGCACTTGCAAACAAAAGGTCTCTCATTTGAATGGCATACAAAGTGAGCTCCGAGGCTGGAGGGCGTCGCGAACGTCTTACCGCACACGTGGCAGCTGTGCAGAATCTGCCTGCTCTCACTCATGCAGGGAGCACTGTGAACATCCCCTGTGTAGACCGTATTCTCTACCCGTGACCTAAGAATGTGTTTAGAAGTAGAATTTAGTAATTTACAAGGTAGGTTATAGTGGACAAGGCTGTCGGAAAAAGTGGAGAGAGGCTGCTGGTTGTGTTCATTTGCTAGAGGAGCATCCTGCATGGAAACAACAGGAGCTTGTGTTGACGCATTGTCTGTCTCCTCCGTGACGGAACATTCCGGAAGCTCTGATTTAGATTCCACCTTGATTTTGTTTGAGCCCAATGGGGTCTCAGTGTTGCTGCTGGTTGCTAGAGTCTCTCTGCTGCCAGATGAAGGGTTGGGGATTCTTCTCGGAGGGCTACTCTTAACCCTGGAGAGGGGTCTTTGATTCGTCAAAGAATAGTCACAGGTCCCTTGCAGAAAATTATGTTGGTTGTCTACAGTAATATCATCTAAAACTAGCTTTATATGAACAGGATTGTCACTCAGAATCTCCTCACTCACTACTGAATCTCCACGATGAACGAGATCTTCCTGCACATGATCCTCCCCTAAATGAGGATCATCTCTGGGAAAAGAGACTTTCAGGACTTTATCTAAAATATAAAAGAGATTGACTGAGAATTTTTATATGACAGTAAATAGACAAGTTAATTCAGCAACTATAGGCTCTTCATAACCTCACCTGAAGCCCCAGTCGTCCTCTCCTGGAGTTCCTTTAACTTCTGCTGGAGGTTCTGATTCTCCAGGCGTGTTCTGGCAGACTCCCTTTGATACTCTAACATAGCCTGACCCATGAGCTGCAACACCTCCTGTACAGCAGCAGTGAGGAGCTCAGCTACATTTGTGACGAGGAGATCCATCTGTGACATTTTGTTAGGACCTGCTCTGAGAGAAAACAAGCTAAAGGGATAGTTATCCCAAAAACGAACATTCTGTCATCGCTTACCCACCCTCATGCCATTTCAAACATGCATGAATTTCTTTTGTGGAACATAAAAGAAGATATGCTGACAAGTGTCTATGTTTTTTTTGTCCATGATCGTCCAAAACTGTTTGGTGACCAACATTATTCAAAATATATTTTATGTTCAGCAGAAGACAGAAAGTCATACATGATTGGAACGACTTGAGGGTGAGGGAATTATGACAGAATTTTCATTTTTGAGTGAGCTATCCCTTTAATGAATCAAGTTTGTTTACAGGTCTGCCTCTAAACCCATATAATAGAACGACAACTATGTTACATACAAATTTGGTACTGTATAATTAATACATCAAAATTAAAATGACACAATAACACCAACCTTTCTGTTCTCAAGAGCAATGTAGACTATAACTGAAGCTGCAGACTATAACTGAAGCTGCAGACTATAACTGAAGCTTCAGACTGTCATCCAGTTAAACCGTGAACTAACGTCCAAAAACAAAAGGTCTTTCATGATATTTAGATCTTCATACTATGTAGTTTTTTTCTACAGCATAACGTCGAGACTGACTGTGATAACGATGACGTTTCTTGTGTCCGTATTGTGAAAACGCTGGTTGATGGCGTACTACTTCCTTCTACTACGAGCGCGCACTGTTTCCTGTGTGTGTTGCCAAATATTTGATATCGCGTTAACTTATCCGTTTACTGTTTCTATGGCTACAACCAATTAACTGTTTGAACATGTTTCTCTTCTTCCTTTCTTCTGTGGAATATATATATATATATATATATATATATATATATATATATATATATATATATATATATATATAATTATTATTTTTTTTTTAAATTATTATATATATATTTTTTTTATGTTTCAGTGTCTTTTTTCTGTGTGCAGACAATGGCAGTCAATGGTAACGAAAAATGTTTGGTTACTAACATACTTAAAAATATAATCTTTTGTGATTTATGTGGGTGAGTAAATGAGAGAATTTTTTTTTCTCCACGGTAATATTTATATCCAATTAACTCACAGAGATTCAGCGATTTAAACAGTGACTAAATTTATTTTGGAGAGACAGAAAATCAAGTGCAACACATGCTACTGACATATCATAGTATAGTTTGTGTTAAATCCACTATGTGGAGTTTACAAGTGCATCATGGTAATTCTATGAGCTAAATTAAGCTATTCTGGCTGCTCACAAATTACACACTTGCTGCAATATATAGCCCAAACATGCTATAAACTAAGCTTCCACTTAATAGTTTTTGTTGTAGACTTTTGAAAAAATAATACATGACAATGAAGGGTAAATATATCATATTTACTGCAGTGTGTCTGTTCCAAAATACAAGTTAGTCTTACTTGAAATAATAAAATATTAGTTTTTACTTTACTTTGGGTAATGTCAAATAGGGTTGGAAATACATATCTGGCTAAGAGGAAATTAAAAAGAAACAAGAACCCAATAAGAAGAGTCAAGCTCTTCAGCTCACAAAACAATTAGTGGTAGAAACACATAAATATATAACAGTCAAATAGTCAATTCTCTAAAATAAAGAGATGCAGTTTTTTTTAACTGTGACTAAAAACAACCGTAAAAACAATTGCCATTTGAGTATCAAACACTGGTACTCAACTCAAAATAAGTTAGGTGATAGGATATCATATGCAGCAGTTCTACAATGCATGTTGAAATGTTTCAAAAACCTAGAATAGGACAGTTAAGGTAACTCTAATTGCTAGCTGCATCATGTGACAAACACGATTCAGTTAAGATTGCAGCTTTACTTGTAACTTACTGTAACAAGAAAATGCTTTCCTATTTGTTAAGCTTTTCCTATAGTGAGCAAGACCTGCTAAACTACAGCAAACAGGGAAGAGCATGCAGATTATTGTCTTATGTTCCTTTGGGTGGGGTCCACTTTAAGGCTGTAGGGTCAATAGTCTTGCTGCTTCCACGTTTTGCCTCTTTGGTTTTCCAATCATCAATCAGATCCTAAAGATCATTAATTCATTTAGATGCATTAGAAACCACTAAATAAGATTAAAATAATAAACCTATAATTCATGTTAACAGTCTGGTACTAAAATCACTACATACATTACATTACAATTACCTGTCTTTTTAAGATCAGATGCTTCCCTTTCCAGTACTTTAGCATCTGGAGTGACTGTAAAGTGCTGACAATGTCTACAGGATTGACAGCTGTTTCTTGACTGATTTCTGCTCCCAAGAGTTAATATATGAGAAAGAAAGAAAACAATTAGAGGAAAAATCACTGTTCAGTATTAAATCTTTATGATAACCATTGAAGTAAATACATTACCGTTCAAAAGTCTAGGGTCGCCAAGATTTTTTAAAATGTTTTTGAAAGTATCTTATGCTCATCAAGGCTTTTTATTTATTTTTATTTATTTGATCAAAAATACAGTAAATGTAATTTATTCCTGTGATGGTAAAGCTGAATTTTCAGCATCATTACTCCAGTCTTCAGTGTCACATGATCCTTCAGAAATCATTCTAATATGATGATTTGCTGCTCAAGAATTTTTTTTATTATTATTATTATCAATGTTGAAAACAGTTGTGCTGCTTGATTTTTTTGTGGTAACATTATTAATTTCTTTACTGTCACTTTTGATCAATTTAATGCATGCTTATAATGTATTTCTTTCTGACCCTCAATTTTTGAACAGTAGTGCATGTAACACTAAGTACCTTTAATGGAGATTTCTTTGCCCTGGAAGTTGTGCAGGTAGCGCAGGAGCACTTCTTTCCAGTAGCTCCTGTAACTGATGAGGCCGAGATCAGAGAGAGGCCGCTCAGGAGAGCCAACCTTCTCCTCTACTTTGGACAGCAGGTAACCTGTGCAGATACCAGCCATTCACACACTAACATGTTCATCTCTTCCATTAATTACAGCATCCAAAAGTGCACGTGACCACAAAGTAAAGGAGCTATTTTAACACATTATTTGCCTTTTAAAAAATAACATAAATGATGTAATCTGTGGTTGCAATTGTAAGTTTAAAACCACTTATTTGCAAGACCGATCTTTTGTTTAAGCTTGAACACAGGAATGACAAAACGTAGATATAAATGGTCTAGATCTACTGCACTCACTGAAATCAATCAGCATCTTGCCATAACCCTGCCTCATATACTGTGGCATGGTCAGGATGCAGGAAACATTGTAGTTCAGGAATGAATTCTTTTCCTAAATCCAAATACATATTTTGGTTACCACAAAACCATCACTTGCAAGGTAACTGAAGTTTGTGGTGCACTGGATTCACTAACAGAGTACCTTGGAGAAGTATCCTACAAGATGGCAGCCGGTATTGTCAGCTTCAGTCATCACATAGAAGAGGAACGGCTCCACATCGTAGTACAGTGTTTTGTGGTCCAGGAAGAGTTTGGCAAGCAGACACAGGTTTTGGCAATAAATCTGCAAAAAAAAAAAAAAAAAATGCCAGTGTCAGTGAGGCAGAATTACAAATTAATATGTGGACTGACTGATATTTGATAATCAAGAGTCCTGGTGGAAGGTCTACCTTGTTCTTCTTGCCATCCACTTCAAAAACAGATATAGCCCCTTTTCTGTAAATCTCATCACCTGGCGGATGTTTCCACACACATTTGGCCTGATCGCAAGTGAAATAAAAGAGAGGTCTATGTGTGAATGCAAAAACACACACTTATCAACATATGATTTAGGGCTGGGGAAAACTAATAATTGAAGTCTTTGTCTCCTCAAGTTCAAATTTAAACCAGTATTAACTGAACATGTGAAAAAGTTACCATGTGACGTCGCAAAATAGTCTGACTCTTCATGTATTTTAGGCAGAACTCGCACATGTAGAGACGGCCAAGGCGTGCGTACTCTTCGGGGTACGGCGAGTGGTACCAAGTGTCCAACTCGAAGCGGCCAAACACAATGGCCTTTATCATGTTACCGGCCTCTGTGACCTGTCCCTCGAGCCGGAGTTTTTCCTGCAAGGGCCAATGAAGGGTGGGAGAAACACAGGTCTGACTAGAGGGAATGACGACACTGAGTTAGAAGGAAAAAACCCTGAGGCCTACCACATAAGATTCACACGTGAGCGAGGAGGTTGAGGAGGTACACTACCGTTCAAAAGCTTGGGGTCAGTACGATTTTTTTTTTAAAGAAAGAAATTAAAGTTTTTATTCAGTAAAGATGCATTAAATCAATCAGAAGTGACAGTAAAGACATTTACATTGTTACTAAATATTTCTATTTCAACTAAATGGTTTCCACAAAAATATTACTGATATTACTAAAATATTACTAAACATTAATATAACTGTTTTCAACATTGATAATAATAATAAATATTTCTTGAGCAGCAAATCAGCATATTAGAATGATTCCTGAAGGATCATGTGACACTGAAGACTGGAGTAATGATGCTGAACATTCAGCTATGAATAAATTCACAGGAATAAATTACATTTCAAAATACATTCAAATGAAAAACAGTTCTTTTAAATTGCAATAATATATTTAAAAAAAAATCGGATAAATGCAGCCTTGGTGAGCATAAAATATGTCTTCAATAACATTTAAAACATTTTACCAACCCTCAAACTTTTAAACGGAAGTGTACGTTTTCAGAGAATGTTCTAATTAATAAACAATGTAGAAATCAAAGTTAAGATAGAAATCAACTGGAGAAAATAAGAAGGTGCATGTAATGTCCACTCAAGTTAATATTATTCTTTTCTCTTAAAGGAACAGCTCAACCAAAAATAACAATTCTGTCATTACTTACACACCTTCTTGTTGTTCCAAATGATTTTTTCCCCAGTCAAGCTCTAAAAGATAACGAAATACAGGTTTGAAATGTCATGGTGGTTAGTAAATGACAGAATTTCTGTCCCTTTAAGGAAAGGTGGTCTTGGCAGAACAGATAAAGTATTGTGCCCTAAAACTTTGAGTGACACTCCATGCTACAGATGAGAGAATGGCAACAGTGTGGAGGCTACAGTGGCGGAGAGTCCAGCGTGGGCCCATTGCATATCCCAGAAATCAGTGGTGCGAAGGCTCATCCCACCTGCGATCTTTACAGATTCATGAAAATGAGAGGGGAAAGGAGAAAACAAGAGGGCGAAAATGTGATGGGTCTTCTCTCTTACAAGATCATCCGAAGCACGTGCCTGGGCTTTTCTAAACAGCTCCAGGTCATAGTCACTTGTGATGTTCTCCAGCAGAGGCTCACAACTGCTGCCATGGGACGGTCTGTGCTCCTGGAGAGAGTCAAACAAGAGCTGAGAGATTGATACATGCATCTGCTGAGGGATCTTCATATATGGAGCATGTGACACCCACCATGTACTTGTCTTTTTGTGGAACAGAGTTTCTCTTCCTCCTCATCTCTGTCACCTTCTCTTTATATCGCAGCTGTCTCTCTGCCTGGGCCTGGAGGGAAGCGGTAACTCAGAGAATGTGAGTGCTAGAAACTATTTCATTGGCACGTAAAGTTCACTGCACATAGAACCTGAAAGTAGCTCTTAAAGACGGTCATACAACGGGGATCATTACAAGAGCACATACCGGTTCATGATTGAGGAGGTTAAATACTTGGTGTCCTGCTTTACCTGTTGCCGGGCGGAATGACGGTTCTCATCCTGCCGCTGTGACAGCGTCCTTTCCTCCACATGTTTGTCTCGGGAACTTGCCTTCACCTGAGTAAAATGTTGGATTTTTAGGCAGACCTTCCTGTTTCAGCAAATTATAACCTGGCTAAAGGTTTCGTCGGTAACAACCCTTACCTTACACTCGTCTGCTGAGAGGTTATGGTACAGCGGACATCCAGATATTGAAAAGTGCCTTTCATGTTTCCCTGTCAAATGTCCTGAAAGAGGAATGAAGGTGGAATTTAAATATTACAGTGTTTAAATACTGCATTAAAAAAGTCTGTAAACATAACAAAACCTAAAAAAATAAAACCACTATTAATACATAAATGAATAACAGAAATACACTACCGTTCAAAAGTTTGGAGTCAGTAAGATTTTTCTTTTTAAGAAAATATATATATATATATATATTTTATTAAAAAAAGGACACATTAAATTGATCAAAATGGACAGTAAAGACATTTATTATTTATTTTTTAAACTTTCTATTCATCAAAGAATCCTGAAAAAAATGTATTATGGTTTCCACAAAAATATCAAGCAGCTCAACTGTTTTCAACATTGATAATAATAATAAAAGTTTCCTGAGCAGGTTTCCACAAAAATATTAAGTAGTGCAAATGTTTTGATATAATTTGATAATTGATCATATCAACAATGATAATACTTGTTTCCAAATGAGTATATTATGATTTCTGAAGGATCATGTGACACTAAAGACTGGAGTAATGATGCTGGATAATCAGCTTTGTCATCACAGGAATAAATCGCATTTTTAAATAAATTAAAATAGATAAGTTATTTGAAATTGTAATAATATTTCACAATACTCCTGTTTTTACTGCATTTTGGATCAAATATGCAGCCTTGGTTAGCATTACAGATTTATTTAAAAAACATATAAAAAAAAAAAAAAATGATTTGGACCCAAACTTTTGAATGGTATTGTAAATATTCTTATAAATTAAAATAGAGGACCTGAAATCCAATTACCAAGTGAATTACAACCAGGTGTGGGGCACTTCATGTTAAAGTTGTAGCTCTCATGAAAGCGCCGTCTTTTGGGCCGGTGAGCAAGGCCGGATTCTTTCAGTGATAGTTCCTTTGCCAGGCTCTCATCATGAGACACATTTGGGCTGGACATGTCAATGTCAGACTCAGAGGAAGGAGCATTGCCTGTGGGCGTCCTGGGTGGGGACTCATCGTGGTCTGCGCTTTGCTTAATGTCTGGATTACCAACACAACAGAAAACCGGACCGTATAAAGTCTAGGAATGTGATAAGGTATATTCTAATCATTACATGAAATCTAAATATAAATGAAAACTGTATTAAATGTGTAACCAACTACAGACGAAAGGGAGAATGAAACAATCCCATCTAAAGAGGAGGTAAAAGTGAAAGTATAGCTAACAACATACAGTACAAACCACATCTCTTGAAAGCTGGGATTATAATATTGAACATATTTATCAGTAATCTACAGTATAAAAATGATTCAATATGTGATGATCAATCTTGTTAAAAAAAATGGATTTAATAATTATAAAATGTTGATTGTCGTTGTCCTATAATTTCATGACAATATCAGCAAAAAGACAAGTCTATATTTTTTTATTTTCTCCAGACAAATTTAATTCATTTTTCAACTTTTAAAATTAAGTCAAATTTAACTAATTTCAAAAAGCAGGATGCCTTTGAAATGCAACATAGGGTAGTTTTATTAATGCTCGAGACAAAATATTAAAAAAAAAAAACTATTAAACTGAGTTAACTATTTTAGGGTGTTTGTTTGTAAATTTATTTATTTGTTAACATAAAAACATTAAACAAATGGAGAGTGGTGCATGTGAATTCAAATTATAGCAAATGACATTTGAAAAAGTAGGCAAAAGCCACAGAATAACATGAAATGAGATATGCATTACTTGAAATAATACAAAAATTTCAGCTTAACAAAGAATTATGAAAATGATATAAACTGCCGTTCAAAAGTCTGGGGTCGCTGAGTTTTTTAATGTTTTTGAAAGAAGTCTCTCGTGCTCACCAAGGATTCATTTATTTAATTAAAAATACAGTAAAAACAGAAATATTGTGAAAAATTGTTACAATTTAGAATAACTGTTTTCTATTTGAATATATTTTAAAATGTATTTTATTCCTGTGATGGAAACGCTGAATTTTCAGCATCATTACTCCAGTCTTCAGTGTCACATGATCCTTCAGAAATCATAATATACTGATTTGGAAACATTTATTAGTATTATCATTGTTGATATGATCAATTATCAAATTATATCAAAACATTTGCACTACTTAATATTTTTGTGGAAACCGTGATACATTTTTTCTTAAGGATTCTTTGATGAACAGAAAGTATTTATTTATAACAGCATTTATTTGAAATATGAATCTTTTGTAACATTAGAAATGTCACTTCTGATTAATTTCATATATCCTTGCCAATACAAGTATTAATTTCTTTCAAAAATGTCATCTAACTGACCCCCAACTTTTGAATCTTAAGAGAAAACCTGTGAGAAAACTCATGTTGTGTGAAGTTAACATGTTGTATGAACTCTGACTTGTCATTAATAAAAAAAAAAAAGAGCAAATGAAAAGAAGCACATGTGAGCAGAGCTAAGCATGGAGATACACAAATGAGGGAAGGCATGAGTGAAGAACCCAGCGGTTTTCTCCTCCTACCCCTCTCTGAGATTTCCCCGTGCTGCTCCGTGTCTGAGCCAGAAGAGCGACTCTGCCGCAAGGGGTACTTCTTGGGCGAGACTGTCACCCCCTGCTGTTGACTACGAGTCACACGGCGGGTGGAATAGTTCACCACCTCCTCTGAAACCGGGCCAGAAGGGTTCCCCACAGGACTGGAATCTACAAACAAAGCTCTCAGGTTTGTTCGTTCACTCCTTTTTTTTTTTGTTCTCCACCAATCACACTTTCTACCAATCAAACCATCACCTATTGGTGCAAGATTACAATTATATTTTTATGTTGGGGCAAGTAAAATCGCATGATTATTTCATAATTCCTACAGCCAAATGTAAAAGTAAATCAGAAATCTTTTACAGAAGAGCTCTTAGTAAGTCATATAGCAATGGCTGCTCTCTCGTGTCCTACCTTGCGAGTTGCGGCTGAGTCTCAGAGAGGATCGAGTGAGTCGGGTGTTTCTAACCGTGTGGGTGTCACTCTCTGAGCTGTCTGTGTGCTCAGCCGAGAAATCGGAATCCTCTGTACCTTCAGAGCTACTGCCCGCATTTTTCTAAGAGTCAGAAACATCAAAAACCTTTTGGTCACTGAATACAATTTTTTTTTTTTATTGTTATACAGACACTGATTCATAAGAAATAAAATTACCTTTAAAAGGATGGCAAGTTTTTCATGAAAATGAATACTTAATTCAGTTAATTAGGGTAACTTAACTGTAACAAAAAAAATTAAAATAGTTCCACTTGACCTGTGACAATGACCCTGGTGAGTTTCTCCTTATGTTTCTCAATTTAATCACACAGACCCAGGGGTTTCAACCAGGGGTCCCAGTAGGTGCTCCACGGGGTCAATTAATTCTTACCTAATTTTAACTAATTTATATAACGTAGTAATATACGTTCATATTCTTAATAAAACTTAAGAATAATAAATGTATTATATTATCTTCAATAACAGAAAACTATATTAATAAAGTGTTACTGAGCTTTTTTTTTACACTGGGGTCCCTGGCTTGAAGGAATCTAAATGTTTTAACTAGATTAATATACAGCATAATGAGTGTACACAATGAACCAAAATCTAATAAAAAAGCCATGGGCTCTGATGCTTCAAGTCAGGTCAAGTCACCTTTATTTATAAAGCACTTTATACAATACAGAGTGTTTCATAGCAGCTATACAGTGATAACAGGAAAATGATGCATTTCGCCTGTTGTTCAGTTTCATTGTAAAGATCATTAATTATTAAAATAGTTAATTTCATCTATAAAGAAGTTCGGCAAAAAAAAAAGATGTCATCATCCAGCTCAGTTCAGTTCTCATACAACAGCGTCAGTACAGTCAAATCAGTAATATTGCTGAATATTAAGTGCCCCCCAATAAGCAAGCCAAAGGTGACAGTGGCAAGAAACCCAAACTCCATCAGGTTACAGAATGAAGAAAAAAACCTTGGGAGAAACCAGGCTCAGTCTCTTCTGGCCAACGAACGAACACAGTGCGATAATGATTCAGGCTGCATCACAAGTCAGAATCATTATTTTGGGTGAGCTGCAATGCATCATGAATCCTAATACCACAGCTCACAAAAATATATGATCCTGATAGTCAATATTGCATTATCAGCACAAATAAAAACATAAGATATTAGGTAATAACAATGACTGTGAGAAAAATGACCACATTTTAGCCATTGTCCTTGTTTCACAAAAATACAACTCTGTCTGAACTGATGTGTGTGACAGGCTATGTGACTGTATTTTATGAGCTTAAAATATATAAACATTTATTTTCTATTTTTTAAAAAGTGTTTGTGCTTATTAAAGGCTGGAAATATCGTATTAGGTAATTACACAGAAATGTTTCAATTAACTGGTACATTTCGAGCCTAAACTTTTAAGTTTTGACTACCATCTACACTTTCCCCGCACAAACAAATTAACTTGAAAAAACATGACACGGTCATTTGCTAAGGATGACAGCGACGTCGCCTAATGCAAACTGCTGGTTCCGTGATGACACAGGAACGAACACACACACACAGGTGAGTGATGCGAGCGCTATATGAGCATGTATGCAGCGCTGCTGGCCTTCTTCATACCTTCCGCCGCGGCATAGTGCTTCTCCGCGACTCTCCCTCACTGCAGCCGAAACACACGGGTCACTTTTGTGCTTGGTTTCTTCATGCAGTTAGATCGAATAAACTTGTCGAGGGCGGCATATGTAATGCATTCCAGTGGAAGTGAGGGATACATTAATCAGGTGTAAGGAAACTGTTTCATCACAGACAGTCACGGGTCATGACTGCGCGCGTCTGTTGTTTACATTCTCCACTTCCGGTAGAAAAATTTAATGTAAAGGCCTCACGGAAAATGATAAGCACGATTAAGTAACTATTGTTTTAAATAGATACTGACGATTTCTTCATAGTTATTCTATTTTTTAACAGATTACAAACGTCTATCAAGTAAAAACACAAAGAAAAAAAAATGTTTTTTTTTTATTTATTTTTTTTTACCGTTGTGCAGTTCCTCTTTTAATACTTCTTTCGCTAGATGGCGATATTGAGTCGTAATGTCACTGAAGAAGACATATTGTCTGTTTATGGTTTTTCATCGTTGGGTTTGATTTTCTAAAGCGTTCTGGAACTAGATATCAATAATACATTTAAAACACTTGCTTTTCCACAGTTGATGACACGATAAAATTGTTAATTTATTATGCCAAACTTGAAGTTGTGTAACGTATCCTCCAGGTGTTATTATGTGTGTTATTAACATATCATGGTAAGTTTATTGTTCAAGCTCAATTTTAAAAAAAGTGTTACTTAGCTAGTTGTAACCCTTTTTACTTTTTGTTGTTGTTTATTTTTGAAAGTCAATTTCTCTGTAGAGGTGTTATCACACCAAATGGGGTAAGTTGTCACAACTGAACCTGACATTGAACAGCGTATTTTAAGCTAAATTTAAACAGTAAAACAATTATGAAACACAAACCAATTCATGAGAGCAAAATATAAAAATTAACACAAACATATCAAACAATTCTATTGAATATGTAATAAATGTGCATATATTTTGACTGAAAACTTTATTGTTACTCAGATTTAGCCCTTTGATCGCTTTCTTTCACGCTCTTTCAATATATGAATGATATCTCTGCTCTAATTTGTATACATTAAAATCAAAGCATAAAGTAATAATACAAAACAGGCAAAGTGAGAAATATAGTAACAGACTTAATTGGCAAAAAAAAAAAAGAGAAGAGTTTAATGTGGTTTCATTTTGTGATATACATTTGCTAATGTGCTCATGCAGTAAGGTACAAAACTTATTGTGGTTAGAGGCACAGTGGCGCTCTTACAGAAAGAAAGCGCATAGAAGAGAGCTTGAGTGCTAGTCGGTGGTCTGAATGAGTCTAAGAGGCTCAGGAGTGGCAGTGTTGCTGCTGTACAGGTCAGTCTGTAAACTGCGCTGTTTCCACAACTCTTGTTTTTTGCCAGTTCACCGTGAATAGGCAAATGGAGGCTCAGCCCTAGGCCGAACAGGGCCCCGGTGTTGCGGAGGAGGCCAGCGAAGGGTGTGGTGTCCAGATGGACCCATTCAGACTGAATGCACCACTTCTGTGCCTTCATTAGGCTCCAGTAGGGGTCTATTGAAGCAGCATCCAACAGAGCATAAAGCCCCAGCGCAACAAACACGAGACAGAGGATGGTGTGCACATAACCCTTCAAGCTTGCTGAATAGATCCAGGACACTCTATTAAAAGCCTTGGCCACTGCAATTCCTGTATAGTGAAAGTAAACAATCACTTAAGAAACTGTATGCTGAAACCAAGAGAAGTAAGAGATCTTGTATTAGGCAGACTAATGAAAAATATGAATCATATTTTTTGCAACTGACCCGAAACAACTCCAGCAAAGACCTGATGTGGGAAATGAGCTGCAATGAAAACTCGAGAAAGACTGACACACACCTGAACAGCCCAGAAAAGAGTCCAAAGAAGACCCTGCAAGCACCTAGTATATAGCACAAATGCAAAGGAAGAAGTGTATTATTAATATTAAACAGCAAAACATTGACATGAAAATGACTTTGAATATCTTTGTGTGAGAGGTGAGTGAACTTGATATGGTGAAAAAAACAGAGCTGCTAAGATAAATGAGTTTACAGGCTAATGAGGAAATTCCATTGGACTGGAAGCCAGGGAAGATACTGCAGATTGTGATATTGTGCTATTCCCCAGATTTACTTTACTTTATCAAAAGGGGAAAGGAAGGTTAACAGGACTGACTCTCTTACCATCTTTTTAGGGGGTCACATCCCTGCAAAATCGGCAGCAGTGATGTGATCATGGCGTAGTAAACCCCTGCAGCTCCCATCGCATGACCCGAAGGACTTCCTGAAGAGGGGACAGAATCCGCTGTGAAAACTGCTTTTGATTTAGTGTGTTGGTTTGTCTATAAAATGAGAACCATCAGGAGACACTCACCAGGGCCAGTCTCGCAGGTCATGGGGAACTGTTTGATTTGTGGTAGAGTCAAGTTGCCATAATAAACAGTTTCTTTAACCCACCAATAAGGACGCTCGCCAAACATAAGCCTATTTAATGATATAATAAATAGATCAGATTAGAGGACATTTCATGAAGATAAATTCTTTAAATTACAAACGAAAGATGTTCAATATTGAGAGATTGCTTTATTTGTGATAATTCTATTATTTCGCTTTTTAAATTTTTTTCTTTTAGCATCTTCTAAAAAGGTATTCCTGGATATTTACTGAAACAACAACAACATTTACCACTTACCACTTGAGGACTAAGTTGAGCCAGTCTCCCACAACAGCAACCCAGACCAGCTTCACTCCCACTGCTGATTGTAGGTGGAACCAGATGGGGAAAAAGAATAAAAAGGTTGTACGCAGGTCTGCCACAGTAGACACAAACATAAACCAGCCTTGGGCATGCCCATAATGGGTCTGCAGGTATAACGTACTGCTTAACCCATAACCATACAAGACTTCCATTACTACTGTCGGTCTGCTATAAAACAACAGTATTATGGATCTTCATTCTCAGTCAATGGATACTGTTGTCAGTCTCAGCGAACACAATACAATATTTGTAAAATCTCATCATCTTGTTTTCAGTGACTTGAATCCAGACTGTCATCGCAACGACGACCTGCATGAATTCAGTCTGCTCCTTTTATCCATCCTCTCAGTTGCCTGGTCACTGGGCACCACCTGAGCTTTGGACTCTGGAGTAAATAGAGGGAAAATTGTCTCTAAACATTAAACGCTGGTCATTAAAGGGGGCCTGTTTTGTGCATGTGTGTAAAGTGGCAGGTTTTGTGTGCTAAATTTAGCTCTCGATAATGAGAAAGACACTCGCTAGTTGAATGAGGTGATAACATGGACACGTAGGCTTCTGACTCTTTGTCCACACACACACACACACACACACACACACACACACACACACACACACGCACACGCACACGCATGTTTTTAAAAGAAGTCTCTTCTGCTCACCAAGGCTGCATTTATTTGATTAAAAATACAAAAAAAACAGTAATATTGTTGAATATTATTACAATTTAAATTTGTTTTCTCTGTGAATATAGTAAAGTGTAATTTATTCCTGTGATCAAAGCTTAATTTTCAGTATCATTAGGCCTACTCCATTCTTCAGTGTTTCATGATTCTTCAGAAATCAGTCTAACATGTTGATTTGCTGCTCAAGAAACATTTATTAATACCAATGTAATACACAGTTGGGTTCGGTCACTGCTGCTTCCAAAGGATTCATTTATTGACTACGTTTCGACCCGAAGGTCTGTTTACTCTTTTATTTTTAACTCTTTTTTGTTTACTCTGAAATGCTTGATTTGATCGCGCACCTGCCTAAAGTTTTCTGGATGTGCGCATACTACTACTTAGAAATGTTTTAAGAACATCTATTTGAAATAGAAATTTTGTTTTTAACATTATTAACATCTTCACTGTCTTTTATGAGCAATTTAATGCATCCTTGCTGAATAAAAACATTTTTCAAAAAAAAAAACCATAACAAAACAAACAACAGAAAAACTTACTGACCCCAAACTTTGAACGGAATTCTATGTAGTATGTAATATGTAATGTGTATTGTATATAAATTTAGGGGAAAATGATGTGCTATGATAAGAAATTGATACTGTAGCTCAGTTCTGGTTCACAAATGAAGAAGAACCAGGAGTTTGACAGAGACTTTCACATGACATTGTTTACCTCGACTTGACATGATGGCTAATTTCCAGCAACCTCCGGAGGCCTGTTCGTACGAAGACTCACGACTTTGTGAGATGGCAAATTTTCCATTGGCTTCCAGAACTTCTGAGAGTCGCTAGAACTACTCAACCATGTGGAAAAACAAAGATGGAACATGTTCAGAGCAGACTGTAAACAAGAACACTACCTGCAGGTTGTTAAGAGCTCCACAATGTTTACAGATGCCATCTCTACTGAGACATGTTAGCCTAGTCAATGTGCAACATGCTGCATTGATAGACATTGTACTATCATAATAAAATGTCTCATTTGTGATGCCTTCTTGCATTTTAGCATGTTTTGCATTTTGATTTCTGTTGTTAAACATGCATTTTAGGCCTACTGCAGTCAAGTTTTGTTCAAATTAGCCAAATGTAGCTCGTATACACCGGAAGACATACAGGAAGTGCTCAGTTCAACAAAGGGCAGCTCAATCTCACGCTATTTGGTCAAATCCAGTCTCTGGGGTCTTTTCCCCATGAAAAAACAAAAAACAAAAAAAAACAATGGCCAGTTCCTGTGGGCATTCAGCTTTGAAAATAAATACTGTATACTGTCCACCACATGTTCTCCTGAAATGTGTGAATTTCGTTATATATATGCTGGCCTGAAAAAGGAGATGTTCCAGTGAGAAAGAAGATAATCATAAACGTAAAATGGAGTAGAGTGTATGTAACATCTTCTGTCTCTGAGCACGTTGGATAAGGCGATATGTTACAGAGTGAAACAGCAATTTTCTTAACATTAGTCAGAAGCACTTGCTTTGCTTTCCCTCTTTATGGTAATATTTTGCATGGTAATACATGTGTTTGTCAGTTATGCATAAAGTTGAAGGATATGTTTATTTTGTTAATTGCTTATGTGTTGGTTTTGCATATCATCATCGATCATGAAATTATTAAAATAACTTTTTCTTTTCAGAGTCCTAATTATGCAGTCAGCCTTTGCCTTTGATTAAACCGCTGAACTGAACTGTGACTGTGCACAGTTGGAAATCGTGATCTGTATTCCCAGTGGGAGAGCTGAGAAAGATAAAAGCAGCAGCTGTGGAGCTTGCACAACCATTGGAACCTATGGAATTCTAAGAACAAGCCAGAAGACATGACTCTTTCTGGGATTTCTCAGAATTCTTGCAATGATACACAACCACTTATCATCCCTCCTGTGAAACTATGGGAAACACAGCAGAGCTTGGATCAGTTGTTTCTGTGCTCTGTTGAAACAGGTCTCAACGCAGTATTATTTATAAGCTACAGTACAAGTAAATTTTGCATCAAACCTTCAAATAAAAGTATTCCCACCCTACCCATTTGCAACCCTTAACTGAATTACAATTACATATTGTCAGAATTACAAATCCTACATTGTTTTTCTAAGCACTGAATATAAACTAGTCTCCCACAGTCTCAACCAATCTTTTTTTTTTTTGACATTGTTTATAGTTTGAAAACAGATTGATGGGGCTGCAGAGTTCATTGGCTGGGAATGATGTAAAGATATACCAGTACTTAAGGAGTGTTCAAGAAATTCAATTACTCAAAGAAAAACATGTAAAAGCACGAAAACAAGTAAAAGAACATCTGGAGTTAAACTGTTATATGGTGCAATTGGTCGTCTTCTTAAGAGAAGAAAGTACAAATATATCTAACAAATTACAAAGAAATGCTGCAAGAGAACGAGTCTTAGTGTGATTGAAAACTGAAATCCTAATCATACCAAAAAGAAAGAAAGAAGTAAAGCTGCTATTGTTTCAAAATAAAAAAAAGTTCTACAAAATATCAAAGCTTGAATATTAATCCAGCAGTATATTTAATTTCCCCCCTTTTTGTTAAAACATCAAATTAAATTTTGAATATCAGTGTTTTTAAATAAAAATCACATACAAAATGCGACCATAACAGAACCATGATATTTGTTTGTTTTTCTTCAGGTCTCTCTGGATATTGACAGAACTGTCTGTTCTTTGTCAGCAACAGCTTATTCATCACTCTGACAGTCTACTTTGAGTTCACCCCAGCATGTCACAAACATGCATACTTTAATTAATATAGTCTCACTGTGTTTGTTCAGAACACGTTTGTCTGTTTGTAGCACAGTGATAAATTCTTTTACCTTATAGGGGAGAATGGGCTTGCTGTTACACAGGTTGTTACAAGGGCTGCAGGTCTATCTCACTATAACTATAAAGAATTGAGTCAATTGACTAATTACACAATGTATTGGACAGTTTGGAGCAAATTGTTACATTTTATTAGGGCAGTCATGTTTTTATAAATGTATGCAATTAATTAATTACAATATTTCATAGCCAAGCCCTGCGATGGACTGGCCCCCGAACCAGAGTGTTCCAGGGTCCTCCCGTGACCTAACAGAGGATAAGTAAGAGGTATGGAGAATGGATGGATGGATTTCTTAGCCAGAACAATTTTTGTACGTTACCTACTATATTTTTGCTGTTGCATTTTATTTCATTGGTTTTGTTTCATAATTGTATTACTGCTTACATTTTGACGTGTTTATTTGTGACAATATGCCCTACTAAGACAAAAATGGTTAAAATGTTCAATGCATTTTTGTAGTAAGAATTTTTACAACTAGCCCATGCTTCTCCCCTATATATATATATATGTGATGGCTTCATAGAGTACACATACAGTATCTCATATAGGACGTAACTCATTGCAAATGTTTAAAGGAGGAGAGTAAAGTATGTGTAAACTAAGATTACATGGACGTAACTGTCACGGGTTCTGCTCTCCAAATGTACCATCTGGAATTCATAAACTGCTGAGATCTTGACCGAATAGCTGTATACTGTATGTATATGTGGAGGAAGGGTGTCTGTTTGAGACATAGAAAGAGAGAAAAACAGATTTGGAATTTGTTTAATATATACATATGCATGTATACCTTGAAATAAGAGGCAGCTGGGAGCAAAATAATCATTAATCCTGGAAGAAGTTTGTCGTACAATGTCAGTTCTCATAATTTATAGCCCTCTGACAGGTCATGCTCTTAATGTCTTTGGATTCCTTATCTGTTCAACTGTAAAAACAGGCCTGTTTTGTATGCATCTGCTGATGGCTAATAAGAAATCTGAGGCTTTAATTCAACAGTCTCCTACAAGAAGAGAAGATGTGTGTATGTGAAACAGGCCAAAAAAAAAAAAAAAAAAAATGCTGAAAGGAGACAGAATGCACTATTAAATGATTGGACATGAACTGGTAGAACATGGCAATAGCAATGCTAAGGTCACAGGTTAAATTCCCAGGGTACACATGCACTGAAAAAATTATCCTGAACGCAATGTCATGATGACAAACCTGCGCCATGTGTAATTTGAATTTGTGAGGGTTTTCAGTGAATAACAACAAATTTTAGTACGTTCTTTTTAAAGCTATCATATTCAAAAGATTTTGAATATAGTGCATGAGTCTGTCGTATGGACTACTTTAATTGAGTTTTTATGATGCTTTTTTGTTCTTGTTGGAACTATTGAATGGAAAACACTTACAAGAAGATTTGTCAAAACTCTCCTTTTGTATTCCACAGCTGAACTCAGAACGTCAGTGAAGAAAGGCATATAGTTCATCATAACATCGTATTCTACATCATATAGGTAATTCACCTGCTATATTGCTAAATGTACACGATTTTACATATCAACAGAAAAATACAAAATAACCTTCACATGACCTTTAAAATATTTTTTGCAAAAAATAGATAGGATATAGGAAATAGAAAGGATATGCTAATTTACTAGTCTAATTAAAACAATCATCAACTAAAAAAACAACAGAAATGGTAATCACAAACGACAACAATCATTTTGCTACAGACAAATGGAGAGAACATCCAAAATATTTACAAAAACAGCAAAAAAAAGAAAGAAAAAAAAGCAGGAAACAACTTGACAAAACCACTAGCTAGTGTAAAGTGAGTATGAAGAATATACTACTTGCTAAATGTTTTAGCAAGACTGTAACAGCATAGATATCTGGATTAAGATCCTTACTCAAACTTCATAACACCTTCAAAGCCGTGGTAAGTGAACGGCTCCAGTGTAGAACTACATTGATCCTTTTCCAGACACGCCATTTTGTTGTACTCACAGTCACTCTCCGAGCCCGGTCCAAAATACACTCCATCAGGTGAGTTGATGGATGGATCTTCATCAAAATAGTTGTGCGGTCTAAGGATGACGCCACCACCATTGCCCACTGTAACTGTGTTAGGGATGTCTTCGGCATGCGGAATGTGCAGGAAACCAGCGGTCACCCAGGCTACCAAATCCTTAAGAAGACATAATAAAGATCACTATTTGAATGAATTCAACATATCTGCGAAATAAAAATATTCTGATGAAGTTGACCATCAATACCTCATTGTCGATCAGCTCGTTATCTTCAATATATTTGCTGAAGTCAACAAACGGGGTCCACATGTAATTCTGATTGTAAAGACTGCTACTAGTCTGCTCTTCATCCTTATGCTTGGTTATAGCAACTTTATACCTAGAAGAAAGAAAGTGAATGAAAGAGAAGCTAAAGCTAGAAACAACACTTCTAAAACATGCATATGTCTCAGTACTGTGTGCATGACTCAAGATACTGAGGCCTTACCGTGCCCAGGACATGGACTTCTCTACAGACTCACTTTCAGGGAGGTGATCTCCAGCAAAGCTCACCACCTGAAGCCTGTAAGAGCGCTGATGGCCCCAGCGATTGGTCTGATTACTGGCTATATGAAGGTAACGGGGTGTTTTGGCGCTATGAAGCATCGCCGCTTCTTTCTCTGTCCTGATTTGCTGCTCCACCAGTTGTGGTATCTTTGCTTTCTCTGAAGGCATCCATGGCAATGGCACCTCCTTATATATCATGTCTTTAGTCTGAAATATATTCTTCACACCTTCAAAAAAGAAAGAAAATGCTTTAAAACTTTTTGGGGACTTTCAACAGTAGATATTCATGTGGTATTCTCTGCAAAAAGATGGTCTTAATTAACATTTCTTTATTTCTTTGTGATATAATTTTTAGTATGACCAATATGCAGGAAGCTACAGCAGCCAGACATCTGTTGGAAAAAACAATACATTCTTTCATCATTTACTCACCCAAATGTTGTTCCAGACCTGTATGAAATTCTTTCTTACAATATAAATTGAAAAATAAATGTTTTTGTCCATAAATTGACTCATTATATTATATATATATATATATATATATATATATATATATATATATATATTTGTGGCAAACTATACTTTTGAAAATATGATAGTTCTGTTTATTAATATTATATATATATATATATATATATATATATATATATATATATATATATATATATAACCAACAAGATGGGCAAGTTATCACATGTAGTTAACTATTAATGATTTTATATTTTTGTACGTTACATTTAGATATTTTTTAATGAACTAGTGCCTAAAGCTTCAATTGCTACAAAATTCACCCTTATAATGTGACAATATATCCCGCTATTGGGGCCTGTTGTCAAACAATTTCAACATGTATTAAAAAACATTTCTTCTTTTTTTCTCAATGTTCAATAACTTTTTGTAGTAGGCCTATCCACTTTTAAACATAATCAATATGTGTAATTAAATGAGGTAACACTTTATTTGAAGGTGTCATTGTTACAGAGTAATTATATATTTAACTACTGAGTAATATTAAGAAGCTACAGGGTTAAGGTATAGGATTAGGATTTGGTTGAGGGTTAGTTGAATGTAATTATTAATAATTTACTGTTATGGTAAGTACAAGGTAACAAGGACATTATAAAATAAAGTGTTACCAGATATGATTCTAAATTATTTCAACTCAGGTTAAATGTTCTTGATCATTTTATGGCACTTACCTAAGATATCCAGGTCGACTTTAAAGTTAATAAAATGGGTATGGATATTTCCAAGGACATTCTCTGCAACCTGGTGCCCGTACTTCAGATTTCCATCAACCTTATAGGAGGATGATATGTAGCCTGTGGCGTGAACTCTCGCCTCCACAGAGCCACTTTGATAGAAAATGAAGTCCCATATGTAGTCGTAGTTCCCTATAGCAGTAATTGTGCGGATCACCAGAGCGCTGTTTGCCATCCCACCGTAACCATTATGAAAGAAATCGGAGAAGTGTCGTCGCAGAGGTCGCCCAATGTCATGCTCAAAAACACAGATAGAGTTTCTAAAACGCTGCGTGACGTTGGTGTCAATATAGCGGTACGTGTCTACATAGGTGGCAGCGTACGGACAGTCGATCCCACGCACGAGCTCGTGGGCGAAGCGACCGATTCCGATACTTGAGTCGAGGAACTTCGTGAGCATCATCCCAGGTGTTACAGAACCGTAGACAGACATCGCCTCCTGCACGCTGAGTTCGTAGGCAATCCTGTCTCCTTTAAAACGAATATCAAACACCCTCATCCCAGTCAGAGAGCTCAAACCAAACGCAAAGCTCCAGTCCAGATAAATCACCTGGTTGTTTGTAACGCTGAAACGTTTACCCTGAAGATAATACTGTTGTGGTCCTAAACCAGAAGGTTTTTCCCTTGGCTTCAGCGAGGCGTAGTTTGGCATATTTTTGTTGACTATCTTTTTTATACTACCCGCTTCGTAATCTACAATAAATCTGTCAATGCTTTCGAAATATTGACCGTTGTACATCAACTTGTCAATCGTCCAGTGTGATGAGTTGATGCTTTCGTGATTGATCAGCATCTCGAAGCCCACAGGATGAATGTACATGCCATTTACATCGCGAAAAAAAGAGATCCAGGTCTTGCGGTCACCACTTTTAATGCCCCTCGGCATACCCTCAAACGGCAGCAGTTTACGTTTTTGGGGGATATAACCAAAACTTTCCCTCAAAGGTTTTTCAAGTTTTTGGAAAACTTGATTAAGCAGTTTGAAGAGCTCCACATACTCCCCAATTGTCACTGTTCGGGCTGTGAAGGGCAACGTCGGCGTATTGTATTTCGCCTGAGTAACATCTCGATGCTGCAGTGGACCAGGTAACGGTCCCACCACATATTCCTTTAGGTAACCACTCTCGCCATTAAACACCACGACGGTCGCTTCGCGTGCGGGCTTCTGTCCGTTGGCATCCAAGTAGCGCAGCACATCAGCCTTCCTTGGGAGTGAGAGGTCAATTAAAAATAAAAAAATTTCAGAGGGCTTTGCTGTGAACGAACGGGAGATCTTTAATTCTTTTTGAGCCCACATGTAGTCGCGAACAGACTTGTACTCCTCTGCTGTCAGGTCCGCAAAAACCAGACTTTTATCTGAATGTTTGACTTGTAGGGATTCTTGCGGCCGGGACATAATACATTTTGGAAGCCTATTCGAATTTAAGCATATCAACACAATGTTGATGATCACTGAGATAAGTCCCACAAGTATCAATAAGTATTTCAACAGAGAATTCATTATTGTAGTGACCAGTGTCTCTCTAGTGTTTGAGGTCAACGCTCGTGTCTCGAAAAGTGAGAGTGCGGAATGGTTCTCATGTATAGCCTACTGGTAGTGAGTGTTATAACCACACCCCCTAGAGTGCTCCCCTAAAGTTCACACACGAGCCAGTGTTATAATGCTATTAGCCTATGTTCATTCATTCAAAAGTTGCCAATCAAATCCTGTAAATATATTTTACTGCAGTTTTTTTGTTGTTGTAATTTTACTATAGTACAGTATTTACCAACTAAACTTGCCAATAAAATCCTGTAAATACCCCAAATCCAAGACTATGTTGTTAAAGTTTAAGAATGCAAAGAATCATTTTAACAATTGCAATACACTGATTTAAATGCATTAGGATGAACACTATCTGAATATATATTTAAAAATGAATAGAATAGTCAATGGTGTTGCAAGTAAATATTTATTAAAACTGGCGGCAAGGCATTGCAAGGCTTTTATTGGTCAAATAACATTTTCAGTCTTTCAACTGTTAAAATCTTGTAAAAAATTACATAGTATCACAAAATAACAAAAAAGTTTTTTTAAAAGCCATTTTAAGTCATATTCTGAGTAGAACATTAACTTTCAATAGAAATTAAGGTCAAATACAGACTTTGTGGCATTTTGGTAAAAAAAAATGATTTGACTCCTGTTGAAACTCACTGTAGGAAACTCACTCCTGTTGAAACTCACACATTCTGTTGTTTGAGCTTATCTTCTGTTCACCCAAAAATAAAAATTCTGTCATTCATTTCTCACCTTCATGTCGTTGCAAACCTAAGACTTTCGTTAATCTTCAGAACACAAACGAAGATCTTTTTGATGAAATCTGAGAGCTTTCTGTCGCTCCATTGACAGCCTATGCAACTACCACTTTCAAACCCCAGAAAAGTAGTAAAGACAGCATTAAAGTAATCCAGTGACTCCAGTGGTTTAACGCTTCACAAAATTGAGTGCTAACATAATTGACTACTTTATTACAAAATAGTAATCTCTGACGAATTCTGCCGCTTCATAAAATAAGGTTAACCACTGGAGTCACTGGATTACTTCATACTATGCTCACATTTTCTGATGTTATTCTGATGTTATTTTCTGATGTCATACCGCACATACGTTTTTAAGAAACCATTTTGTCTCCCTCATGTTATGCATGTTTAAACAGCGAATCCATGCTCTCTCTACAGAAAGTTCTCTAAATAGAAAATTAACTGAATGCAAAGCGAAATAAAACCGAAGCAAACAGCAGCATCCATCCATGTTAAAATTCTTTACAACGCTTTTCGTTAATTTTTTTCCTTGTTTTTGTTCGTCTCACCATGGCGATGTCGTGTTAGCATGCAATTGTGACACGACATTGCTAATACATTAAATTAATATAAAAAGAATATGAATATAAAATAATATTCTAAAGTTTAATTAAGTGAATTTACCAGGAACTATGAATGCTTCAAATATTCAATAGTTCTCGCGCAGCTCCAGTCAACTGGATTTCAAATTTGAACAAAGCCTGCGCAATCCCATAATGCCACACCACAGTAAGTTATTGTGCGAATGAGCTACAGTAACAAGACCTTCTTCAAAATGAATTACAGTTGACATGGAAATATTCTGTTAACAACTGTAAAACGTTGTCTGCCAGGAGGCAGGTTTAACTTCCAATGAAGACACAATACTTGGATTATGTCAGTGAAGATCAATATACACACACGTGTGTGTGTGTGTGTGTATACTGTATATACATACACACAGACACACATACGTATATGTATATGTATGTGTGTGTGTGTGTATGTATGTAGGCCTATGTATGTAACAGAGACAAACTAGTAAGAGCTGCGTGTAAACTTCACTTCAAGAGGCGCATTATCAACTGACAGTAGGGACTAGTGTCCTTGTTAGCATGTCTGCCTTCCATGCTGGAGACCCTGGTTTGAATCCTGCTCGGAGTGGGAGTGGGTAGGAAAACTGCGTGAGTAGGAAACTGCGTTTGCTCACAATATTTTTGTAAATGCAAAGTTTCTCGAGGGAACGCAAAACATTTTTCCTTCACCGTGTCCCTTTAGGGGCTTCGTAGATTCCACAGCTAATGTGTGCATTTTTCTGCGTTTTCAAGAGTTTTCTCTTGTTCAGTATTTTTTTTTTCTTTTTTTTTTCTGCTGTCATTGTTTTCCTTGGATTTGCTTCTCAGTTCCATAAAATTTTAAGCTTTTCTTGGTCCATTCATGTTTTATACGCAACCTCTGTCATAATTCAGATTAATCCGTTTTTTTTTAGTTCAGGACTCCATAGTCCAGGTATTAGTAATCTGTAGCCTACTTATCTGTGTTTCAAAAATACATTTTTAAGACACGATTAACTATTCTAGATTAAGGCCTACTCCTGGCTTAATTTAAACAATGTCTGGGAAACCACCCCTAAGTGTGCAAAAACTCAAAAAGCAATGTCAATTGAACACTTACTGCTTAAAATATTTGTGGAGCCTGTATAGCATTCCAGACATCAGTTATTTTCCCCGGTTTTCATCAAATTAACCTGAATTTCAATTGAGGGAAGGAAAAATTGTTGAACACCAGTTCTGAGGTTTATTTGGATATGCTGCATTTGTACTTCAGGAAAATAACTAGATTCCGTGATAAGCTGTGAGTAATGCTTTTTTCCCACAGCATTCAAGGAGGCTCGGGTAACCCCACTGCTTAAGAAACCCACTCTAAATTTAGCACATCTAGAAAATTACAGACCGGTGTCCCTTCTTCCGTTCATTGTTAAAACACTTGAATGAGACATCTTCAACCAAGTCTCTACCTTTCTTACACAGAACAACCTTCAGGGCAAGAACCAGTCTGGTTTCAAAAGCGGACACTCAACTGAGACTTCCCTGCTCTCGGTTATTGAAGCTCTGAGCCTGGCAAGAGCAGCTTCCAAATCCTCAGTACTCGTCTTGCTGGATCTGTCTGCCGCTTTTGACTCAGTTAACCACCAGATCCTTCTGTCAATCCTCAAGGAATCTCAGGAACTGCACTCCAATGGTTCAAGTCTTACCTCTCAGGAAAGTCCTTCAGGGTGCTGTCACAACTTCTCCATTCAGCTAGGTTCGTCAACCATAACTCTATACAGGGCAGCCAGGAACCTTAGAGTTGTGATTGTCAGTTTAACTTCACAGACCACATTGCTAGAACTGCCCGGTCCTGCAGATTTGCTCAACAACATTAGGAGGATCAGGCCCTTCCTATCAGAGCATGCTACACAACTCCTTGTCCAAGCACTTGTTCTATCCAGACTGGACTGCTTGCACTGTCAAACCTCTGCAACTGATCCAGAACGCTGCAGATAGAGTGGTCTTTAACGAGCCGAAGAGAGCACACGTCACTCCATTCCTCACAAAACTGCACTGGTTGCCAATCGCTGCTCGCATCAATTTCAAGGCACTGATGTTTGCCTACAAAACAACCACTAGCTCTGCAACCTTATACCTAAAAACGCACTATTAAGCCCTATGTGCCCTTCAGAAGCTTGCATTCTGCCACTGAGCGACGCCTTGTGGTGCCATCTCAAAGAGGTACTGTATAAAATCCCTTTCACAGACCTTCACCTGGACCGTTCCCTGCTGGTGGAACTGCCCCCCCAGCTGCTGAATCTTTAGCCATTTTCAAGAAACCGCTGAAGGCGCATCTCTTTCGTCAACATAATTTTCTATACATTTTTTAAAATAACCTTACGTGTACTGTGCTAGACTAACTGGAACTGGTCACAGCACTTGTATATTGCTGCCCTATTGTTAGTTGCTTCTATTGCTTTCCTCATTTGTAAGTATAGATTTGGATAAAAGCATCTGCTAATGTAAATGCCGAAGCCAGAAGCCCCCCCCCCCTCCCTTTTTTTATACAACAATTGCTGTGATTTGGCCTCATTGTATTTCTGAGAAACACATTTGAACTGATGGAAAACAGGAAATGCCTTTGTTCCAATGTTTGCCTTATTCACTTGAGGGTCATAATACAGTATATAATACAATACAATACAATACAACACTCTCTTATGCAGACAATATTCTGAAAAAAAGTATAGTCAGTTACTATAGTATTTTGGATTTATGATATCTGTCATCAGAGTTCCTACACCTTCTCAAAATATTTTTAACTTTTTAAGATAAAATACTCTGAAAGTTTGAATAAAGTTTATCTTTACCACAATTAACAATTTCAAACTCATTGTGTGAGTAAACCTCATTAAATGTTGTTTTAGAACAAAGCTAACAACCCCAAGGTCATGAGTTTGATTCACAGGTATAGGAGATCGTAGTAGTAATATATGCACTGTACTTTTTACATAAATGCTTACTGAACAAGATTTGCTTGTTTGTTAACTTTGTTCTGACAATGATCAGATGTTCCCCACAAACATACTGTTTTCAGTTTAAATTTCAAATAATATATCACAAATGTGGTAGAAAATAATTATATTTTTTGATAATCTTGATAGATTTCTAATAGATTTAAACAAATTTCATCTTTATTAAGATTATACAGGAAACTTTTTTTTAAATCATACTAAGTCAAGATATAGGGACTGTTGAAATTAGAATATGCTTTTCATTATTAAATGATTAGTGGTCAACATTGACCTTACAATTCTTTGTTTATTGCCAGCAAGAAAAAGTTCCTCTTCCTGAATCTGACTTTTGTTTGCAGATTACTCCATGCTCTAAATGCCTCAGGACTTTCTACAACAATGCTTTTTTTATGAAGGCCTATTACTGCCCCCTTGCAGAGCAGACTTAAGGTTAAACTTACACGCCCTCACAAGTCTGTGCTGCAGTTTTGAACTGCAGATGTTCTGTGTGCCAATCACAGAGTGCCCTGTCCTGAGAAGCACTGGGTCTTGTCTGTCTGATTGCATCACAGTTGTTTAATATTAATTTTTAAACTTCTCTCGTGTGAACTCTATTTGTCAATGGGCTGTGTAGTTTCCCCATCAAAGGGTCTTGTTATGTAAAAAATCATATTCCTTGATGTCCTAAGTGCATCAAAAACTACAATTCAAGATAAAAAATACAGAAAAATATCAGTGCAAAAATGTATAAACACAATATTGTGCCATCAGAGAGAAACCGACCAAAGAGCCAATGGAAATGGTGACCCCTGCAGGTCAGATAATTTTCTGCCATGGAATTTACTTGGGAAAAATTTCTGTTTTATTTAGGAAAGTCTAAAATGGGCACAAATGGAAAATAAGCATACTAACACTCAGAGAGATACTAAATTTACTTAAATTGATTAGATGAATGAATCACTGAATTGATGAGTGATCAACAACGTAATAAAAACAGACAGAATATTTACAAAAGGGTTGAGAAACTGGATGGATCACATAATTAACCTCTCGCATAATATTCTTGCTTACAAAGAGCGATGCAAAAACATTTGTATACTACTAAAAAAAGGGGGAAAAAAGAAAGCCATTTTCCATTTCCCACATTTGTAAATTTCTTTCAACACCTATCCAAATAAGAAGGCATAAGAAAAGCCATGCTTTGATAAGAGCAATTTACGTGAATAAAATAAACAAAAAACAACTAGATCAACTTTGAGTTGATTTCTTTGAGCAAATTTGACTTTTTTTGGTACAGTACAGTACAAAATACAGTACAGCAGCATCTATAATATGTTGACAATAATAGATTCGTTTTTATAAATAATATAATATTATTTATTTAATAATATTAAGAACATATATTTTAAATCAAAATTGTACTGATCAAATCTTTTTTTGCCTTTTTCATTATTAAAAAAGCGTATTTCAACGTTTCAACAGACATACACGAAAATATTACTTCAAAAGGAGAAACATTACCATACAAGATACAGACCTGCCAACCTTGTAATTTTTTTTTGAGTAGCATCAGCGGGGTGGGGGGGATTGTTGTCATTTTTTGAGACAATGCAAGACACACACAAACACATGCCTATCTTCATAATTCTAGTTTTGACTTCTAAAGTTTTAGCTAGCAATTTAGCTATTGCAGTGAAAGTCCAAAAATTCAATATACTGCTCAAAACCATTTTTTATTCATGATTAATATTGCATTGCATAAAAAAGAATGTAATGTGTGCTGGTCAACAACTAGTCTAAAAAAAAAAAAAAAAACAACAACTAGAAAACAGTAAAAAAAAAAAAAAAAAAAAAAAAAAAAAAAGTGTACATTTAAGATAGGCTACTTAATTTATTATTCCAATATCCAAATATGATACTAAATCACACAGAAAATAGGACTTTTATTTATGACGTGCTGTCTTTGCATTTGAACATTGCACATTTTAAACAGGACACGCATTAGCTGAATAAACGTTAGCCAATACAAACATATTTATAGAAAATAGTTGACAATAGACAGGAGTCCTGTCACATGACCAATAATAGCAAAACGAATCACTTATTCTAAAAAGAATGATCAAGTAGAATATAAGTTTAGATGAATCCGAAATATGGGGCTGTGTTAACAGTAAAACGTCTGTCTTTTAACGAATTTTAAAAACACGGATGGATAATACAAAATGCTTTCAGTCATTTTGACAGAAAAAAACACAACCAAAACAAAATTTAAACTTAGCCCGTCAATTTACAATCATCTTCTCTCTCTGTGTGCGCGCGGTCTGTGTTTGTGAGAGAAAGCTCGCGCAGCACTGATACAACGGTACTTTTTAATCCATAAGTAACTAATACGCTAGTTTTCATACAAAATAATTATGTAACATAATTAGGTAGGCTACTTTAGTTATTATTAACACATTAACATAACATGCAGACTACGTTTCTCAACACTGAGAATGAATAAATAAACGCCTGTTTCTCCAGGTTTATCAGTAATCCACAATTTATCACAGAACTTTCATAATCATTAAGCCACAGCGATTTTAATTTTATTTAGATTTATTGTTCATCAATACTTAAGCATTTTATAATTTGCATGGCTGAATGATGTTTTCCTCTAATCTGAGTGACCATGAATGACGGAGTATTTTATAGTAATCCATGCGATCACTCCCGCGTGATCATTGAATCCAGATTAAGTTAACTAAAAACAATATTTCAACTTTCCACATCCACCCCAGCCCGTTTACCTTCAGGAGTCAGACGTGCTGTGACTACTGTCCTCACTTATGAACTCAATCAGACGTTGGGCCGCGGGAGTGGAAGAGGATCGAGCGGGATTCTTTGTTGCTGTCGATTTTTTTTTTTCAGTCTCTTTTTAATTTGATAGGTCTTACGCATCTGTCAATCATCCCCGCTTGCTATTTGGGGAATGAACCCAGCGCTATGATTGGTCGAACTCCGCTTCTTTTGCTGTTGCTTGATTTGAGGACTGCGCGTGCACAGAAGCGTCACCAGGTTTTTGCGTAGTTTAGAGTGACAAATCGTACCACCGTACTTTGAGGTCAAAATGCGTATCCGCTACGCAAAATGCGTACATGTTGGCAGGTCTGCAAGATAGCATGTACTAAGCAAATACATTAAAAGGCATTGTATTCCCTGACGTAACAGAACAACAAAAACAAAAAATCTGATATGTTCACGTCATAGCTGTTACTATCACTCTGTATTGGCCAATCAGAAGCCAGAACCGAACTATCCGTTTTAATTGCTTACAGTTCAATTGCTGGGTGAATAGACATAGAATAGGCTGTTTATCATCGTACCACACACTAGCCAATTTCCCTCTTTCTTATTATTTAAGGATCAAATTATTTACAATAACAATGTGCGAAGACATAAAAATATATATATATATATATATATATATATATATAAACACAAGTTAGCCCTTTGAACTGCACATTAAATGCCCTGCCCATTACATTAGGCTTGTTTGAGATGAGCAAAATCTGCGCAGAACCGATCACCGGTGATCAGCGCATAATGCATGCCGGTTAGAAATGTGTCCGAGTGCGGTACGCCTTGCGCTGATGTCATGCTGACGTGTGTCAAAAACCTCTCGCGAGCGCAAGGCGCACGTGTCGGATTCTGCAGTCGCGCGCAGTTGCTCTCCACCGACTGCGCTGATCAAAAGCATGATGGGAAACGACTTGCTGACGACACAGCTTAAAGTTGATTGGTTTAAACAACCGTGATGTATTGTTCTCTTTTAAAATGTTTGATTTTAAAACTCGGATATCATGTTTTATGTGTATATATGTTATGTGTGAATTCCCAAACTCTTGGACAGTGCGATCTCTGGGTTATGCAATGTCATTTTATTATATATAAAAAAACACATAGCTATGTCTGTATTAAAGAAAAAATGATTGATAAACACTTATTTGGAATGGAAATTAAATAACAAGTAGGCTACTTTGAGTGTCTTTTTCATTATATTTATTTTCATATAAAAGCAACAGAACTTACATTACATCCAGTTTATTAGCAACTCTGTGCACGAGCGTGAATCCCGCGATATCCATCATTGATCTCGCAGGTGTCAGATCCACTGCGAGAAGAGATAACTGTCCGGATTGCCTGCGCTTTTTTCTCTCCTCCTCTCACTGCAGCCGCCTACTCTCGCCTACATTACAGGCGAGCAGTGTTGCCAGATTGGAAATGTCCAATTATCGTACCAGTCAGTCCCGGCGCCAGGACAAACGACTTGGGGGGGCTTTTACAATTCTTAGGGGGGCTTGCGGGGGATGGGGGGGGGGGGGGGGGGGGGGGGGTTGGGTCTGTTTCTCTCGTGCCCCATATTGAAAACAAAGAGAATTATTTAGTGTTAAACTAGTTAACACTAGTCTGCGGCGCGCTACGGCTGCGACACCGGAGTAAGAAACACCAGAGCACCGGAGCTCATCGTGTTGTAGTGTTGACGTGCGGGCCGGGCGACGCCGTGTGGTGCCTGTGTGTGTAAGTGTGTGTGTGTGTAAGTGTGTGTGTGTGTGTGTAAGTGTGTGTGTGTGTATACGTGCTTGCGTGCAGGCAGGCGAGCCTGCAAAATGATTCTGGATCAGAGAGAGAAGCGGTAGGATGTGTGTTTGGACGAACGACTGAAAACTCTGAAATTATCGTACATTATGGGATTTTTTTCATTATTGATCGTACATCGTACAGAGGTCAAAAATATCGTACAAATACGATAATTATCGTACATCTGGCAACACTGCAGGCGAGGCAAGGCGCATCTCAAAGAAGCCTAATGTTTCGCTTTGAATGACGTCAGCTTTGATTTTCCTGTCAGCTGATGCAGTGGGCGTGTTTACGTCGCTGATGTAAACAGAAAGGACCATTTTGATCAGAGAAATCTAGAGCCAGGGCACAGCAACTCATCAAAGCTTTTCTGATTTCACCTATGCAACGCCTTAAATAGTAGGCCTACTTGCGCCATGGACTTCTATATCAATCTGAAGGTGAATTTCCGAGGGAATGCGAAGAGTTTCTTGCTGTCTGGCTCAGAGACGAAGAGTTGGGAGTCTATGGAGGCCATGGTAAGCAGAGGAAGATGAGGTGATGTCAGTTTGATCACTCACCTTGATCCCGCAAAGCCTTTCACCCCGACGTCATCCGATGCCTGGATCATGCGATTAGTGTTGACATCTGTCGTGACATTCGTTACTCCGTTTACTGCTTAGATTAGCGCTTAATCATATAGAAAGAATGGGCCAAGCGACCATTTTGCCGAAAGCCCACGAATTAAACAGCAGCCATATTATTATGTAATAAAGTACATTATATCTGACGTGCGCAGATCGTTCATCAATTAGACCATAATTACAAAGGGGTTTGCCACACTGTGAGGAAATGTAACACATGCCACGTCTGTATATCCCATCTCTTGGGTAATGTTGTTGACTCACTGACTATCTCAAAACCTACTAAGCTCCCTTACTAGACAGCATGATAGCGGCGTAGATACCTATAATGCGGTCCAGATGTTGCTCAGTAGGTTTTGAAACAGATATTGACTGCTGACTGTTTCAAACTAATTTTATTTGCTTGTCTATTTGAAACCACTGTGTAACCCTGTCAGTTTCGTGTAGCTACAGTCAGCCCTTCGCCTCGTCAGGGCATTCGGGGTATCTATATCACATTGAAGGGGTTTTCAACACGACTGTTAGTTGCCCCTTCTTACAAGGCTACTTAGTACATTAGTATTATTACATACTGATTTGACTTGAAATTAAATAATTAGCCTACTTGTGTGGAGATCGCGAAGAGACAGGAAAACTAGCTTGCTGTGTAAAAAAAGCCAGGGTTCCCGGATGAGAGTTCGGTTTGTAGCCTTGTCGTGGGTAACGGTCGTTGTTCAAAAATATTTGCCTGCAGAATCCTATAGCTGATAAAAATCTCATCAAACACGACCTATAGCCTACTTTATTTTTAAATTACAAAGCTGGGGCCTATACCATGAAGCCAGTTTAGGTGGCTAGCCAGGTATGTTTCAGTTTAGTTTGCGCCAACCCTGGCACCATGAAAGTGGTTTGGCTTTTAGCAGTGTTCATCGCCATAGTAACTTATGCTCCATGGCTAACCTGGTCTGGGAACTTGGACCAATCAGCTGTGAGCAAAGTGACACATGTCTGATGCGATAAAGTCACTCCACCTGTTTCTACTCCAAATTAATGTCTTGCTCCCCATGTATCCTTTGATACAATCATGCTAATTCATTCAAAACTCATTGAAATTAATTTCTCGCGAGAGAAGCAGCGCAATTCACTTATTAAATAAAAGTATTAAAATATTAAGAATTTAAACAAATTTACACAGCAAGAAGAAAATAGCTGTCTATGAAAGAGGACAACTAAAAGAAAATTCTCGCTACTTTATATCAGTGCAAGTAAAAGTTAAGTTAGTTCATACAGTTGATAAAGGTATAGAGAGAGTTTAACATTTAAGCTCACATGTAGTCATTTTATAGCTTCATCTATTGATTCTAAAGCGTATTTATATTACCTTTATATATTTATTCATTTAAACTCTGCGTAATAATAATTGATGAACTAAAATTGTACATGTGTGATTGATTAAGGGTATAATAATTACATAATATCTAAATCATATAAATTTATTATTCTAAATAAGCATTACTAAAAGCCAGACTGAGTTTGTTCAACTACCATCATGGTACAGGCCCCTGGTCTTGTGTTGACTTGATATCTTTCCTTTTCAGGTGAAGAGGTCCTTTGGCCTGTGTAATTTACAACTGACTTATTTTGATGAGGAAAATGAAGAGGTGAGAGTGAAGAAGGACATATTTGGGATATTGCATGCATGTCAATGTTAATAACTTTACTTTTGTCAAAGAAAACATCTGACACATCATAATGAATTGACAATTTTATTAGTTAATATTTCTATCATAATTGTGAATGTAACTGTTTATTTTAGGTATCAATCAACAGCCAATGTAAGTAAATGGTCTTAATCTGTGTATAATTATACATCAAATTTAAATTACAGAGAAGAGGTATATACACAGACACTGACTGGAACTATTTTTCTATTTTCAGTGGAATATGAAGAAGCCCTGAAGGTAAATAAATGATGATTCTTTAATGTTGTGTGTGTGTGTGTGTGTGTGCGCATATAACCTATTTAGAGCAGCCTTTCAGAGGGACCATAATAAGATTTAAAATGATTTATATTTTGATATATGAAAACGAATCTAACTAAAATGCTTAAAGCTGCAGTCCGTAGTTTTTCCTCTTTGTCATCATCTCTGTTCGAAATCTGCAATTGCAGTTATTTGCGGAATTATCAACTTTACGTGGGTTGTGCCTCGGCACGGCACTGCCCGGATGAATCCAATGTTTTGAGGAGACTGTGCGGGCTGTCAGTCACCGCACCGGTGTGGATCCTGTCATTCGTAATCACAGATTCTACTTTTTGAAAGTATGACCAACATAAGAATTTTCACCGGAAAATATCATTAGAACAAATGAGTAACATCCACTTTTGTTCTGACCAACTAAGGGGAAAAAGCATTGCAGTAAATCGTGCTGATTAAATATCAAATCACGTCAAATCGTGCAAATTATATTTTGTTCTCAAATTGTTAATGTTAACAACATCAGCATTGCGTGACTACATTTAATGCCCTTCCGATATTTATGCTTGTTTTCGCATGAGCCCTGTTGCAGTCTCTTTGTTTTCTGTAGCCACTCATTTTACAACTGGTGAATCTCCCGTTGTCACCGGTGATTGTCATTTGAACCTTTCTGGATACGGCTTCAAATGAATAAGTTTAATTATATCAAGTGCTGTGAGAAAAGGCTATTAATTTCCATCTCTAACATCCTCATATGCAATATAGCCTACTAGCCGAGACACCTTCTTTATGTGTACAGATGTGACGTAATGACGCAAAGACATGCTCAAATTTCCCGTGGAAATCCACCAGTACCACTGGAATTAAAAACATTATTACAAGCTTACCGTTTTGATTCAAGCTAAGGCAAGCAGATAGTTTTGAACACGGGCTGGTTATGTACTTGCTCAATTTATTTTGGATCATTTTTAACCCAAAAAAGTTATGGACTGCAGCTTTAAATACACTAAAATAAATAAGATGTACAGTACAACATTAAACTGACATCAAATTTTGAGTTTAGTTTGATTACAATAGAAGTACCAGAGGTTACATAGAGTGTTTAAAGTGTTATTGTAGAGTGTATTAAACTCATTGTTTTGCAGTCAACAAATGTCCAAAGGGAAATGCACCACATTGTTACACTGTTGTTGTTGTTATTGTTTGCAATTGTAGAGTGCAGCACGACAGGGGAACAGATTACAAATGAATGTGTATGAGACGAGGGGCACTAGAGCCACAGTTCCAGGGCCAGGCCCCCCACCAGGGTCAGGGGTGGGCTTGGGCCAGGTGAAACCTGGTACTGTTGGAGAACCCAAGAAGGGATTCAGGCCTCCTCAGCACTGCCCTACTTTGGCACAAGTGGTGAGTCGCAAAGTTCAGGCAGCAGTCCCAGATGAAGGATTGGTAAGATTTTATAACCCAATGGTTTTGCACAATCACAGACATAGCCACTGTTGTTGTATCAAATTCTACACTGCAGTTTATTAAGAATGGTGCTTAATAATATTATAAATAATCTATATTATATTAAAAAATCATGTTCTGATGCTAAAACCAAATAATGTAACTGAATTCTATTGTATTGATTTTTTTGTGTGGTTTGCATGAAATGTGATATGCATCTGTTAACGGTGTCCAGATTGATGATCGCCATAATTTCCACTATTGTAAGTTAATTACTTGCATGCCACATATTCTATTTTAATATCCTGCCGTTGTTTTAAAGGTAATTGTAAATGAACTCAAAGGTGGGAAAGCAGAGGATAAGACACCTCCAGCTTGGTTCACTTCATACATGGAAAAGGTATGAGAAACAAGACTTTAAAGTAGGCATGAAATGAAAATTCAACTGTTGTCTATTGGTGTTATTGTTAATGATTCATCAATGCGTCTATAATTTTTTCAATTTTGAATTAAATTGAAATAACTCTTCATCTTCTGTTGAAAGTCATACTTCTGTCTAGTGATGTATGCTGGACTTCTCCAGTCATTTTGTCCACATAAATGCTGCCCCTTTTCTTACAATCAACTGCAAACTCATATTTAGATCTGCCTCCATCCAATCAACAGCCAATAGACTGAACCAAGTCCCCACCATACTTTTTTATTTTTCAATAATCTGTTTCACTCAGATGTATGTCGCAATACAGAAGAAAAGATTGCTACTTTTGTTTCATTGTAACTTTAAGAACTGACAAATGTTGTCCTGCTCCATAATTTATAAGTAGTGGAGGCAAACCCTAATATTGCTTAGAAAACATTTGTTTCTCTATTTTTCTTTCTACAAAAATACAATAACTGCCACAGTTTAAGGACCAGGTGGTTAGGGAGGCAGTAGAGAAGATTTGTAGGGAGTTCTCTGGACAATGCTGCATCCATAAGCCAGTGGGACCAGAAGCTCAGGTTCCTGAGGTCACCTCATCCACTCTGCCTGGGGCCCCAAGTTCAGCTCCAGCCTGCAGCAGCTGTCGGGGCCAGACCGCAGGCGGCGGATATCAATGCAGGTTAGAGAGATCTCTGTGAGGTGGATGTCTGGATAAATATTTGCTCCTGTGGTGCATTTCAAAGGCAAACACACATATTATGATTAAATGAGAGATATGATTTATAACTGGATACCTGGTTTAATGGGTGCCTTTCACTTTGTCGTTTCCCCTTGTATGTTGCATTGTGTTTGGCTTCTTTCTGCACAGTGTGTGTACCTCCTGCACTCTGTGTGAGCCTTGTAGCTTCTCACATGATCCAAGCCACAACCTTGTGAGAGCCAGAACTCCCCTGTCTATTCCTGAGCACGGCTCCCCAGCGCCAGACCACAGCAGGTGGGCCTTTGTCCTCTGCTGTTTGGGATGTCTTGCTGTTAAAGTTAAGAATAGACTAAGTTGAACATATGTTGCTCTCTCTCTGAAGGTTCTACAGAAGGGGTGACCGGAGCTTTCGCAAGGCCGAGAAGCAGCGTCTTAAAGCGGAGAAGCGTCAGCTCAAGGCGGAGGTGAAGGAGATCAGGAAGCAGCTGAGGATGGAGAGGAGAGGGCTGCAGTGGAGCACTGCTGGAGAAGGGAGCTCTTCACCCGTCCTTCTGCAGCCACGTGCCACACAGGCAAACAGCCCCGAGTAAGAGCTTGCACCCCATTACCACCTGAGGAAGATCATATTGAAGGAATAGTTCACCTAGAAATCCTATGCTGTTATTTTTTTTCTGCGGAATACAATTTTTTATACTTTTTTTTTGAAGAATCATTTCTGCCATGATGCTTTGTCCCAAATGTGAGAACTGATGCTGTTTTGGCAGCGTTTGGCATTTTTAGTCTTACGTTAAAATATCAACTGCATTACATGATTTTGTGGTGTTTGAGAATAATAGTATCTATTGTACTGATATCAGTTTTTTTTATTAATAATTAACTACATTTAATAATTTATTAATAAATAATATAAAAATTATTTTTATTTTATTCGTTTGGGGTCAGTACTTCTTTGGAAAGAAAATAATACTTTTATTTAGCAAGAATACATTAAATTGATCAAAAGTGACAGTAAAGGTATTTACATACAATAAATGTTTTTTTGAAAACTTTTTTGTTTTTTCTGTTCCACTATGTCAGTCCCACAAAGAAAAAACAGCGCACCATATTAATTGGCTGAACTGATCAGATCAGTTTAAAATGCGTTTAGTGATGATAAGATGGCATTTCATGTATACTGTCTTGGTTGCAGTCGTCCTAAACGTCCATGCCCGCTAGCTGTGCCAGCTATGACAGCTCTGCTCCTGGATGAAAACCTGCCTGATGGATCACGTCTGCGTCCTGGGACCAAGTTCATTAAATACTGGAAAATGAAGAACAGTGGCAGAGTATGCTGGGACTCTGAGACCAAGGTACAACAAAAGTCCTCAACAAACACACACAAATTCCTAAACACACACAATAAAAAATATGAACATAAAAAAATAAACATATATTGTGTCCCATTTCGACCTCAGTTGAAGTTCATGTGGGGAAACCTGGCAGTGGGCTCGGGCGAAAGATGGCGGGAGGTCGCAGTACCCACTCTACAGCCAGGTCAGGTGGGTGTGGTCAGCGTGGCTCTTTGCGCTCCGACATTGGAGGGCACCTACACGTCCCATTGGCGCCTGGCACACCGAGGAGAGCAGTTTGGGCCGCGTGTTTGGTGCAGCATCGTTGTGGATCCACATGCACCTACAGCCATCTGTGCTGATGGGCTGCTGGTGTCTCCCTGTGTCACACCTCAGGTAAGACAATGGGTCGGAGACACCCTCAGCCACCCCAGAAATCTTTATATGTGCAGTGGGGATGTGACGGTGAGGATATTTTCCCACTGGTTAATAGACATGTGACAACACCGGTATCGCTAATTTGAAGGCTAAAGTAAAATGTGAATGTCCACTTGGGTATTTATAATGATGCGGAGCAGAGCAAGCGTTTTTCCATAGTAATGAACTGAAAGCGATTGCTCTGTTATGCTCGCCCGTCGGGACGTGTGGCCGTGCGCATTTTAGTTTATTTTTCAAATTAGTGCCAATTGGGGGGCGGATTGCCTGAATGGTGAGTTCATTAGCCTATTATTCTTATTGAAAAACACAACAACAAAACAGTACAATGACAAATTCGCTTAAATAGACGCTTCTACATCTCGATTTGACACCAAATATTGCTCCATCATCTCGTGATAAATTAAATCGGACTCCTGCTGCTGATCTGTGCTGCGAATCTCACTCAGCTCACGATTTATTAAGCAGAAACGTTCAGTTTTTAACTGTAGTGTCTGTTCTCTAACTGAACTAAATGATTTTATTACAAAAAAACTAACAAATCGACTGTGGGGGCGGTGCCGCGGTGGGCAAGTGATGTAACCGGTGTTGCTTCTGAACTCCGGTAACACCATCAACACTGACTGTCGTAGCAAGCCTAATGTGCAGCTATTATAATGTACTAAGGAATATGTAATTTGGTCATATCAGTGTTATTATTGTTTGCAAAAACTAAATGAAAAAAATTTTGTTAACTGAAATTAAAAACAAACTAAACAGAAGAAACACAAAAGCTGCATTTTCATGACTCCAAAACTAACTAAAATATAAAACGGGCAAATATTAATTTGAGATACATGATATGTTATACCACAACATACAACTTGAACCCTTTGGCTGCCCCAAAATGATTAAATGACTAAAACTAAAAAACTGAAACTAGAACTAGCCATTTTCACCCGCTTTGTTCCTTTCAGGAGAAGTCTTCCCGCACTCTTGAGAGGGAGGAGAAATGCCGGGCCTCAAGGGACCAACTAGTTTTGTCCGTGAACCAGGACTGTGATCAGGAATTCTACATTCCATCTGTGGATTTACTCACAGCTCAGGTATGTGCTATCGGCATGATTCAGTAATTCCATCACATTTGTTGTGTTTCTCATTCTCTCATTATGTTTCATGAAGAAACTTTTGACTCATTGCCAATTTCACATACTCTCTTTTGCCTTTTACTTAGGACTTACTGTCTTTTGAACTGCTGGACATCAACATCGTGCAGGAGCTGGAGAGCGTGCCCAACAACACTCCTGCAGGTCACTTTAAAACTGGAATAAGTATCTAATGTGTTCCTTGGATTGCTTTTAATGGTTATGCTTATTTATGCTGAACAGTAAAGATTAGATAAAAACTTTTCTTATTTTCTCTCTCTCTCTCTCTTTTTGTCTGTAAATGTATAAAGACATTACTCCATGCATATCGCCTTTGCCCCATGATGGACCTCTTCAGGAGAAGCCAACATTGGGGCTGATCCAAGAAGAAACAGAAGCCCAAGGAGTCAGCAGCATCCTGGGTAAATTTTACAGCAGAACACTTCTTCATTTTTGTCTGTATATTACTGTCGATGATTACGTAGCTGTTTATATTTCTGTACTGTCTCTGATGTCTTATTCACAGATGTGGCTCAGGGGACAGAGCTAGAGGGAGTCCCAGCACAAGAGAAAGGACAGGAGAGCATCATTGGGCCTCAGTTTGTCAGTCCATCTGTTATCCGCTCTCTCACCCTTGAAGTGGCAGAGCATGGGACCCTGTGTGGGAGATTCCCAGCTAAAGGTTTGTGGTGGGAATATTTACAGTACTTTTCATAATAGGTGCGTTTCTGCGCGGCTCACTTGAAGTCAGACTGTGATTACACCACATTGACTTGTTACTCTGTACAACCAATAATGTAGAAAATATTCATTGTTACTTTTTTATTTTAGCATTGACCTGGCATAAATTACTTTTAATATGTCTAGTAGGCATTTTCTATTACATTTACATCTATTATACCAAATCAGCATATTAAAATGATGTCTTAAAGATCATGCAATACTTAAGACTGGAGTAATGATGCTGAAAATTCAGCTTTGACATCAAAGGAATAAATAACATTTTAAAATATATTAATATAGAAAACAGTTATTTTTAAATAGTAATAATATTTCACAATATTACTGTTTTTACTGTATTTTTGATCAAATATATGAAGCTTTGGTGAGCATAAGACGTTTGTTTAACAGTTTTTGTGCGAAAGTTATAAGATTATTTACCTTGACATTTTTAATGATTTTTTTTACGTTTGATTTTTGCCATTTTAAGTGGTCCGCCCAGCCCCCCAAGGTTCAATGTCACTTTGTGAGAGAAAATCAGAAAAAGTTCCAGAAACAGGAAACCTGTTCATATCTGCTCCAGCCCCACTGAAAGTAGAGACGACACGAACCTCCAGCTCTGCTTCACCACAGACAGAGACCGCTGAGATGGCTGCTCCCCTGCTGACGCTTCCAACAGAGCTCATTAGCACAGGTAACAAGGCATTGAGAATACTTATTTCCCACCAGTTTATAGTCAGATATTGTATTTGTAATCATCAGATGATTCAAGTAATCAACTTCTTACCAATCACAGTAAATTGTATAGTTATTAAAGTGATTTTTCTTATGTTCAGATGAGGGTCACGAGTCTGACATCGAGCAGATCCTGGTGGAACCTGCAGGTGGAGATCTGGGAGAGGAGGGAGAGGAGGAAGTGGATAAGAAAGAGCAAGTTAAGGCGACAGAAGCAGCTAAGGAAACTCGCAGCAGAACTTCATCTGCATCTTCAGAAGACTACATCATCATCCTCCCTGATTGCTTTGACACCAGCCGTCCACTAGGAGAGTCCATGTACAGCTCAGCCCTGTCGCAGCCTGGAGAAGAGCCTGCAGAGGGAGACAAACTAGAATCAGTGGAGACCGCAGAGCTTCAGAGCTCCGTTGCTGCTGCTGCTGTTAGCGTGGATGCTAATGACATGCTCTGTGCCTCCCAGACTCTGGATGCTGTGCCGCTCACCCCTGTGATTGTAGTGGCACCCCGGCCCTCAGTCAAATCCTGGTGAGTTTACACAGGGGGCATGTGTGCAGTCAGAGGTCATTTAAACTAAACTAATGACACCCAAATTTGGCAACAGAAAATATTTGACCTAAACAGCAAAAAATTGGTAAATAGGTCTGAAAGGTTGTAAACATTGCCCAAAACACTGATGTTCAATTAGCACTTCTCCGATGATGCATTTTGACCATGTCGGCTTCTATTTTGTGCTCACAATGTGAATAAGCTACAACGGGTAGAAACATGAACGGGTACAACAATGAAACATAGAGGGCAGCACACAAGCATTGTGGACACACATCACTGTGACCATAAAGCATGTTAACGTAGCAATATGTACAATTTGTTCGGCTGAAACATAGATGGCAGCTCATTGCAAAGAACTTTACTATGACTGGTTTAATTTAACCTGAGAATGACACTATGAAAAGTTTAGTTACTGAAATTTAATTGATCAAACTTTATTTTCAGTTCCGTTTTTCAGCAAGATGTAAACTTTAATTTCGGGGGTTTGGTGTTTCTATAAAACGTTAATATCTGTGCTTCACTAATTAAACCTGGAAATACATTTTTTTTTTGGATTTTCAACAAAGAAATGTTATGACGTGAAATGAACACTATTAAGATTCTGCACTATTTCTTCTATTAAATTTGTGACATTGTATATGTGATCAAGTTTTTGTTTCCATTTGAAGCACACAGATGTTGCTTGTTCCCTCTCAATATCCTGCCCTTGAACTCTATATGCACAATTTCCTTCACTTATTTATTTCTGTCTAGATTTTTTACATCACATTTGATAGTTCATAGCTTAATGTCATTGATGTGTAAAATTTAGCTTTATTATTTTGAAATGACTTCAGCACAGAGACACAAGAGCAGACAGATAATGGAGCAGAGGAGCAGGAGGGGAGTGATCCTACGGAGCCAGGAGATAAGGAGAAAGGTGAGTGAAACATCTTGGGATATTAAAGTAATAATCCACCACAGGCGGTGAATTAGTGCATTTTTCGGTGATTATATATGTGCATATTTTTATATAAATATAGATTCTGAGCCTAATCAACCTGACCCTGAGAACTCATTAGCATCTGCCAAGTCTGAAACAGAAGAGCTCCGGTGAGTTACACAGCACACAACTATTCGTTCGGTCTCGCAAGCCATGGAAGTGCACCCATGTCAATCACTGCATTGTGTGCTTTTCATTCTATCGCTCGCATTCTCACTCTCTCATTCATGTCTTTCCTCAGGGCCAACAGCATCACAGGTGGATTGGTGAAGGGTGCCCTGTCCGTGGCAGCATCTGCCTATAAAGCTCTTTTCACTGGTCAGACTGGGTCTGAGAAGGTGAGTTTGATGGGCCTTTCAACAAGTTCAACTTCTTTTAACGTCACACAGCATTTTTATGATAACAGTGGCAATGGTGCAAGATGCTGAAAAATCTCTTCTGTCCTCTATTAAAAGGAAATTGTTTTAGTTTTGCTTTATCTAAAGTTTATGAATAATCATGTTCTGCAGGACTGATTTTGAACAAACTATGATAAACAAAATTAATGAAGCACAAAGATGGCAGTACATTTTATTTCGCATAAAAGTGAGAATTTAAAAATACCATTTATCAGTGATAATCCAAAGTCAGACTCACATTTGAGACACAAGTCATGTTACACTAGTAAAACTTTTTTTTTGTCCGTGTAGCTCCCAGAAGATGCAGCTTCTCATGACGCCATGATGGCTGTGCTGGTAGAGATGGGCTTTGGTGACCGAGCACTAAATCAACGTCTGCTGCAGAAACACAACCGAAACCTGCTGGATGTGGTAAACGAACTGGTGCAGATGACCGACAATGACTGGTACACGACACGCTACTAAGATGCTGGTCAACTATTTTGTTTCTCTTATATGTGTATTTTTTTCCCCTCTTTCTCTGTGCAATCAGCAGCTCATTCCATGATACAGACTCTTACGTTCCATTTGGGTTGTAAAGATAGTGTGTGTGAATCTGTCTGCTCCTAAGTGTAATGGATAATCATTAGAGAAGCAGTTCATCACCATAATAACTGTGCTTGTTAAAGTTTGTTGTTAGTGGGCATTAATGTTTCCACAGAGATGATCATGGGTAGCTAATGAACACTAATAGGTAATTATTATTCCAAAGCTATCCAAGAAATATGTCATGCTTTTAATGAAAACTTGATTTGAAAGAACAGTGTATTTAACCACAAATTATTCAAATAGGTAAAAATGAAAATTTTTGCAGTGTGACTGGATATTTTCCATATTTAAAGAGTTTTATGTTCCCAGGTTTTGGAAAAGTGCAATAGATCTGGCTTTGTGTGGACTGTCTTAATCATCAGCCAAGACCAAATAGAGAAACTTTGAGGCTTCTTTAGAGTTTAAAGTAATTAATCATCTTAGCATAGACACAAGATGACAAATTATTCCTTACTGGAGAAGTCAAGGTTAAGTTTAGTGTGTGAATGTGTTTTGTTTTTTTCTCAGTAATTTTAAGCTGTTATTGCTTGTAATACATGTGGAAATTATTATTATTATTTTGAAGACCATTGATTCATTTCTAAAAGGTCCACAAAATAGGGCACATACTGCACTTTGTGAATGCATTGCCATTTAAATATCTGATAAACATCATGGCTTAAAGTAGCAATGCATTTGAATAGTTAAATGGGTTGAAATGGGCACTGTAGAGTGTTTTAATTTATGCTTTAAATGGTTTAAGACCGCAAAGGCAATCATGACATATTTAACTCCAATTTTAAATGTTGAGACCCATTATAGTGTGGGACAAAAAACAGCTTACTGTTCATTCCAAAACAAAATCGAATCATGCAAATTATATATTTTGATAATTAAATAGCTCTTGTATTTAGTGATGAAGAATGTATTTCGGCACTTTTCTTCAATGGGAGATTTTGAAGCTACCTACTGTCAAGAGAGTGGAAAGCATTCCCTATAAATCTTTGAGCATCTCCTGATTTGCTCTCACAAGTGGGACATCCATAATTTAACTGAACAATCACCTACTTGTTTTTCTAGAGCTTGGGTTTATTTATATGTTTTTAGCACATTCCTTAGGAAAGCTGTAGTTGGTCTTGGTGCTTGCAGCGATCAGTGGAGGTTCTGGGTGAAATTGTTTGGATCATGTCATTATTAAGCATAATCAGTGGAGACAGATGCGCTTCACTCTGTGTTTGATGCCTGAATGGAGTAATCATAGTGTCTCTGCATCTAATGTACACATCTGTCTGTAATAAATATCCTAATAAGTCTTACTTTTGCTCACTGTCTTCCATAACAGTGCACAACAAATTCCATGGTATAACTTGTTTTATCTGGGTAAAACTATATTGAACATACTACACCTAATGTAAATATAGGCACTGACATGTCTTTTTCTTACCAGGGTGGTTAGTTAGACATAAAAAAAGTGCAGAAAGTAAAATGTCACAGGTTTTGCAGATAAATGTGGTTTCAATATATTGGCAAGCCAATTCATGCAGACATTTGGAGCAAATGAATCATACGCAATCAAAGGTCCCCCCAACTGGAAATTATTATACATTTATGTTGCAGAACACTTTAGTTGCCAATAATACATGTGCCAACAGCTCAGAAAAGTCACATTACTTGGAAAATTTCTCATACCAAACAAATGTCTTTCTTTACAAAGAGGACATGATTAAAAATGAAAACTTGTTCAGACATTAAAAGTATAAATTCCATCCCATGTTTACAGAACTGAGCAAAGAATGAATAAAGATATTCAGATCATGTCAATATAACAGGAGAACCAATGGTGTGAGGATCCTACTAGAACTGTCCCATTTATATAAAATTGCTTTAATTCTTTATGAAACAAGTGCCACATGTGACAAAACTCAACCTCAAACGGCAACATGTTATAAGACAGACACATAAAATAGTGTAGTGTATCTTTGTGGCCGGACCTCTAAAAGTCAATCTTTTCAACATTTAAGACACAACAGTGTTCACAACAAAGCATAATCCTCCATTTAAATCTATTATCTCATTATTGTTAAAGTATTTTGTAACGCAAAGCTGGTTGGTAATTAGGAATGTGTTCTAAGATTTTTTTTCAGCTGTATAACTGGAGTGTCTTGTTTTGTTTCCCCTTTCAGACTAAAATAACAGATTGGAGAGATCACGCCTCTATTTAGTTCTATTAATGACAGATCATGATTGAATGTAGTGAAGAGGTTTGATATAAATATGTGCACAACATTTAATTTTTCATAGGTCTCCTCTAAATTATATTATTTTTGCGAGAGCACAGAGCTTTCTTTACCACAAATAACTGGGAATGGCCTTACTAAAGCCTGCAGGCAATTCAAAAAAAGCTTTGCATTGTGTTTTGGCAAAAACAATAATTAAACAAACAGCATCACCGCGTAAGAGACATTCTGATCCGAATTGTATTTTAAAAAGTATTTATTCTTGCAAGAATAGGACCCAGTCGCCCACACAGTCCAGGAGCAGGGGTGAGTGAAGACCAGGAAGAAGATTTTGGCTAGCAGTCTTATAGTGTTTCTCTTCAAAGCTATCTTTTGTTAATTGTTATTTAGACAAGAGGAACAAAAGGAACTTTTTATGGCTACCCTTTAGATCTCCTAACCGCAGGGGTTTTCTCAACCTCTAAAAACAGAGGACCAACCACCTTCTGATTGTCTTTACTCATGCCCTCACAGCTGTGTAAACATAATAGAAAACAAGGTTCTCTGTTCTCGTACTCAGAATGCAGATCAGAAACCCACATGGCATTTCAATGCATTGTCTATTATGAATCAGTAAACATTAAAATTTCCACTACAATTGCTACTGATACATTGAGTTAAAAATGACTGGTACTAAGGAGTTAAAAATGAAACTGAAACTAAAAGCTACTATTTGCCACTTTGTAAGACCAACTGTCAAACCTCAAGGCTAAAATATGCAAACCTGCTTAAATTTGCATTTTGAAAATGATGCACACCTGAGGTAACAGCCGGAGTCAATTATTATGCTTTTACTATGCTTACCAAACCTCAAGACATTGTTTCATTTCAAGACATCTGTCAGGTTTTTTACCTTAAAACACTATTGTTTGTAGTACTACATTCATACGCATCTCATCCCAAGCCTCTGTTGCTAATTTCAAAATGTCATTTTAATAACAGAGACCCAGGGGCTATCACAAAGAACACTTTTTTGATTCCTCTGCACTACTTTTCCATTGTTAAAAATGCGCTTTGAAAAACTGAAATAATTTGGCGTAGTGATATGGAACTGTAATGCGGTCAAGACCTGCCTGGAACTTCTTTAGCTGTTCTTGAAAATAACTGCACACCTTAGAATGTTTGTCATCCAATCAGAATCAAGATTTCAACAGTCTCGTAGTATAATTATTTTTATTCTTTATGAAACAAGTGCCACATGTAGCAAAACTCAAGACAATAAGGCAACAGGTCAAAAGACTGTAACCAAAATATTTGATACACTAAAGATGTGTAGTGTATCTTTTTGGCAGGATTTCTAAAAGTCAATCTTTTCAACATTTCAGCTAAAGCATGTAAGAATCACAGAGTTAAAAACAACAACTATAATCCCCATTTAATTCTATATTCCCATTTATTCTAATAGAAGTGCATGCAGTCAAAGATATGATAAAAAACAACATTATCAAGACAATGATAATTAGCAAAGAATAAAAATGTCCCAAGACTCGAGTTCCTAAACTTTGAATCAGTTGAACCCCTATTAGAATATACAGTACATTATTTATCCCTTGTGATCTTAAATCATTTCTTGAAAAAATAATTCATTTATTACTAGAAAACATTCTAAGTCCCAATCCCTGTTTCAAGCAAATGCTTAAAACAATGTTCAATTCAACAGTTGGGGAAAACCTGCACCTGAACATACAGCAAAAGAATCATATGCAATTAAGATTGCTCACATACTCAAAATTATTATACATTGTTGCAGAACACCCAATGTCCCACTAATATATGTGTCATCAGCTCAGAAAACAGTCACATTACTAGGAAATTGAAGACCTCATTCCAAACAAATGTCTTTGGTATCTTTTTGTATCTTTGTGGCCGGACCTCTAAAAGTCAATCTTTTCAACATTTAAGACACAACAGTGGTAACAACAAAGCATAATCCCCCATTTAAATCTATTATCTAATTATTGTTAAAGTATTTTGTAACGCAAATCTGATTGGTAAGTAGGAATGTATTCTAAGATTTTTTTCAGTTTTTTTCAGCTGTATAACTGGACTGTCTTGTTTTGTTTCCTTTCAGACTAAAATAACAGATGGAAGAGATTATCATGTTGTAGTTGTACTTGAATGTTCTATTAAAGTATGCTCATGAATGAATGTAGTGAACAGGTTTGATACAAATATGTGTAAAATATTTTATTTAAATTTAAATGACTTTTATTTTTTTGTGAGAGCACAGAGCTTTCTTTACCACAAATAACTGGGAATGGCCTTACTAAAGCCTGCAGGCAATTAAAAAAAAAGCTTTGCATTGCTACTGAGACATTCTGGTAGCCTGGTTAAAACCAGACCATTCTCAGTTGTAACTGAGTTAGGGTCTGGCAAAGCGTCATAGACAAATCATTTCCAGAGGGGCGTCACCAGCGGACGTAGCGGATAGACCTAAAACCAATCAGAGCGATGAAGGAGATGACGTATGCAGAGCGGCGGAGAAACATCTCCGAGTGTTGTTCTTTGCTCGGTTTTTAACAAAAAGGAAACGTTCAAAACGCTTAAAACAGATGCGATAGCTGATTCGAACGAGTGATGTTCCACGGCGGCATCCATCTTTGTAATGTAGGCTACAAAATCTGCTTCAAAATCCCAGCGCTGTCGTCATCGTGTAAAGCCCGCCCAACGTTTCTGATTGGTGCCGCGATTTCGACGGATTGGAAATGGGTTTGAATGAGCTTTTTGCCAGACTAACTTTCAGAGCAAATCTAAATTTGCCGGAAGTTGTCTGGGTTTTCCCAGGCTAACATTCTGGTACTAATGAGTTAAAAATAAACTAAAAGCTATTATTTGCACTTTGTAAGACCAACTGTAAAACCTCAAGGCTAAAATAGGCAAACCTGCATAAATTCCCATTTTGAAAATGATGTATATAGGAGCACAAAATAAAGCCAATTAAAATAATGTAATCCCTGATTTTGTAACTGCAATAGGCCCAAACACTAATACTCCTTCTTAGGCCTGAAAAACAGCTTCTTAGTGAGCATGGAAGCAAAACAAGGCACTTGTTTTTTGCCTATAGCCAAGCGATCTCTGCAGTTTTCAACACTGCGCAAGGAAACTTTCCTGTTGACAAGCGTCAGGATCTCAGTGAACTCCAGTGTGGAACCATAACGCCTCAGGATTTCACACAGATCCTGGATGTACCACGAGCCATTTACAGTCTCACGGTGAGAGTAATATCCTTTAAAAAAACACGGAAACAATGTCAATGACTGTTTAAAGTGTCACTACTGTGAAATCAAGTATGTAAATTGCATCAAAGCCCGTACATAAAAGAACACATTTAGCAAATCTTCACACTGACCCTCAGCAACTGAGTAGCACATAAGAAAGTCTGCTCCTGCTGGAAGGGTGTAGAGCACCCCCGCATCTACCACCACGTTATTGACCGCTTGACTGTCCACCACATCCATTGGTGTCACAGGATCATCATGCTTGTCCCCACGACAAGCCTTGTGTTGAAAGAAGTTTACATGAGACATTAGATCTGGATTAATACTGCATTACTGTAAATACATTGCAAAATACATTTTGTGGATAAAGGCTAAATTACCTGCAGGATGAAGATCTTGGGTTTCCCTACAAGGCTTTGGCAAATATCCCCCTTGAACAAATCAGTGATTTCTTGAATTTCAATCTTATCATCATGGGCATAGATGTGGCCATTTTCCCCGTGACTTAAAAAGACGCAAACGAAACAGTCTGCATCCGCATGGTTAGCAGCAGCAGCTGAAATCAAAGGGAAATAAATAGAACCTAAACTCCATTCGGAGCATGCTGTGACATACTGACGATTTTCACAGGAAAAACCTCGGCTCGGGTTATAAAAGAATTGATGAACTTGCATGAATGACCAGGTTGAGCGATTATAGCAACTAGTCAGCAATAACTATGGCTATTGAAAGAGTAGAGCCCGACCAGTATTGATTTTTTCTTTTTACAGCTTATAATAATGGTTTGTGTGTCTTACTACTGATATGCAGAACTGATAATTAATAATTGTTTTATTTTTGCACAGTTGTAACTAAATTAGACTATGAATTAGGATTATACTACTACAATAAAATTCATTATAAAATATTTGAAAATAATTCTAAATAGCTATATAATTTAAAAAGTGAATTTAAGTAGTAAAGTGTAAATATTGTCAACCATCTTTAATCGACGGAATGCCAAAGATGCTGCTGATTACCCTCTTATTGAACCTGGAATATTTAAGTTTGGCTGGCATTTCTCAAAACATGTTTGAAAGAGAAAATATTGTGGTACCTTCTTTGATTTTGTCTAAAACTTCAGCCCGTTTATAATCACTGTAAGCCTTCACTTCAAAATCCAGCTCTTGAAATCTGACAGATATGAAAGAAAATGGACTAAGGATGTTAATCATTGTTCAGTTACTTTAATCCAAGACAAGATAATTACTTTCTTCAGCAATCAACATATCTTGTTTTGCCAAATACCTTCTAACAAGGTTCTGCCTGTCTGCTTCTGTGCCAGAACGGTTACCCAACATGAGCTGCCAGTAGAAACGTTCATGGTTAAAGATCAGAGCCATTCCTCGCTTCTTGTGATTCATCTTATACGCCTCGTTAGGATCCAGACTATTTACACTGACAAATGATATACAAAATTATATACATTTAAAATGAAAAATAGAAATAAATGAGAGTTGCTTCAACTGTCCAATTTCTACATGGTTACAATGTATCTTTATTAAGGTGTTACCTTTGATTAAAGCCATCGGTCTCTGTTATGTTCTCTCTGACTAAAATAAAAGACAAAATCAAAATCAACACAAAGACTAATTTGATTTGCAAAGCAATCATATGAAAATGTTCAGAGGATGTATTCATGCCACAAAGATTTAAACAACTCAGAAAAAGATATTGGACTAACTGTGGTCTAATGGTTGTATTGTAGAATGAAGATCTAAAGTTCAGTGAACATACACTGAGGTCATGCCTCCTGTATTGTGTATTTAGCATCTGGTCAGGCTAGATTTCAATGGCTTTACAAACAGGTTGTCAAGCATAGCAGAGTTAACATAAGCAAATGCTGTATTTACTCTATAACGTTACAGATTCTTATATTTCCCCCATTCTGCTACTCGAGTCATACGAGTTATAAACTAGATTCAGTTCTACCTGTGAGTCCTGCTGAAGCGCTGTCCTTCTCCACAGCTCCTAACAACAAGAAGAAACATTTGTAAGCACTGGGGCTTAAACGGTATAAGTATGAATTCAGGGTGGCTATTCAGCGATAGTAGTCCGGTTGAAAATCCTATTTTATGTGTATGATCGTGAAATCTTGTGATTCATGCTTAGACAAATACTACCTACTTCAGGTGTTGGAATAAGGAAATGAAACCTTCTCATAAACAACATTCACTGTGTAAGTTACACATATTTAAGTTATTTTTTACCCAGAGTAACCAGATAGAAACCTTACCGCATTCATCACTCTTGACTTGACTTGTCATCGTTGATTCTGCGGAGCGAATTTGTGTGAAATTGAGGAAAGTTTTAACTTCAAACTAACGACAAGCAAGAGCAGACCTGAGTGACTATTCAGTCACCAAACACAACAGTTAACCTATCACTGGGGGCACTAAAATGTAAACCAATCACAGGCGACTACAATGTTAACCAATCATAGATCGCTAAAATGTTAACCAATCACAGGCTGTCTGTCGCGGTCGAACCTTTGGTCGGACTGGTTGGACTCGGTTACAACTTCCGCTTTGAATTTTTCTTTCTTTCTTTCTTTCTTTCTTTCTTTCTTTCTTTCTTTCTTTCTTTCTTTCTTTCTTTCTTTCTTTCTTTCTTTCTTTGCTAAATAATGATGTAAAGTGAGTTTATCAACACTGACAGGTTCATCAAGAGAGTATTTCAGAGAGCCGTATAATAAAGTATAGGTTAGTAAAAATAATACAAAAAGTACTCTCTTCATTTAGTATAATTTCCCATTATATTATTACTAAACTTCTCTTATTGTGTAATTGTCCTTTTTTGTTAAAGGAATATTTTTTCCCAAAGATTTAAGGGAGTAAAAAAGAAGAAGAAAAAAATGAAAATTATTGTGAAGTAGGCTAATGCATTTATGCATTTTTATTTACTAAAAAAGCAACTATTTTCAAATTATTATTATTTTTTTCAAAGGCTTTAAAGAAAGCCAGGTAACAATCTTCATTAAATTAATTTACAACATGCAAGACACACAGCTAAATTTAAAATTGCAACTTCATGAACTACGAAGGCTGAAAACTGGCAACAAAACTGAAAATGAAAGAGCATTTAAACTCCTACGAGTCCCACTAGTAGCACAACACCCACTCTTTATTGTATTATCTGAAAACAATACTCACTTGTAAAAAGTCAGTGGGACCAAACAAACATTCACTTTATTATGTCATTCACTGTCAACTGGACTTGGCTGCCATATTTAATCTGTTTGGAGCCTCATTAATTATACCATTTTAGGTTCACTCAGAAGTTCTATTCATAGATTTCATAGATGTTATCATTAGATTTGTATCCCACACTTTTATTCTCTGTAACATTCATATCGACATAGTCCTTCTCAGAGTCATCCATGTCCACATTGACATTGTCCTCTTCAGAGTCATCCGTGTCCACATTGACATAGTCCTCTTCAGAATCATCCGTGTCCACATTGACATAGTCTTCTTCAGAGTCATCATGATCCATGTTTTTATCATTAAGTTGAACATTTTCATAATCATTCTCATCATCATCTTCATTTTTTTTGTCATAGGATGTACCTGCATACATATTAACTAGACCTAGAGACATTGCATAGAGATGAAGAGACATAATTATTAAATAAATTGATAATAAAAGCAGTGTCAATGGAAACAGCAAGATGTTTTTATGAAATGCTACCTCTTTTAAAAGAGCACTTAAAATGAGTTTCCTTATTCCTTTGCTTTTGTCTTCTCTTGACCAGGAGGATGATTAGGAGGACAGACAGTAAGAGCAGCACAGCTGACACCGCAGCATAAATGACAGGAAGCAGGGAGGCTGAGACAGACACACAGTTTTGAGTTAAACTTTCAGTACCAGCAGTCCAGATTGATTTTAGGCTCAAGCACATTAATACCTTTGATAGTGATGACCAGCAGTTCAGAGGCATACGAACAGAAGGTGCGCGAGGACAAACTGACTTCATAAACACAGCTGTAGTTTCCTTCATGGGAATATTCTGCCTCAGGAAAGGAGAAGGAGGCAGAGAGATTGACAGCTGACTGACTCCTGGTCATATTTGAATCCCTAAACAGGTAGAAGAAGCCTCCAGGATACTGAGATTCAGTGGAACAGATGATAGTGAAACTGTGGCCCGAGGTGATCACTGGCCCCTGAGGCCCCACGTCAAACTGCCCATCAGGAGCAATGCGGGGAGAGCTGGGCTGCTGCAAGTGCACTAGAAAACAAAAATAATACAGTTATATGGTTACAGAGCCTCAAGCATTACATTCAAATGGATTTAAATAAAAATTGCTTCAATAATTGAATTCAATCTTGTTGGGATCAAAATGTAATTCACACACATTTTACAAATCAGCAAAGTAAAAAAAAAAAAGACATCAATACAGAATGAATTTACTTTCATGCAACTAATACATTTATATGCAGTAATGTAGGCACTGAGACTAGATTAAACACTCACCTACAGTGATTTGAACAGTGTTACTCTGAGGCGACTTTATAGTGGTGTTTTGGTAGGAGTAATTACAGCTGTAGATGCCCTGATGTGAGACGCCTACATTAACAAGGTTGAAAGTGGCACTAGAAACATGTTTCTCGGAGGACACAAAAGATCCATTTATAAAGAGGTGGAATTCAGCATTAACATTGCATCTTGATTTGGGTGTTGTGCATCTGAACTGAATGTTTTCTCCAGGAGAAACAACTGCATGTGTGGAGATCAGGGAAAGAGTGGACTTCTCCAGGTCACCTGTGAAAGAAAAATACATCCATTTAAAATTACTTGTTAAGATGTGATGAAATACATGAAGCTTAATGTGATTTCTATTGCTCATTTCTCCCATAAAAACAAGTCAATATGCATGTTTCGTCAAGAAAAAATGAGTATTCACTTCAAGTTCCTCCATGTAAAGTGCAGTGTGGTGGCTGAGCGGGAACCTGATACATTGTGTTTCCAGCGGGGAACAATATAGTGGTGCACCTCTGAGCACATGCAGGTGAATTTTATAGACACGTGAACCAAAACTACATTAATTTTAAGCAAGTTTTTACAGATGGATCTAAAGACCCGATAACAGGAGTTACAGGTTCTGCAATTGTAGTTCCCAGCCAGAAGAGTGAGGTGAGCAGGAAAACATCAGATCACTTAAGTGTATATGCTGTTGAGCTGTTTGCCATTTTGATGGCATTAGAATGGATAGAATTCACTAAGTTAAACAAAACTTTAATTTGCAGCGACTCTGTCTCTGTACTGCAGAGTCTCAAGAGCGGTATGGTTAAGAATCATCAGGAGGTTTTTTATGATATTATGGCCATCTATTCAAAAATAAAGATGATGACGTTATATTTATGTGGGTAATTATAGGAAATAAATAGTTAAGAAAGCACTGCAAAAAGTAGAGAGAGAGTGTAGAAGCAGTCATCAGCCTTTCAAGATCAGAAGGAAGGAGTATAGTGTGGGGAGAAATTACTAAAAAATGGCAACAAAGGTGGGACCAAGAAATAAAAGGAAGACATTTATACTCAATTAAAAAAAGAGTTGGCACTGTGGGAAATAAGAGAGGAAACAGAAGAGAAGAAACTATTGTAACCAGATTAAGAATAGAGCATAATAAATGAAATAGCACTCCTTATATAATGGGGAAACATCCAACTGGGTTTTATGATCAGTGCCAAATACCTGAGACTGTAGAACATGTGCTTATTAATTGTTCAAAATATGAATTACAGAGGATAGATATGATAAAAGACATGGAAAAAAAATAGGACTAATAGGACATGGAGTAAAGAGTATAATGGACTGCAGGAGTGAACAAGGAATGAAATATTTAATTTGTTTTCTGACTAAAATGGGACTAATGACAAGAATATGATGACTAAAGTCTATGGGAAATAACTAGAACCAGAAGATGGCAGTAATGCAACGTCAAGGATGCAAGCTGCCTAAACCCAAAGAAGAAGAAGAAGAAGCAGCACATGCAGTTGAAAAAGTTTGGGGACCTTCTTGTTGAGGCATGTGAATTATCTTTTGTTATATGAGATATGGCACTGTTCATGCTGCTTGTTGTTGACAATAAAGCTTTAAAACAAAAAAACAAAACAAAAAAAGTTTGGGGAAGATTTCCTGATTGACTTACAAGGACTTTCACACATTCAGCTCAAATTTAAACTTGAAGACGCAACTAGCATGAACATTAACTTAAATTATGTTGATGTAAAATATCAGCTTTGAAGTTGTAAAAATGTCAGTATTGTGTTTCAGCTTATTTGATGGAATTTGTTACAGTCCTGAATGATTGGTGATGATAAGCTTAGTAAGATTTGTGTTGACTAATTATTTGAGTTTGAAAGGTGTTTATAGTTGGTTAACATTTATAATTTATTGTCAAGGCATTTGATTTAGTTGATTATAATCTAGTTAATATGATGAATGAGATGTTAAATGTTAGTTTAAATAATATCTTTATTTATACTAATGTACATATTTTTTGTTTCAATCTATCTTTTAAATATTATCAACTTAAGCTACTGCTTCTACTATTGCTTCTGCCAATACCTCTGCAAACAGAAGTAAATAAAAAAAAAAAACAGTAAAGCTCAATGAGTTGTCCTCTTGTGTCCTTCATAGTCTGAATGCCATCTCTCAAGTTTGGCCAAAGCTGAAACTAAATTCTGGAAAACTTGACAATGCAAAAGATTTGACTTACCTCCTGAACAAACAACACCAGCATCTTCACCATGATTACAGTCGTTATTTCCTAGTCCTCTGTGTGAACAGGTTATGAGGTTTCTTTCACCTCCCGAACATTCAACATCATCCAGCCAGATCGATCCTTGGCCTTGACCAAAGGAGGCACTTTGAGGTGCACTGATGGCTGAGCCGCACTGTAACTGTCTGCACACCACAGCAGCGTCATTCATGTCCCAGGAGTCATCACACACGGTTCCCCACTGGCCCTTATACTGGATCTCCACTCTTCCACAGCATGAATCAGACCCACTGACCAATCTTATGTCTGGTAGCACAAGTACAATATGATTAAAAACTATGTTATAAGTATTTATATACTGTATGCGTTTGACATTGTTTTGAGCCAAGCACTAAACATGCAAAGCCACTTTGCATTATTTTTTATACAGTTATTATTTGGGGCCAAACACTATAAGCTTATGTTGTTTTTAATTACTTTGGTAATTTTTTCATCACAAGCAAAACAGCAAATATACAATACCATTTTAGATCTGGGGAAAACATATATACTTTTACCCAGTAAGCAGACGACGCCTGCATCTTCTTGATGACTGCAGTCATGTTTTCCAATAGTACTGTGTGGGCACTGGGTGAGGGATGATTCACTTCCTAAACATTCCACATCATCCAACAAGATCAAATCACTTCCCTGGCCAAAAGAAGCCTGGGACGGTGCACTATCAGCTTCTCCACATCCCAACTGTCTGCACACCACAGCAGCATCTTTAATGTCCCAGGAATCATCGCACACTGTTCCCCACCGGCCATCATGAAGGATCTCAACTCTCCCAGAGCAGTCATTATTACCATTCACAAGCCTGACACTAAATCCACCTAAAAAAATCCATTATGGTACAAACATCTTTTAACATGCTAGACTTGCAGACTAGCTAAAACAGTCATGTCTCAAGTGATGAAACTGAGATCTGAATTTTTAAAAAGTGACCAATAGTCTGTTACTTACCAGCTACATAAATTAGAGCACTGGCTGTTGAGATGAAAAACAGCGACATTTAAAAACATTGTAGACTTACAACAAAATTGTATGATTGATGGGCAAATTTAGGTTAATTAGGACACATTTCCCCAGTCATCTCAATTGCTAAAAGTGTCCCAATTAACCTGAATTCACCCCTATATAATGATAGATAATAATTTAAATAAAATTTTTTTTTGTTGCATATCAACTGATAAATTAGAATGTTGTCTATGTACAGTAAACACTGAATTAGTTCCATATGTGTGCCATAGCAGAACTGCTGTGACTGGCAGGAAAGGGCCATTATGACTCTGTGGCCAGATGTAGTTCTTCCTCTTAATGATCCCTTTAAGGGATCCTTAAAAAAAAGCTCTGGTGTGTTAAAATAATGACTGCAATCACATACAAATGAAAGAAATATATATTTCTGCCTGAGCCCCGTTATATCATTTTAGGTCATTGAACAGGTTATTTTCATGAGCAGTCAGTTATGGTGAATTTTAAAATCAATCAATCAAATGTATGTAATCAAAATTACAAAGAAACGGCAAGTTAAATCAAACATGAAAATTTAAAGTACACAAAGACTGATATCTTTTTTTCTTGTAAAACATTCTCCATTAATCTTTGTTTTATTTACAACTTCAAAACATTTTTTTAAAGCGCATAAGCCATTCGTTTTAGTTCAGTTTCAGAAAGAATAAGTGGTAAAGGCACTGATAAACTTCATCCACATGTAGGAAAGATACATCTTACAAAGTTAATAAACTTGAATTAAACTGTTTAATTTGAATAATAATTTTAATTTGAATATTTTTATATTAATATTGTAACATTTGAATTTACCCAATATCAAAGTGAGAAGAGGTCTTGGCATCCTTGTGTTGTTTCAAAAAGCACTTAAGATGTGTATGTCTCTGCTTCTTTCAAGACGAACAAAACCAAAACTGTAGTCACTTCTCCTTAAGATTCCTTTTTTTAACCCAGCCTTTTCCGAAAATGTCTATTCACCAATTTTTCTTTGAAGACAAGAATTACATTCCAAACTGATATTCACAATGACATGACAAGCTGAGCAGTACCTTTTTAACCTAAAATTACTCATTCAACATTCATTATTATAAAGCTGTTAATCAGATTATTATCTGGTTTTAAAGCCGTGCAAAATAAAAATGACAAGGATGCCAAAGAATTCCTTTATGAATTTAAGAGGTAGCTTCCTGACTCATGAGATCTTATTATTATTATGAGTTAAATTTATAGTTATTATGAGCCTCGTCAATCTGTTAAGTTCTGTCCATCTGTTTTCACTGAACTGAAGATTGTACCCCTAAACTAAGCAAATACCACCACACATCATGTTTGAGTATGTGAATAAAACAGTGTTTATGACATTTTTTAACTGATAATATTTTGTTGATAAACTGTGATCAACTGTTTTGATATAGCTGTCAATAGAAATTACATTATCATATATATCACAAAATGTACTTTTATACAGACTGTTTAATGGATATTATTCCACAATTCAGTAGAATAAATATATTATTTAACAGTTAATAAGTCTTATTCTATTGAACTGATAAAAGCACTATTTGTGATATATATGATCAGAGCACAAAACTGTGAGTAATATTTTGCATTTTAAACGATCGTCTGACTCTCGCTGATTTCATCCGAGGGTCAGGAATTGGTTGGTTGGCATGAAGCCCCTGCTGGTAGAGACTGTAACTACATGATGGTATTGAAATGCATGGTTTTTCAGTGACAGCAAATGCAATAAAGCCAAAGTTTTATGCAAAATGTTGGTGTTTATGTTTCTTTAAAATATATAAGATAAAGAGAAATGGCATGACTGCATTTCAAATGATCTCTGCAAAGAAGTTAAATGAGCTGTTCAGGCTACATGTGAGAATTGCTCCGGGGAATATAGAGAAACCATGTCAGATATGCAGTACTCCGAGTTCAATAGTATTCAGTGGGATATCCAAATCACTGTGATTTTGCAGGATCCAGAGAATAGCTCTGTTCTCAGAAAAACAAGTTAACACAGATAAAGCTGCGTGAAGCGAATTAGAGGAAGTGTCCTTTTGGACACAGAGCACAGTGTGAAACATGGTGTCAGCATGTCCAGCATTTCCTTGTACATAGAACTAAAAACTGAACTTCAGACAAACCTAAATGGTCATTGTGCAGAGTACAAGCAATAGACGATTTAAACTGTATTTGAATTAAAATGAATTATTTATTTAACCAGTGGGCATCATGCAGAAGACAGACAGCACGCAGTAACAGTAACTCATTAGCAGGTGTCACAAGCAACAATTGAGGGAGGAAGACACACAGCAGAGCGGAAGTGGGTAAATGTGTCCACTAAATGGATACAGCTACAGTATACTGCTCTCTCTCTCTCTCTCTCTGAGGTTCCTTATTGGTTGCTTCTTAAGAGAACACATCATGAGAAGCTGTCAAAAAACTAAATAATTTATTAACAAATTTCTTAGACTTGTTTGCTCCATTCACAATTGCTAAATTGCTAGAGGTACCATTTTCAGTAAAACAGATGCTTTGCTAGGAATAGCGAATCTGCACTCACACAATTCCAGATATTTGTAATTCTCTGTAAATCACAAATAACAAATATGGCTAAAGACAAGTCTGCAGTATTTTAATATTTAGGTTACAATTAAAATCTTTAATATTAGTGGTTAATAATGTCCACTGAGTCGTTGTTCCCTTCATTTACAAGGAATAATTAATACTGGGACATTGTAAGATATAATGAATTAATTCACTGATAACTGTGTTTGTTTCTTGCGTGGCGACTTCTGGCTCCATTTTTCATCAGGAATGTTGTAAGGTGTTCAGTGCTGTTGTCATTCAGAAGTGTAAATAAGTAAGTATAGGTCCTGTGTCCTTTTTTTGTGTGGAAAATGTAAAATCAGTAATACCTTTCATTACTATAATTCTTCATAGTTATTGTCCAGCATACTTCTCTGTTCTGTAACATTGACATAGTCCTGTTCTGAATCATCCGTTTCTACATTGATATAGTCCTGTTCTGAACTGTCCGTTTCTACATTGACATAGTCCTGTTCAGAGTCATCCTGATCTACATTTACATAGTCTTGTTCAGAGTCAGAGTTGACATCTTTATGATCTCCATCATCCATGTCTACAATCTCATAGTCACCTTCATCCTTCTCTTCATTTTGGTCTCTATGGAGCACATCTTGCATATTAACTGCATCTTGGGATACAAAGAACATTAAAAAAGGTATTATATTATAATATTTGCAGGCTCCCAAAATAAAGGTAAAGGACATCGTGTAAATCTTTCTCACCTTTTGAACAGTGGGATATTTGGATTTTCTTTTGTTTTTTCCTCCTCTTTACCAGGAAGATAATCAGCAGCGCAGACAAAATGAGCAGCACAGCTGTTACCACAGCACCAATAATAACAACGGAAGAAGCTGGAAAAGAGATTTTAGTACATTAGCGGCTTACTATTAAGTTTCTGCTGAATGAATCATTGTTTTTGAACAAATTAGTTGAAGGAATGATTCAACTCTCATAAATCAAGGTGTGGTCACATTTATCACTGATCGGAAATTGTGACTGTGAAATCAGACATTTCAATAATAATGGGAGTTTAGTGTGATGGCACAAAAATTGCAGCTGATTTCACACGTGTTCAAGTCGATCACACAAATTTAAACATGCAAACAGACAAGCAGAGTGATACAAACAGTGAAAATCCCAGTGCTGTTATAAGCATACTTGCAAATAAACACTTTGATCAAGGTAGAACTGAAATTCTCATACCTGAACACACGACTCCAGCATCTTTACAGTGATCACAATCATGTCCATTCTCGTGAGAGCAATTTGAGATGAATGACTCGTTGCCCAAACAATTGACAGATTTCATACAGAATTGGTCACTTCCTACCCTAAAAAGAGCCTGACCGTGTGCACTAATAGCTCTTCCACATCCCAGCTGTCTGCACACCACAACAGCATCAGTAATGTCCCAGGAGTCATCACACACTGTTCCCCACATGCCATTATTCAAGACCTCAACTGTCCCAGAGCAGCCGTCTAAACCATTGACCAGTTTGATGCCTTGACCTCCTGAAAATCAAAGGAGATTTTCAACTCACGTGTAAATATAAAGAGGACAGTCTTTATTTTTGTATGTGATCCTCAAATAAAACCGCTGCTGTTTGCTTTAAAGGGACGGTTAATTCAAAATTAACATTCTGTCATCATTCACATATCCTCATTTTTATTTCAAATTTACTGTGGAACACAAAAATAAAAATCTCCTGGCAATTGTGAAAAATTAAGAAGTAAATGAAGACAGGCTGTCAAGCACCAAAGGTATCATAAAAGCCATTATGTCTTGCGCACCATATTCCAAGTCTTCTGAAGCCATTTGAAAAAGGTTTCATGAGAGTTCATGTGAATGATATGTCTTTTGAGTCTGATCTTTTCAATAAATCGATTGATTCACAAAACCAGTTTGGATGATTCATTCATGAATCTGACTGACCCAGTTCTCAAGTTCTGACAGCAGTTAACAGCTCACTGGAGGTGTTCAAAACATATTTTTTGACCATATAATATAGGATCGCAAAGCCAGGAGAAACATTTGCAGAAACACGATGTAGTCCGCCATTGTAGCCTAATTGTTATGCTTGAAGGTGGCGCAAGCGTTTCTAGTTTTTTTTATTATATTAGCTCAGTGGATAATGACTGACATTTCATTATGTTCCACAGAATCCACACACAAAGGTATTGTATGGTTTCAGACTTGGACTACAGCACACAAGTTGTATGAACTTCTATTAAGATATTTTTGCATTTTTAAGCTTGAAAACTTCAGTCCCCTTCCATTGCAATTGCATGTAAAAAAGAAACCAGCACAGACTTCAAATTTTCTTCTTTTGTATTTCACAGAATAAATAATTTAGGTTTGGAACATGTTTAATAACTACGAGTGAACTATTCCTTTAACAACAATAGAGTTAGTCATGTTTATCAAAGCTTTTGCAATGTTGAGAGGATCACTTACCAGTAAACAGGTAATCGTTTAAAACCACAGCTGTCAAAGAGAAAACATAGAGAGTTGTTTTATTAGAATTTATCACAACGATTTTATGTAAATAATAAAACAAGTGGTTTAGTGGCATCTTACATTTTCCTTGGTAACCTAAAAAATGCTTTTTATGTCTGACCACACTCAATGTCCCAGATATAGAGTTCACGTATTGTGAAAAGTCAAAATGGGAACCCATTTAACTATTATTAATGATAATTTAATCATTTTCAACAGCACAAATATAATTTAATATCATAATGGTAACACCTTACTATAAGGTTTCATTAGTTAACATTAGTTAACTACATTGGTTAACATGAACTAGTAATGAACAGTTGTATTTTTATTCACTAACATTAACAAAGATGAACAAATACTGTATATGTATTGCTCATGGTAAGTTCTCGTTAGGTAATACATTTACTAGCGCTAACAAATGAAACCTTATTGTAAAGTACCATTACAATGAATAAATTGATGGTGTAAATTTGAAAAGTGTTTACCTAGTGTGAAATCAAGAAGTGGTCTCAGCATTTCGGTTCTTTCATCGATTGATGTGTGTGATATCTTTTTCTGCTGCTCTTTACATGTCTAAATAAGACCCTATGAGTCACACAGACACTAGTTCCGTTTTTACTGTTACAACACTTCAGCTTCTGAGAAAGTAAATCAGAAGAAATGGCTTAGTATAATTGTTTATTCAGAAATGATCCTCAGTAAGTAACCACTGAGAGCTGAAATACATGATACTCTCCTGCACCAAATGTGTAACGCTTGTTTTCACTTCCACCTTTCAGCATTCTGCCCACTGACGTGAACTTTAACATAGTCATTGTGCACTTGCTTTTTTTTTTTTGGCAAATAATTGTTATTTATAACAACAACAATTTTTCTTCAAATATGCAAATATCTCTTTTAGGGCTTGTGCTATTTATGTGCTGCTGCACTTTGACATCCGCACATTTTTCACACATTTAAGGTTTCTAAAACTTGTGGTTAAATGTGTGCAGGCATATAGACACACCACACTGGCCACTGAATACAGCCTATTCTACCCTTTATGTTCCACATAACTGTATTATCAGTCCAATTCAGCCTACTTGTAAGTAAAAAATGTAACCATTAAGCCACACCAACATGGAGGAGCTATCAGAAAACTGTTGTATTGGAAGCCAAAAAGCTGATATGAGAGAGAGGCAGGGAAAATGCCCTGATGTTACTCACCACTGGTATCCACTTGCATCGCCCTGAACTTCTTCCAGCAGAGCAGAGATGCTGAAGGGTAGGATTATAAAGAGAAGTCTGATATCACAACTATTGAGAGTGAAGTGTTAAACAGCCCTAAACCTATTTCATCAACCTTAACCATTATCTGAGGTCAATGATAAGAATGCTGGGCACAATTAATGATTGGATCTGTTATAGGATATAGGCCTCATTACTGTTGTACCACCACTGGATGTCTAACAGCAGGGCACATGACATTATTTGCATAGAAAAATGTACCTGTATTAAAAGTATTTAAAATATATGGGGAAATTATATACAGTATTGTTGTATATATATATATATATATATATATATATATATATATATATATATATATATTAATGTATTAGAAATGTAGGATTTGTCTTTTCTTTAAACAAGCTGACAGGAATCCAAGCTTTTCAGCAGAATCAAATGAAACGGACAGTACTCTGCAACTGGAAGAGGCTTGAGAATAGACTTGAATTCTGTACATGTTGTGTGCATAGTTGCAGTGAAACAGTTCACACCCCAGTCTCAGATGAGCATTTTAAGGAGGAAATCGTTTTAGCCCACACTGACCAAAGGTTCATGCAACAGGTTTAATAGACGTGATGCAGAGCTGTTGTAAACTAGTGTGATAAATCGAATGATTTGTGTATCAAACACTATAAAGAACTGCACAACACTGTTTTGTACAATATAAGTTTATTCATTGATGTTTTTCCATGGATTGGGGTCACATGAAGGTGCACATTCCAGTCTGACTAATGTTTCTTATTCTCTGTAGCCTATCTGTGTTTTTGTAAACAAAAAATTCATGAAATGGAAGATGCTCTGTTTAATAATAATGATTTTCTTTGCCTTACCTTCTCATTTGAGCTTTCTAATAGGAGGGACCTGCAAACAGGAAGCCAGATATATACTGTCCTGTAGGGGAGGAGTTGAATTGGGAATATGTTTGCATTGAATGCATGTGTTTTTCCTCCGAGGGGAAGTGCTTAGGGAAGTTCGCAAGTGCGTGTCTAAAATTGGACTGGAACGCAGCCCATTGCAGTTTCCGCCAGAAGTGGGCACTCATGCAACGTAAGCAATGACGTACATTCAAGTGAAAGAGACGGAGGGAAGTTAGCGAGTGAAGGGCATGACAATTTTGGACTGGAACGCAGCCATAGTAAGGCAAGGCAGGTTTATTTATATAGCACATTTCATACACAATGGTAATTCAAAGTGCTTTACATAGCTGTGGTAAGCGATTTGGTTCTTTCTCATTATTTTGCTCATTGGGAGCATGTACAGGTTGAATAGGAGTGGCGCAAGAATTGAGCCTTGAGGGACTCCGCATGTCATGGGTGTCCACTCAGACTTATGGTCTCCAATCCTCACATAATAACCTCCCCCTACCAAGTATGACCTGAACCATTTTAGGACTATCCCAGAAAACCCGACCCAGTTTTCCAGCCTGTCAAGAAGTATGTCGTGATCGACAGTGTCAAATGCAGCACTGAGGTCGAGTAGTACCAGCACTGATAATTTGCTTGTATCAGTATTTAAGCGAATATCGTTTACTATCTTTATGAGAGCTGTCTCTGTGCTGTGGTGCGGTCGGAAACCAGATTGAAAATTGTCAAAGTATCCATTTGAGCTTAAGAATTTGTTCAGCTGATTGAAGACAACTTTTTCAATGATCTTGCCTATGAAAGGAAGATTTGAGATCGGTCTATAGTTGTTTAATATGGTCTTATCCAGATTGCTCTTTTTCAGGAGGGGCTTGACAACTGCAGTCTTCAGGGAGTTCGGAAAACTCCCAGAGAGAAGTGAGGCATTTACCACTTCTAGGAGATCTGCTTCTAAGCTGTGTAACACCTTTTTGAAAAAAGATGTGGGAAGTGCGTCAAGGGTGCAGGTTGATGTTTTAAGGTGCTGTACGGTTTCTTCCAAAATGTTGCCATCAATTTCTTCAAAATCAGACATAGTGACTACTTTCTCAGGTTGTGGTCTGAACTGCCTGACCCCAGCGCAACTCAAGGATGAGCTGATCACCTTTCTGATATTATTGATTTTCTCAGAGAAGAAAGAAGCAAACTAACTGCACTTGCTGTCTGAGAGCATTTCACTGGGAATCTGGCTTGGGGGGTTTGTCAGTCTCTCTACAGTAGCAAAAAGAGTGCGTGTGTTGTTTATATTGCTGTTTATAATATTTGAGAAGAAAGTCTGTCTAGCTTTGCCTAGTTCCTTATTGAAAGCATGGATGCTGTCTTTGTAGATGTTATAATGGACTACAAGTTTTGTCTTCCGCCACATGCGCTCTGCTTTTCTGCATTGTCTTTTCATATTTTGCACTGCTGTTGAGTTTCTCCAAGGTGCTTTTTGTCTACCACTATTCTTCCTGACTTTCACAGGAGCAATATCATCAATTACGCTCTTAACTTTTGAGTTAAAAGAATCAAGGAGAAAATCAACAGAGTCAGCAGATATGCTTGGTGTTAAAGATATAGCCTTCATAAACAGTACACTAGTGTTCTCATTTAAGCATCTCTTCTCGACAGACACAGATCTAGCTTCAATGGCAGGAGAGATCAATATATCAAAGAAAATACAAAAATGATCAGAAAGTGCTACATCCTTAATAACAATCGATGAAATGTTTAGACCCTTACTGATAAGTAAATCTAGAGTGTGTCCATGATTATGTGTGGGTCCATGTACATGCTGAGTCAGATCAAAGGTTTTTAAAACAGTTTTGATTTCTTTTGCCATATTGGTTTCTGCATTATCTATGTGAATGTTAAAATCTCCAGCAATGATAAAACAGTCAAATTCTGAGGAAATAGTTGACAACAGTTCTGTAAAATCATCAGCAAAGGCTGGAGAGTATTTTGGAGGCCTGTAAACAATGATAAGTAAAATGCGTGGAGCACCTTTTAACACAATACCCAGATATTCGAAAGACGGGTAATTCCCAAATGATATTTGCTTACATATTTACTTACACTATCAGAGTCCTGGGCCCGGCTGCGCTCTGAGCTGAGTGCCGCTGTCTGCTTGACCTTGAGCCCCAGTTAGCATCAGTGTTAGCTACTGGCTGATTCAATCTGTGTTCATTCATCCAATTTGGGGATTCCTCATTCATTAATACTTCAAATCTGTTCTCAAGATGTATAGGCGGTGGTAGGAGACCAGTGTTTGCAATCCTTGTCATAGCCATATCTGGGGTAGAGGATGCTACTGCGGCAATATGTGATGCTCGTGACAATCTGATGTCTCGAGTGCCTTTGGGTCTCGCTCCCTGTTTGTGCCATCGATTTGTAAGTCGATCGGCTTGTTTCTCTACACTCAGTATAGCCTGTCGAGGAGCACTACATTCATGGGACTCACCGGCTGTATGCTGAGGGCATCCATGATGAAGCTCTGTTGTGTGTTCCGTCTGGTTTGGTGGTCCCGCAATTAACTTTGTTTCAAGAACTGCAATCCTTTGTAAAAGTCTGTGGCAGTTAGAGCAGCAAGTAGATTCCAGAGGAGGCATTTTCTTATCCTTATGAATGTCCTAATGGAAGTTGTGTTTTCTCTTCCCCGGAATGTAAGCTTTCAGTGGGAGGCTGGTCGAATAAAAGAATCTGATTCTTTTTTTTTTTTTTGTAGTAATCCAAGCGTTTGAGCACTGTGTTGATTTGCTGAAGTTAAAATTAGGTGATAAACGGAAATAAAATATAAAAAAGTAAAAGCGATAGAGCAAAGCGCGGAGCAGTAAGCAAGAGCGTCCGAACAGTAGCTGAGCAGGAAGGTAAATAGGTAGGTAAATAGTAGGTAAATAGGTGGGTCATCCGGGTAGCCTACTTTTTGCCTACTGTTTTATGAGTAGGCCTAATGTGAATTCGGACATAATTATTTTTTCACATACTGTTTTTCGTCTACTATATAGTAGGACAGTATACGATTTCAGATGCAACCCATATTGTTTAGTAAAAGAAAGAGGGTGTCTGTTGAGCCCGTGGCCAACGGTTTGCTTTTCTTTAAGTGACATCTTTACTGTGTTTTTTTTTGTGTTTTTCCATTTGTTTTATAAAAAATGTTGGATGACCATGGTCCCTGTGACTAGGGATAGAGAAATGAAGCCTCTCTTAAATCTTTGAAGCTTTTCTCTGATTGTTTCCGGAAAAGATTTGAAGCATCAAGAGTCGAAAACAGTGCCATCTTGTGGCAGGTAAAATGTATCGCAGCCATAAGCTGAGCAGAAGAGCACAGCTCCATTGTTTTTAGCCTACTGTTTACATGGCAGAATATATGATAGGATAATGTAATATAGGCTATAGGCTTATACGTATATAAAAAATGTTAGTAAATGGACTTGAACCATAAACCCTAAAAATTCTGATACTCAAAGTGAAGCATTCACGTGACTGGAAAGAAAGTGAAGGTGTGTTCTACATCGGCTGCGGCTGGATCAGAGCCATATAGAGATCAGAGTATGTGAGCGGAGTGGAGTGGGAGCGGAACGGTGTGATTTTGAATGGAGTGCGGAGCGGAAAAAAATGGGGGAATTTTTTTTTTTTTTTGAATTCCATTTCCTGCATTTACCTACATTTAGGGACTATGGTGAAAATAGGTCTCAGAAATCCAGGTCCCAGGAAATAATTAAGTTGATTATAATGATAAATTCTGCCAAAAATAAAAGTAGGCTACTAAACTATGAATAACAAAAAGATTTCTTACTTTTTTTTTTATTGTTTAATATTGATTGCCAAGACTTGAGAGAATAATTTTATAAAGTCAAAAATGTTCACCATTAATGTTTTGTGTGTAAATAAAATTGAAATCATGTGAGACCCAATTTCCACTGTAATGTAAAAACAACATAAAAACTGTATATTTTAAATAATTGTTTAATAGCATATTTTTATGAATGAAGGCCAGTATCACTGATATTAATATAGCTACTGATGTCTCGATGAAAAGGATTGTTCCCTCCAAATTTGAAACATTCATTAGGCTTCAAAATATAACAACTTTTAATTTAAATTAAAACAATCCTCACATGAACCCATAATAAATGTTATATTTACTAGGGATGTCCCGATACCACTTTTTCACTTCCGATACCGATACCGATGCCGCAGCTTTGGCTATTTGCGATACCGATATTAATCCGATATTTTTGTTTTATTCTATTTTATTCTTGAACTAATACTAGGCCTAATAAAATATATGGAAGCACTTTGCTCAATTAGCAAATACATCTCACTCAAATGGAGAACAAATACTTCTCCAGTATATAGTCCACAACAACAGTTAATTATGAAAGACTGCCACCCTTTATTCAAACAGGACAAAATACAGGCAGGCTACTTCAGTAGGCTACTTAAAGCTACCAACAGGTTTAAAGTTAATCATTTAAAATTAAAAAGCTTTAAAATTACCCATTGATCCGTGTGCTTTTGCGTCCATTCGTTTTTCCTTTTTTACTTTTAAAACGAAAAATTAACGGTTGTTGTATTTTTAAAACGCAAAGTTGAACACCAACATTTTAATTTGAACTGTATGCACACCAAAAGCTGCGCAAAAAATAAATATTGACGTAAGTTATAAATAAATAAGTTATTTTCTGTATGACCAGAAATGAGTATTTTAAGTTGTTTCCACTGTTGAAAGGAAACCGGAAGTGTTCGCGCCCGCGCTCCGTCCATGCAGTGCGCGCTCCACACTCTGCACACACTTGCTATGCGTCAAAATCCTGTGTAGCATACAGTTTACAGCCTACGGTTTATAAACTGAGGAGACAGATTGCAAAACCGTGTTTATAGTACACCGAAGGTAGTGGGATGGAGTGTCTGTTGTGAGTTTAGAGGGCACGTCAGCCAGAGATGTGTGTGTGTGTGTGTGTGTGTGTGAGTGAGTGAGACAGACTACTGCCTGCTGAACAGAGGCTCGCCGGAAGAAGGATCTGAAGTGCCGGTGTTTCGGCTACAAAAACCTGCCGAACTGATCCGAAACCAGCCCAATGTTTGTCCACCCGCCCAAACCCATTTTTTGCCCGCAAAATAGATGGCAAAACCGCCCAATATGCGCGGCTTAATGTCGCAGCAAGGGAAATGCTATATTCAAGCATTGTTGGATAGGTATCGGATCATATTTTTTCTCCCCTCCGATCTCCGATCTAGCGTTCTGGGCCAGTATCGGCACGATACCGATGCTGTGGATCGGATCGGGACATCCCTAACATTTACCTGTGCCCTTCCTGTCTAACAAGTACGGAATATACATAAATTGAATAAGGTTATCAAATAGTCTGCACTGCATAAATTATAAATTAAATATAGAAATATAGAAAATCCTTATTAAAGCTACAAACATTCTTTAGACAAGATCAGCGAGTAATTTGCTCTGTTCCTCTTTGTTCTTTGGTTAACTTTACTGATAGACAGAATTGGCTGCTGTCCCTTTAAGATCTGAAGCTGATGACAGGATCTTACATTTCATTTTCACACAAACAGGATTTTGAAATGTGGGGGGGGGGGGACATGTCCCCCCTGTCCCCATAGGAAATTACGACCGTGCATCGTTCCACCCGATTACCTTGTTAATTTCTCTATTTTCCTCCTCTCTCTCCTTCCGCTTCCTCGACCCCTCCTCTTTTTCACGTTTTTTCCTTTCCCTCACGCTGGCTATATCTTGCATAACTTTATTTAAACCTTCCCATTTCAATGCTTACATAATACTCCCCTTATAAGAAATGTCCTCATTTCTACTGTATGTATATCGACACAAAACCCCATAAGAAAACATGTGTTATAATAGTGCATGTCATGAAACGTACACATTATTAAATTGTTTTTTTTTTTCACTGCTGTTTAACCCTGAGAACAATGAACTTGTTATACTGTTAAACAACTTACAGTGGTATAAAAAAATGAAAAAAATAAAAAATACTTATTATACTGTGCATAGAATGATGCATATAATGATAGAACCAAATCACATCAGAACCCTCAAACTACACCATTTAGTACAATTGAAAGTCTTTCAAGTAAGCCGGCATTCGACGCAATCTTGGACGTTCGTGTGGTGTGGAGGACTGAGTGACCGGGGACACTGGGGAACCAGCGGGTACTCCCACTACCATCGAAGTTGGCATTTGGAGGGGCTGTACCAAGGAAGGTGCGGGGCAAATGTCTCTAGCATTGGCCTTTGCAACATCAGGTAAGGGGCCGTACTGCGGCAAACGTTGGTGTGCTGGCGGCAAACGTGGGCTGAGGGGTCCAGCGGGAGAATCTGGGGCCATTGGCGTAACATGAGGTGGAAGAAGACCTGATAGTGTGTTCAGAGTGTTTGGTTTGGCGGTTAACTGAGGTGAGGGGGGGGGGGGCGTGTGTTTGTGAGTGCTCAGTGATGTATGGCTTCATGCGGTTATAGTGAATGACTTTGGTCTTGGCGTGTGGTTTGGAAGTATCACGAACAGCAAAATCCACTGGGGTAAGACTACCAAGAGGTGCTATTGAATGTAAAACCTCATAAGGACCCACCCAGCGAGGACGTAGTTTATTATGTTTGTTGGCTGGGTCATCAAGGAATACCAAGTCACCTTGTATGGAGTGTACTTCACATGACGATCATAGTAATGTCGTTGTTGTCCTTGTGCTTTGTCCCGGAAGGCAGTTGCTGACCGATAAGCAGAGGATAATCTGTGTCGTAGTGAATTAGCAAACGCTGCAGGCGTACCCGATGTGGCTGAGGTGACAGAGGTGCCGTCCTGAAATAGCACGTCTAAGGGAACGCGGGCCTCGCGTCCATGCGCTAAAAAGAATGTTGTGAACCCGGTACTGGAATGATTGATGGTGTTGTAAGCTAATGCGACATGTGGGAGGTGCTCGTCCCATTTTAAGGTGCGATTGAAGCGCTCCACAGCACCGTCGCATTGGGCGTGGTAGGGAGATGTGCGGAGCTTTTTAATGCCCAATAACTTACAGAGATTCTGAATGAGGTCAGATTCGAATTGTCTGCCTTGGTCGGAGTGCAGGGCATCCGGAACCCCATGTTGCGGTATGTAATGATCAAAAATGCAACCTGCCACAGAGATAGCTGTCTGATCCTTCAAAGGATACAGATTTACAAATTTAGTGTACAGGTCCATCATCACTAAAACATAACGGTTGCCTTTAGTCGACTGAGGCAGCTCGGTTATGTCCGCGGCGACGATTTTGAATGGTCGATCAGGAGAAATGGAAATGAGCGGAGCTTGTGGTCGAGGCACAGGCGAACGTTGTGACTGAGAGGCCGCGCATCGAGAACAATGTTTAGAAATGTCTGCAGACATGTAGGGCCAATAAAAGAGCCGTCTAGCCCTATTCAGGGTTTTAGCATGTCCGTAGTGGCCAACTGAAGGATCGCCGTGCACATGGGTCAGTATGTCTGGAACCAAAGACGTCGGAATGATAATTTGGAGGACGTCGTACGCAGGAGATTCACGCGACAGTCTACACAAGACATTTTCATGTATAGTTAACCGACTGAATTGTGACCACAATTTCCTAACGTATGGTGACGCGTTCCGGAGCCTCCACAAAGGGGGCTTATGACCCGTTTCTACCCATGAGAGGACAGCGGCCAAGTCAGAGTCAGACCGTTGTTGTTCTGCTACTTTCCAGTCGCTTTGAATTTGAATTAGGTTCGCTGTGACATAATTTGGAACAGGCGTGACTACGAGAGAATTAACATCCATTTTTGGTGTTTGCAGAGGTGTCGACGCAGGGTTTGACTGAGGCTCGAACAATGTGGTCTGTGTGGCGACCCGAAAACTTGGCGGACTCCCGTTCGTTGCCATTATCTTGTTGAACAACCTCACCCTGTGGCCGTCGAGACATAGCGTCTGCGTTCAAGTGTTTGGCACCTTCGCGGTGGCGCACGCACCAATCATAAAGATCTAATTCGACTGCCCAACGTGCGCGCCTACCCGTTGGATCATGGTCCAAAGGGAGCTTTTTTAGTCCGACCAACGGCTTGTGGTCCGTGATGATAGTAAATGGGTGGCACGCAAGGTAGTGGCGGAAATGGCGCACTGACCACAAAATGGCGAACAGTTCTCGATCGAAAGTGGACCATTTCCTTTCCGATGCAGACAGTACATGGCTGGCGTATGCAATAACATGCTCCTTGCCATCCACGTGCTGTGAGAGGACAGAGCCGACTGAATACAAGGACGCGTCTGTGTAAAGTAGGAAGGGTATCGCAAGGTTCGGAAACGAGATTCATCTGCCTGAACTGACCAAGTGAACGCAATACCCTTGTGTGTTAACCGGTGTAAAAGCTCTGCTGTATGAGCGAAGTTTTTTATAAACCTTCGGTAATACGAACATAAGCCTAAGAAAGCCCTGACCTGCGTGGCAGACGTTGAAATTGGCCACGTCTTAACTTTCTCAATGTTTGATGGGTCAGGCTCAACTCCGGCGCTGGAGACACGATGGCCCAAAAACGTAACCGAGGAGCATGCCAGATGGCATTTAGACGGCTTGAGTTTAAGTCCGGGGGGGGTTAGGGACGTCGCGCAAGTGTTTCAGATGTTGTGCGAAATCTGCGCTGTAAACGATTATGTCGTCTAAATAGATTAAGCAAATGCTCCAATGAAGACCACGGAGCACCAACTCCATTAACCGCTGAAAGCTAGGCGGTGCGTTTGACATACCCATGGGCATCATACGGAATTGATAAAGCCCTGCTCCCGTCGAAAACGCAGTTTTTTCTTTGTCTGCCGGGTTAAGGGGTATTTGCCAATAACCCGCAGTCAAATCAATCGTGCTGAACATTTGTGCCCCAGACAGCCTATCAAGAGTGTCGTCGACCCGAGGAAGAGGGTGTGAGTCCTTGATTGTGACTGCATTGAGTCGTTTGTAGTCCACACAGAACCGGTATGTACCGTCTTTCTTTCGAACGAGTACAACCGGGGCTGACCATGGGCTCTGTGACTCCTCAATGATGTCACGCTCCAAAAGCCTAGACACCTCTTCTTGTAGAATATTCTGTGTCGCCGGTGATGTGGGATATGGGCGTAGTTTGATTGGCTCTGCGTCTCCTGTGTTAATGGTGTGTGTGACTAAATCGGTCCGTCCGTAATTGTGTGGATGTGAACTAAAAATGTCGGAAAATTCTGTCAGCAAATCCTTAAGCAACGACTGCTGGTCGGCGTCTAAGCAGGTGTCTGCTAAAAGCGTGTCCTGAACAGTGCATGTTTTGTCAGTGGAGGTGGTTACAGATGAAACTAGTACGTATTCATCCTGTGTTTTTCCCGTTATGGAGAAAAACTGGCCCACGGGGCATCCCGCCTCTAAAGAGACCGGCTGGTCGGATTAACGACTCTAACGATGCCTCTACCGTTTTGAATCGACGTTAGAGTGCGCGCAATGCCTAAAGACATAGCCTGGGGAGACTGAGGCTCTACAATACCCACATATGAGTCAGTGAAGGGGTTTGCAACAGCACCGTCTTTAATAGAAACTGAGATCGTCATGTTTGTAATGCGGAGCTGGAGATGGTGAGCGGTGGGTGCGATAAGTAGAATGCCTGTAATGTGAGTTTGGTGAGTGACGTGTGGTCTGTCATCATAGACCAAATGGGGTCGGCGTTCTCTCGAGGGGGAGCGGTCTGGTCTAGGGTGTGTATTATTGTGTCTACGGGAGCTATGTTGATCGGGATGTGAATGATATGGGGTGTGTGACTCACAACACAGGGGAGGAGGAGAATAGCTGCGACGGCTCTGATGACGGGGGTCTTCATAGGATGTAATGTGATCGTGAGAAGAGCGGCGGTGGTGCGAGGAGCTGTAATCATCATAAGGTTGTTGTCGTCGTTCTCTCTGTAGGTGCACGAAAAGAGAGCAGGGAGATCAATTCTGAAGGGCACATGTGAATTTGTACCAGCCGTCACGTTATGTGGTTGTGGTTGCGGCCGCTCCACGATATCATCCCAGATAGCACACTTCTATTTGATGTGATATTTACATCTGGAAGACGTATTTTTAAGAGTGTTTGCTCATCTGCAATACGTCTATAGGACGTTTCCTGTCAGATGTAAAATAGACGTTTAGAAGATGTCTTCAAGATGTAATGATTTAGAATGCATGTTAAACTGACATCTTCTAAACGTCTATTTGACAGGAAACGTCCTATAGACGTATTGCAGATGAGCAAACACTCTTAAAAATACGTCTTCCAGATGTAAATATCACATCAAATAGAAGTGTGCTATCTGGGATGCTCACCATCAGACATTTTGTGTGTGCGAGCAACGGCGAGAAGAGAGAAAAAAAAAGAAAAAAAAAATATTGTATGTAATCCGAACTTGCAAAAATACAGCACGTAAAATATTATGGGCAAATAACGTGCCTGCAGGTTGATGTGGCTATTTCACGTTGTGCAGAGTCAAGCAGAAAATGTCCATCGAACACAGAAAGATAAAAATAGCCAACCAGCGCTGCCACCAGTGTAATACTCAGATTCGCGGGTCTTGAGGAATCCGTGCTTACCGACTAGTACTATGCGTGGGTTCTTGACTACTCCTGTATCTGTCGCGGTCACTTGATAGAGGAGTCAGACAAGACTTCTGTGCTCAGAACTCAGTGTTTATTTCAACATTTCTCTTAACTACGGCTCTACATCGTTCCACCCGATTACCTTGTTCATTTCTCTATTTTCCTCCTCTCTCTCCTTCCGCTTCCTCGACCCCTCCTCTTTTTCACGTTTTTTCCTTTCCCTCACGCTCGCGATATCTCGCGTAACTTTATTTAAACCTTCCCATTTCAATTCTTACAATTACACCGATGGACATGAGTGGCTGCGGGAGGTTATAGTTCTCAAGCCTACTGAAAATGATCGGGCAACACGATCTCATGAAAGTGCGTAGCTATAGCACAAATTTTATTTATTGTGCCATTTCATTTATAGGCTACACCAAAAAATAGTTTTTGCGTGCAAATGGCACTAAACCCCTTGGTTAGGATTAGGGGTGTGAAGTGCGTATCATATGCACGCGAAAACTGCGTGCCACTGCCTACCCAGGCTATGCAAGCAAAAACTATTTTTGGCGTATAAATGGTACGAGAAATAAAATTTGTGCTAGGCTATAGATATGCACTTTCATGAGATCGAGCTGGATCGGGTGAAAGCACATTTTAAACAGGTAACACTTATTCACACACGCAATCACTTTCTCACTAATGCATTGCATTCAAAAAAATGTAATCTTACTGGAGGCTACTGTCGGTATTTGATTTCGAATAAGCAGAAATCTGTAAGAAATGTAGCGACCCGTAGATAAAATAACTGATGAAAACGTAGTTATTTTCTTCTTTCCAAACAAAATGTGCTCTGCAAAAAGCAGCAATGATATTTAACTTATAATTCTGATAAGCATGTAATAAGCATCGCATGTCATTTTGCACACTTTGAAAAGCACACACTGAAAAGTTTGCACATCCAATAAACCACATTGAAACCATTCTCCTAATGTTGTTTTTTTTATTTTTTTTTTATTTAATATGCCTATATATTATGATGAGGAGAAATTTTGTGACATTTCAAAGCAAATACTTATTCGCAATTTCATCGGGGAACGAAGACGGAGCGGTGTTTCTGATATCAGTGAGCGAGGAGTGGAGCGGGGAGCGGTAAATGGTGAACCTGGAGCGGAGTGATTATTAAATGCTTGGAGCGCGGAGGGAACATTGTTGCCGCTCTACTCCGCTCACATACTCCGGGAGTTGCCGCGTGCAGCTGCTGAAAACGGAGACGTGACGTCAGACACGTTTGCCACAGCTAAAGTGAAATAAATGTATTATTTGCCAAATGCGTATGTAGCTGGTTCAAAAAGTATAAAATGTAATGAACTCCATCAAAACTTTTTTTTAATTTGTGTTCTGAAAGTTACAATGCACATAATTAATTCTATTGGGAACCATTCATGCAGAATGTTTTATAAGGGACACATATTGGTGACGCACATGATAACTCCGATGTGCGATGTGCTAACAGCGCCATCTTTAGAAGCACGTTTGCTATTGACGGGTTTGGATGTGCTTTCTCTCGCTCTAACGAGCGTGCTGACTGAAGGGAGTGACGTGTATCCCAAATAATTCACTGTGCTCTATTTCTGCAGCGAATAAAGCATCATGAGACCTCTTCCATCGACATTATCTTTATTGACGAGAACAACAAACACACCCAGAGTAAAACTGTTACACACAGATGTTTCAGAGACATTTTCATTCAATACTTGTCTGTTTGAACAGGAATAAAGTTAAACATAAGCCTATAGCTACTATCAATCAGGGTTCCCGCGGGGTCTTAAAAAGCCTTAAAAGCATTGAATTTATGAATTTGGAAATAATACCTTAAAAAGTCTTTAAAAAGTATTGAATTTTGATGTCTGGGTCTTAAAAATTGTGTTGTATGTCAGTGTTCATTTCATTGACTAAAATAATAACTTTTCTTCAACGACATTTTTCACTGACGAAAACGAGACGCTACCTAAATAAAACCTAGTTTTGAATGACAAAAACTATGACGAAAATCTATTGACATTTTCGTCAACGAATAAAAACTAGATGAAAATGTTAGATAGTGTCGATCTGGGAAGCGATCCAGTCAGAACTGATGTCCTGCATCACTGCGTGTGTGGTAGATGCACAAATTTGTACTGTAACGTGCTGATCTACCCCGCGGTCTCATAAAATGTTAAAAATGTAAACCAACCACGCACCAACCCGTAGTGTGGAGCCATGCACATATTCACCTATAGAGCGCGCGGGTACTGCACTGAGCTCTCTTTCGTGTCTGAATGGACAAATACACACAACATTATGTCTAAATGTCCGGTTTGGAGAGTATTCATGTAAACTATGTCGGTTATGTCTTAAACAGTTGTATCGGGTGTGCATCAGTGCAATCGTATCCGCATGTCATTGGACATGAGCCAATGTCTTAAAGTGACAGTGGCAATAAACATAATGCGGTCTGTGTCATTAATTTTGATCAAGCAACAAAAGAAAAAGAGAAAAGCATTTACTGTTTGTTGATAGCTTTAATAAGGATTAATTATTAATAATTTAATTCATACATACATAATTCTTTATTCTTTCAAGCAGACAATTATTTGTAAGTTGTTATAAAGAATGCATATATCATTCATTGAAAAGAAGACTGTGTTTTACTTTAGGAAAAGTGGTTTTATTTAATTTTAAGATATTTTTTTAAGTCACAGTAGTTAAATCTGTATCTGTATTGCTTGTTGAAACTTAAAAATCATTCATATTAATAGGTTAATATATGTTTTCTCAGGGAGTATATGGGTTTGGAAATTTTAGAAAAATTCTAAATTAACACATTACAATTTACCTAAACCCATTATATTTTAGTCGAATAAATCTACTGTAGATTTAGTTTACAGTAGATTTCAAAAATCTAAAAAAACTCAAATCTAAAATCACTAAAATCTTATTGTATTTCGTCAACTAAAACTAGACTAAAACTAAAACAATTCAGATGACTAAAGTATGACTAAAATTAGTTTGTCATATTTTTTGTCAAAAGACTGAGACTAAAACTAAATCAAAATTTGCTTTCAAAATTAACACTGCTGTATGTAACTTCTCCGTATTGTATTTTTCCTCAAAAGTTTCATTTGTCAACCACGATTATTATTTTCGATGTTTATTGTTCAGGGGTCTCTCAGTTCCCCATATTCCCAGCATAGAATAAGTTGCTAGCTAATGTTAAAACACAACTTAACATTGTTCGGCAAACTTTCTTGTGGCCTACTGAAATGTTTTTATTTTTCACACCTGCTTGGCTTATCTTTTACCCATTCCACATTTGAAAAATAAATCAACACAAGTTGAAGGATTTTGTTTTTCTTTGCTGGTAGGGACGTGAAATAGGTATTAATTTTTTATATAAATGGTCTTAAAAAGGTCTTAAAAAGACTTGAATTTAACTTGAAGAAACCTGTAGGAACCCTGTCAATGAAGTGGAGTCTACGTTTTTTAATTATTTTTATTTTGATAAACATGACACAATATCGCAACATCACGACTACATGAAAAGACTGTTTACTTTTATAAAAAACTGATGTGTGAGCTTTAGTGGAACTAAAGGTGTGAGAATAAACACAAAACACACGATCGTTCATCGTTGTCAGGGGCGTCGGACTGGGGGTAAAACCAGTACTGATTACCAGGGCCCCAATGGGAGAGAGGGCCCTTGAAAAGTCTGAAATATATTTTATTTGGAACATGGGGGCCCATCAGGACTGCCTATACATAGGGCCCAGGATCTTGTGCTACACCCCTGATCGTTGTCATGCAGTGAATCCGGCCAATCGTGGAACAGTTGTGTCGTTATCAGAGCTCGTGCAGCTGCTCTTGAGAAGCTACGCTGGCTGAATTCTCTGGCTACTTTTGAATCGCTCTCACGGTACTTTGATGCCATACATACGTCACATTCATGAGGCGTCGGCACTGTATCAAGTTAGACAAAATTTCTAACCGGCATGCACTGCTTCAAGACAGCCGCCGATCGGTCTGCGCAGAGCTGCATGAAGTCGAACAAGCCCAAAGGCTTTGTTTTTAATTGATCACGTGTTTCTCTGAAAATAATACACGCTCTGGCACGAAGCTTCATGAGAAATAGCGCCGCAAACTTGATACATGCGTTGAAGCTTCAGTGTCATATGTAACATCACTACCGGTGACACCATTTTTTGGAACATGCCTTACCAGAAATTAAAGCCAAGAGACTGAGTGCAGGTGCAAAAGAGGTAGGACCATAAAAAATAAAAAATACAGGACAGGGTACAAATACAGGGTGTCAATTCAATGTGAACAAAACTCCCACTACTGTGGGAAAGTTGAGTCCACACTTCTCTCATCAGTAGTGGTGGACCGCAGGAAGGTTTTTTATCAGTTTCAGTGTGGAGAAACTGCGTTCGCAAGAGGCTGAGCTTACAGGAAGGGTTACAGCAATCTTGCACAGTCTAAAGAGCTCAAAGAAAACTTCCCTGTATATATGGCTCAATAAAACAAACCAGCTCAACTGTACTGCATGGCTTTTTAACTTCAACACTCTGTATTTTTCTGTCCAAAACTCTTAAATTGATGGAGCTCATGCCCTAAATCATCAATGTCTGCATTATACAAATGTGAGTCCTGTGAGTCACTAGTGCCCGCCCTGGACGAGTCTGTCTCCCTTCACCAACTCCACGTCAAGTCCCACCAGTCCTTGTTTGCACAATTTTTTTTTTTTTTATCAATAGGCTACTGTCATCAAAAGTTATCGTTTTGTAAATACATAACTCCTGAATAAAAATAAAAATGTGTTTGGTCAGTTTTTTTTCTATTTTTATCTTTGTAAACTTATTTGATTGGTTTGTCGATAGTGAGCTCGGAAATGCATGTGATAAGCAGTCTTATTAAGCGAGTCTTTGAGTCATTCATTTAAACGATTCGTTCAAACGGCTGATTTATCAAGAATGAGGCAGTTGTTTAAGAATGGTTCATTGAATCTTTGACTCAACCGTTTGGTTCAAAACGCTGAATCATTCAGTGATGAAAACACAATTGTGAGTTCTGCTGTGATCTTTGTTTGGATTGGAACTATTTTCGTTGCTAAAATAGAACAAAAACAGTCAATATTTCATCTAAATGTAAGTGACTTAATTACTTGTTTATTGAACTGTCATATGAAATCAGTGTCACATTTTTAATCGTGATGGTATTCAGCACTCTTGGTCGTGTGATGTTGCTTAACTGTATCATATTATAAATATAAAAACTCCACATTTTGAATTTTTCGTTGAATTTTGAAAACATCGTATGTTAACTGAGTTTCTTTTTTGTGAGCTGTGCTCATTTGTTTCGATGCCTATCCTCGAGAGGCTGCGCGAGCGTCAACAGTGCATTTGTCAGGTCCCTGCACACTGAGTTCGAAATCGAAACTTCGTATCCGTCTTTTCGTATTGGCCATTCGGTTGCTGTGAATTGTAAAAACACCTCTCAAAATGCTTGCTACGGGTGCGAAAAACCACCCCCCCCACACACACACATTATTAAAAAAATTTTTTTATGACGGACAAAAGTTTTGGAGGCAGTATGTAAACGTGATTGACACAACTGAGGTCATATTATAGGCTGTAGCCTACGAGAATTTCGGACTCAGTGTGCAATAACCTTTAGCGTCAGTACATTATATAATATTATGCTATCGATAATTATCATTGTATCATAATCGATTAATGTTATTATGCAATGAGGTTGATCTCCTTTGTGCCCCCTGAAAAAATTGAATGCCCGTCTGTGAATTTGTGTCTGGCGCCGGGTCTGTCTACACTGGCTGCCAGTTCGACAGAGAATAGATGTTAAAATTCTACTCTTTGTTTTTAAATCTTTACATAACATAGCTCCTACCTATCTCTCTGAACTTGTTCTTCCTTCACTCCATCCAGAAGCCTAAGATCCCACGACCAGGCTCTGCTGGTAGTCCCTCGCGTAAGACTCAAGCGTAGAGGGGTGCGTACATTTGCGGTGGCAGGTACACGACTCTGGAACACCCGGGGCCAGTGTGGTGCCGAATTCTGACCCCCGCACAATTTTAACCCCCCTAGTATGGTAGGTTTAGGATTAGTTGTGGGGGAGGGGTTAGGATTAGGGGTGGGGTTGGGATTAGGCAATCAGATACTGATTTCAACGAGGGGGGTAATAATTTGGCAGGGAGTCGAAATTCAGAACAACACCGGTTTCACAAAGATAGACTTGACTATGGCTTAGATATAGTAGATAGTCAGACTTTAGTCTGGGTTTCCCCATGCTGCCTTCCCGCAGTGCGATTTTATTCACGCTGAAAGGCAGTATGGATACCATGGTCCAGATTTTCGCCTCATTTAGGGAACCAATCGCAAAACGGGGAGGGGGCAGCAAGACGATGACGACATCTATGCGACACACCGAAGCAGTTTGTTTATTTCTATGGATTCAACATGGTAGCAGACGCGAAGCTACCTTCTGATGCAGCCTTAGAGAATGTTCTAAGTAATTTAGAACGCAAGTTTATTTCGTCTTCTTCCTCGTCAAATTTCTGTCGCTCTACAGACGTCATCTGGTATAATTGAAACGATTGGCTATGAGCTACGTACAGGCGCATTTGATAGACATTCTTAGCACCCAATAAACGGCGCCGGGCATTCGTAAACCACGCCTCAAATATGAGAAAATGTACATGTGGTTCCCAGACCCAAGTCTCAACGAGAATTGGGTCTGGCGTTAGCCAGGCTAGTCAGACTTCAGATAGACATCTAAATCAGACCGTTGCACAAAAGCACTTAAGACTCTGACTATCTTAAGTAGGACTACACTGCAATGCATTCTGGGTAAAATAAAATTTTCAAAACAAAAAACATGGCGGATCGAGTAAGCGCATTCAACCCAAGGGGGTAATCTGTCAGCCAGAAACTGAAGCCTCGCGGGGGCCGCCATTGTAGCAGAACTTCACCTGCTGTTAGCATTGCATTGACTCCCATTCATTTTGGCATCAGTTTGACAGCTAATAACTTTACATCTGAGGCGTCCAAAGACTTCATTTGTCTATTATTTATTTCTAAAGAAACACGACAATGTATAAAAGGCTCCATTACTTTGTATCTTACGTTATGGCCCCGTAGAAGCCGTTTTTTGTAAAAATAGGCTAACGATTGCGTCATAACCACGCAACTTTCTGTCGCACAATAGATACATTACCGTATAGACCGGAGGAGAAGCTCGCAGGCCATCTTTTACTGTCTATGAGGCAATCGGGGGCACATAGAGGCATAAAGTCAAGGGAGAAGCCCATAGATAGAGAGTCCATAAAAACAACGGGACAAAATATTTCAACAACGTTTTTGAGGAATTAGGTGATTCAGATTTGTTTTGGCACAGCTACTAGAAGATTTACAACTGTCAGACTGTCGTCAAACTCAGTTTGAGCCTGCGCAGTCGCTCAGCCATCAGGAAGTGAGTGCAATAATCGGGCTTCAGTTTTCTCCGTTGAAATCAAGGGGGTCGCTGTGTCCATTTTTTTTACGGTCTCAAACGCTCATTGCAGTTTACCCCAGCATAAAATATGTGTTTGTTGGAGTATAACAGTTACAAGGACTTTTTACTTGGGAAATTTAGCGGAGAATGTTGTAACAAGAAGAAATGTTTAATTTGGAAAAAGATGGCTAGTTAACAGCGTTAATCCGACCGTTGAGCGGATCGTTAAAGACGTACAGAAAAGAAAAGTCCTTATTATTATATATTTTCAGTAGGTTACTGCGGTCCCTAAAAACCCTTTCTGTTCTCATAGCTCTCTCCATAACGTCGTCAGCAAACCACAAATTATGAGCCATTTTCCCTTTTCTTTTGGCTGTTTGTACTGTAACTGATTGTTACTGCTGGTTGCCAATGTAACATAGTCTTAGACCTAAGTTAGCCTGGGGGTAAGTTGTCTAATTTTTTTTTATCTAAATTAAGTCAGTCTTTATTTTTGTGAAATAGTCTACTTGCATTAGACTAGTCTATGAGCACATTTTAGACTTGTCTAACATAGACCGGTCTAAAATAGCTTTGTGAAACCAGCCCGGCCTCTTGAGATTACAACGGCCCATACCCTGTCTGTCTTCAAGTCTCTGTTAAAAACCTACCTCTTTTCTTTACCAAATTGATCTCTTTTATTAGGTTGGTTTTACTATTTTATATTTGAGTCTGATACTGCTTTGCCACTTCTGTTTTACTATTTTATATATGAGTCTGATAATGTTTTACTACTCCTGTTTTAAGGTTGCTAGTAGTTATTATGAGGGACTTTGTGTCAAAAAGTGATTTTATTTAAATAAAATGTATTGTTTTATGACAGGCAGGATATGACCATGGGAGGGTTTTATGATAACAGGTGGTATGTGACCTTTGACCGTGTGTTTGTGTGTGTGTGTGTGTGTGTGTGTGTGTGTGTGTGTGTGTGTGTGTGTGTGTATGTGAGGGCAATTTGCTTGGTGTGACTGAAAGGAATGTGTTTTTTCAGGGAAATGTGGAGATCAATGTCGCAGAACGATTAAATTATGAACATGAAGAGGTCTGACACGGATATGATTTTCATATGCATCAGCATCGTCCATAATGTCTGTGGGAGAGAATGAAAAAAAGAGTTTAAAGAAATACCATTGATGGCAAATAAAAATAACATACTTTTAAATGTTTAGTAAAATGTTAAGTTTTAAACTTTAAACATTTTGAACATAATGAGGTGGTCTTTATGCGTCTATCTGGATAATGTCGCAGAGACTTAAATCTTTCTGAGCAGATGAAAATGTCACAAATGAGTTTTAAGAAATACAAAGCATTGTGGTTAAATAAAAATAAATAAATAAAACCGAAAAATATTAGATAAATGAAATAAGGTGTTAAATTACCAAGTATACAAATTTTAATCTAATAAATGTGAAATACTGTCTCACACAGATAAATAACACATAAAATAGCCTAATGAATAAATAGTTTGATAAATGAAATAAGGTGTTAAATTACAAAGTATACTAATTTTAATCTAATAAACCTGAAATGCTGTCTTACACAGATAAATAAACCATAAAATAACGAATAAATAGTTTGATAAATTAAATAAGCTGTTAAATTATCAAGTATACATATTTTAATCTAATACATAGGACCATCATGTGGATACCACAATATAGTGGCTTAGAGATAAATAACCACATAAAATAGTGAATAATAGTTGATATTACATTAAATAAGTTGTTAATTACCAAGTATACACATTTTAATCTAATACATCAGGGATAAAAGGTCACACAGCGATATACTGACTTACATAGATAAATAAAACATAAATTAGTGAATAATAGTTCATATTATTTGAAATAAGATGTTCAATTATCAAGTATAAGTATTTTAAATGTAATACACCACGAAATACTGTCTAACAGATAAATAAACCATATAAAATAGTGAGTGCATATATTAAATAAGCGGTTAAATTATCAATATTTTCATCTTATACATAGGGTCGTCATGTGGATGCTACAATATACTGCATTACGCAGATAAATAAAACATAAAATAATTGAAACAAGATGTTAAATTGACTATAAGTATAGTACACCATAAGTATAGTACACCACGAAATACTGCCTTACATAGATAAATAAAACATAAAATAGTGAATAATGGCTGATATTATATGAAATAAGTTGTTAAATTAGCAAGTATACACATTTTAATCTATTAAATCAGTGATATAGGGTCACGCTGCGATATACTGCCTTATGCAGATAAATAAACATAAAATAGTGAATAATAGCGCATATTATTTGAAATAAGATGTTAAATTATCAAGTATTTTAAAATTAGTTTTAAACATGTGCTGAAGTGAACTTACCATTGGTGAAATTAGGAGGTCTTTTTGGCTCTGGTTAAAATTACAGATCCTTACATTTCTGAGCAGAAGAGATATGTGTGCTCTCCATTTGCTAGATTGAAAATGAAGAGTGTCTCCATCATGGCAGGGGCACCGGCCCAACCCTTCCTCTCTGTGTAACTGCGATATGTATTAGCATTTGCAGTTTGTTTCAGGAAACATCAAGCAATTAAAAAATAATCCAGTCACCTGATGTTTTACAACTGTCCTATCATAAAAAAAAAAATCCTATCTGAAGCTTCATGTCTGGCAGGGAAACCGCAAAATGTGACCATTTTGACACGTGACATGGACCATCCTGTAAGATCAATATAATTATATGTTTAGACCTGTGAATTCAGGAAAAAGTCAAAACAAAATGGCCACGAAATTACACTTTATATGGCCTACTCTTATCCACTGATTGTTATGATAAGCTAAATAGTCCTTCCCTGGGAGCTGTCCCCCCCATCCTGTTTTTCTTGGAGAAAGCGTGAAAGAAATAGGCACCCCAAAATGACACCTCAATTTTGACACCTTTAGAAGAGCAGATTTCTTTTTCTAACAGTTAATATTAGAACACATTATTAGAACTGTCATGAACCAGGAGGTTCTTCCTTTTTTTATCTCTCTCTTCTGTTAATTATCTCTCGCACACACCCTCACCCAATTACTCTGTCATTTACTCTCTCTCTCTCTCTCTCTCTCTCTCTCTCTCTCTCTCTCTCAGCTGTCCCTTGTTATACCAGCAATCACGTTAATTTTCAACTCCCCTGTTTCTCTATCCCGCTGATTAGATTTTCTATTTCATGCATCCCCTTTTCTCACCTCTTTGCCAGATTATTTCGTAATGCTTTCATGCTACAAGTTCTCTCTGTCCGTCTTGTCTGTGCGTCATGTCGTTCAGGTATTACTTCACATTTATTGAGAAAATGTTCATCCTGTACTCTGCCCAGTTACCCTGCTGCTGTGGGCTGGTCTGCTCCGCATCCCGCTCTCTGTATACCATAGGTGTATACCCATGCTTCTCTGAGAGAATCTGAGATCCATGATCCCGGATCAACATACTGTTTCGGTTCGGTGATTATTCAAGGAGAGGATTTCTGTTGTATTGCCTGGACTGTCAGCTGTTTCCTTTCTGTGGTATTTTGAATGTACCTTTGTTGGTACACCAATGACCCAATATCATTATTCTTCAACCATAATTAAGTAGATGAGACTAAATCGTTACATTTGGCATAGCCTACAATCTAAATGAATAGCATTTAATAACCTATATCTATAAATGGGAGTCACCGGGGTCACCCATAAGAAAAGTAAAACCAGTAAAAAAAGTAAAAACAATTTTCATGAAAATTCATTTTACAAAATGGATGCTTCAAACCACATCTTGTCAATCGTGGTAACTAAATTAAGTAGTTTAATCCATAAGTATTCTAGGTTATTTTTTAAATATAATTTATATTTGATATACATTATTGTATTTTAAATGGGGGATAAACTAGTCATTGACATTAAATTAAAGCATTTTCCCTCCGTACACAGGGCTGAAATTCTATATAATTAATTAAAATTTACATATTGTCACATTGAAACTTTGCACGCTTCAGAAGTGGTGAAAATTTACGTGTGATATGGGTTTCAGAATTGGGTGGGGCAAAATGGCTCAATTGCCCCCCTAAATTATTGCCCCGGCTTTACATTTCACGTACAGGTATGAAAATCGGTACATAGGGCCTACATGTAATGACCCAATACCTACAAAAAAGTCTCTTGGAGCGTAGCCCTAAACACAACAGGAAGTCAGCCATTTCCAGACATTGTACTTTAACGAACTCCACCTAGTTTTGATCGGATCCTCTTCAAATTTGGTGAGTGTTTTCTTAAGGCCTTTGCGACGTTAAATTGCGAAGATCTTGAGTTTTCATCGAAGGATATGCCCTCGGCGGCCTGACAAATGTAGATGTGCAAACCCAATTTCAGCCTCTGGGTGAAATATGCATAATCCGAGAAGTTCTCTGTCAGTTTTGCTTGCAGTTCCGATGTTGCTAGGCAACCACAGACAGCCTGCAGTAACTCAGGCATACAATGTCCAATCTGCCCCAAACTTCACATGTTTGATAAGAGTCCTGTCCTGAACATATGACCATGCTCATATTCGGTCAAAGCAATGGCGCCACCTGCTGGTAGCAAAAAGTGTGGCAAACACAAATTACTTTAACATAGTCCTCCTATATTTTCGTACAGCCCACCTTGCTCTGTTTTCCTAAACCCGCCGGGTGGCTGTGACACGGGTGCGAGGGCCCTTTTCATCGCTGCTTGCAGTTTTATTTTTTTTTTTTATTAAACATTACAAAGCATTAAAGCAATACAGAAAAAACATGAAAAAAAATAAAAATGACAAGATACTCAGACACAAACAAGTTGCCAGGGTAACAACAGAAAAAAAAAACAAGAATGCAATGCATTTATACCTTAAGAGGACAAAAAGGATGAATACAGAGATACAGTTTTCAATGCTTTGGGATTAACAGAGCTTTGGATAGTTTCCATGTATCTAGATCATCTTTGAATAGAGAAAAGAGTGGTTAAGAGCCAGTGAATTTTTGCTTATGAATGTGAAATTTAGCTATAAGGAAACACAAATGAATTATGTAACATTGTCCTGTTTTCTCTTTTGAAGTTTGAATGATCTGTTCAGTTTCCTGCACGCACTGAATCATCTGAAGCACTTTCAATTTCAATAACTGTAAGTTACTGAAAGCAGTTTATTTTTCTGAAAAGATGACACCTTACACGTGAAGATAGCACATTGTTTTATAATTTTAGTCAAACGCAAAATATGCGAAAATCCCCTATTTTAGCATCAGGTTCTAAAGGGCTAATTTGTATCTTTCAGAAAATCGCAGCGCATTTTCAGATGAGTGGTCATAACGCAGCATAAGTAAAGTTTGTCGCGAGTGAATATTTAATTGTACTTGTCTTAAGGTCTTCAGAAGTCATAACTTCAGGGGTCATGGGGCTCCTGAGTATATTTAATTTCCCTTAAAACCAAAGATCACGCTAAAAGACACTTTTAACTGACTAGAGGCCCACAGAGAAGGAAATGAATAGTTGAAATAAAGTCGCTATTTTTGTTTGTTTTTGCGCTAAAAAGTATTCTCGTCTCTTGATAAAGTTAAGATTGAGCCACGGTAGTCACTTGGACTATTTTAACAATGTCTTTTAATGACTTTTCGGGGCTGGCCAGTTCAATCCCTGAAGAAGCCTATGGAGGAGTGATCCAGCTCTCAGATTTAAACAAAAATATCTTAATTCGTGTTCGAAGATGAACAAAGGTCTTATGGGGTTGGAACAACATGAGGGTGAGTAATTACTGACACAATTTTTATTTTTGGGTGAACTAACCCTTTAAGCCCATCTTAAAAAAAAAAGTTAATTTAAGAAAATTATCTTCTCTACAAAACAATTTATGATGCATTTATTTGTAAATTAATGTAAAATGAATCACAAAACATTTATTGTTTGCAGTTCACATGCTTAATTCTTTGGCAGTCTATCTTTCTGTAAGGCTAATGGTTTGACCTAGAGATTAACTTTGAACAGAAGCTAATAAAACTCATCTTTCCATTTAAAGGAAAATTATATAAAATGATAAAGTACTATTTGTTCATACTCAAAAAACAATACATTTATTTCTTATTTGACATAATATTAATGTAGTTACCAAATAAATGGCTGAAAATTGCAGAAATGTATTGATTTCTGAAGGGTCCCGAAACACCAAAGTTTTGGGGCAACTTTGTGTGAGGTCCCCTGAGACAGCATGCACATATGTGGGGCTAACTCAACATTGCCACATCTGATTGGTATGCAATAAAAAATGCCAGGGAAGTAACAAATCACTGGATTGATTAAAATAATGAGCAGCATAAAATATGATTTACTATTTTTTTTATTTGACTTCAGAGTTGAAAGTGGTCTTAAAGGGTACATGTGCTTAATGGGTACACTTACCCTATACTTAAAGGATTAGTTCACCTCAAAATGAAAATTTCCTAATAATTTACTCACCCCAATGCCATCCAAGATATCCATTTCTTTCTTTCCTCAGTGGAAGAGAAAATAATTTTTTTGAGGGAAACATTTCTGGATTTTTTTTCAAATAATGGACTTCAATGGCAACCAGCATTTTGAAGTCCAAATCAATGCAGTTTCAAAGATCTTTGAAGTGCTGCAACGGACTGTGCACGATCACAGCTGAGGAAGAGAGTCTTATCTAGCGAAACGATAGGTCACTTTAAAAAAAATAAAAATATCAACATTTTGGTGAGTATTGTAGCCTTTTTTTGTGCCCTATATTACTGTTGTGAGGGTTTGATATTGGCCTGCACGATTAATTCCAAAGCCTGTGATTATTTAATGCTCAGCTTGTCAGTGCAGCAGCTCTGTGATCAGCAGTAAATGTTGATCCATCTGAAAGCCAGAGGGCGCTCTCTCGCAGAAACTCCAAATATATGGGCATCATACTATTGCTGTAGCTGAATAAACAGAAGATTGATGTTACGTAGGGTGAACTCAAAAGCAAAGGAGAGCTGGATCCAAATGCAGTGAGTTAATAATAAAATAAACATAATAAATCCAATACAGAGAACCAGGGAACAGAATGAGTGCACCAAACACAACATCCATGTAAATAGGGTGCTAATAGGGTATGCTGCACTGTAGCTGAGCCTGGTAGGGAGAGGGAGTGCTCATCAGACAAGCCTAGTCATAAGCGTTCTCACAAGCACTCACATGATCGTAATGACGCAGCACACAGATCAAGTCGTGAGAGTGTGGTTGAAGTAGCTAAACGCCTGTAGCAATTCCTGCTTCACCAGCAGAAGGTGGCAACACACACAACTACAGATCCTGGAAGCTATTCAGAGTTTATCACAGAGGATGGACAGAGTTGAGGCTCGTCACTCATTCTCACCATCCATGGTTCCTGGTCAGGAATGTGTTCCTCCACCTGGGCAACAGTGTCATCCTGACAAAGGCACAGTAGATGCTGATGTATAATCTCTTATTGCTCCAGCACAGCAGACCAGAAGGAAGGAGCGAATGGGAGGAACCCCATTCAGATTCCGCTGAAGTGGATGAGGAATCGGCAGTAAAGGAGGATTTTCCAGTGAATAACCTTGTTACAAGAGTATTTAGAGCAGAAAAGATTGTTGGTTTGCAGCAGCCTTTGCCTGATCCAGCTTCTGCTGGAGACATCTGGGAAGGCATCTCAGACTAATTCTCCACCTTGCATTCCAGTGGCAGATGATTATAGCTCAATGTTGAGGACAGCATGGAAGAAACCATCTCAATGCTGGCTCTAAACGGTTTGTCTAAAGTGGACTGGGAGACATGCCACCAGTAGAACAAGTGATAGTGTAACGGTTGTCTCTGCGTTGTGTTATGTATAACTCACGATGGACACCAATTTGCGCTTTATGACTGATTTTATTCGGTTGACAACAGATAGAACAGCGATGATCAGATTCGGGAATCGCCCTCATGCATGACGCAGCCATTCACTCTCTCGGCTGGCACGAATTTAAATGAACTCTCGTTTACATAAACTACATAATAAACAGTTATAAATCAACACATTTGAAACACCTGGGGCCTGTACCATGATGGTAGATGAACAAACTCAAGGTTACAGGATTAGTTTCGAGTTGACAAAACCAAACCAATCCAACCAGGCTTTGTTGGTACCATGATGCTGATCATCAACTTTCTCTGTCAACTCAGGCTTTGATCCTGATTGAGTTTAGGAGTTTAGGTGTGACATCAGTAGCGAACAGCCAATCACACGCTGAGAAAGAGTGAATCTGCGATACATTTCTCGCAAGAGAAGCAGCGCTATTCACTTCTCTCTTCTGCAGGATATTACAAGATTGAATAATATTAAGAATGTTAAACAAATTTACACAGCAAAAAAAAAAAAAAATAGCTGTCTATGAAAGAGGACAACTAAAAGAAAAAGTCTTGCTATATCAGTGCAAGTTAAAGTTTTGAAGTCATAGTTTATATATTTGATAAAGGTATAGAGAGAATTGAAAATTTAAGCTCACATGTAGTCATTTTATAGCTTTATCTATTGATTCTAAAGCGTATTTATATTACCTTCATATATTTATTCATTTGAACTGTGCATAATAATAATTGATAAACTAAAATTGTACATGTGTGATCAATTAAGGGTATAATAATATCTAAATCATACAAAATTTTTATTCTAAATAAGCGTTACTAAAAGCCAGACAATTTTGTCTTTAAAAATCATTTCCAATCATGTAGTGACCTTTAATTTGGAGTAGAAACGGGTGGAGTGACTTTATCGCATCAGACATGTGTCACTTTGCTCACAGCTGATTGGTCCAAGTTCGGTTTGCAACCTCTTATCTGTAACATAACCTGCCCCAGACCAGGTTAGCCATGGAGCATAAGTTACTATGGCGATGAACACTGCTAAAAGCCAAACCACTTTCATGGTGCCTAAAACCCAGGGTTGGCGCAAACTAAGCTAAAACATACCTGGCTAGCCACCAAAACCGGGTTCATGGTATAGTCCCTTGGTCTGTACCTGTTGAAAACACAGAACAGCGGTGATCAGATTCGGGAATCACCCTCGTGCATGGTTCTATTATGGAGGTGAACATCAAACCTGATATACACATAACATACAGGTCCTACTAAAAAAATTAGCATATTGTGATAAAGTTAATTGTTTTCCATAATGTAATGATAAAAATAAAACTTTCATATATTTTAGATTCATTGCACACCAACTGAAATATTTCAGGTCTTTCATTGTTTTGATACTGATGATTTTGGCATACAGCTCATGAAAACCCAAAATTCCTGTCTCAAAAAATTAGCATATCATGAAAAGGTGCCGCATTCCCCAGGTCAAGCCACTTTTGAACCAGAAACAGCGGCAGAAGCACCTGACCTGGGCTATAGAGAAGCAGCACTGGAGTACCCACAGTCAGTGATGGTCTGGGGTGCCATGTCAGCTGCTGGTGTTGGTCCACTGTGTTTTATCAAGGGCAGGGTCAATGCAGCTAGCTATCAGGAGATTTTGGAGCACTTCATGCTTCCATCTGCTGAAAAGCTTTATGGAGATGAAGATTTCATTTTTCAGCACGACCTGGCACCTGCTCACAGTGCCAAAACCTCAGGTAAATGGTTTACTGACCATGGTATAACTGTGCTCAATTGGCCTGCCAACTCTCCTGACCTGAACCCCATAGAGAATCTGTGGGATATTGTGAAGAGAAAGTTGAGAGACGCAAGACCCAACACTCTGGATGAGCTTAAGGCCGCTATCGAAGCATCCTGGGCCTCCATAACACCTCAGCAGTGCCACAGGCTGATTGCCTCCATGCCACGCCGCAATTTCTTTCTGTGTCTTACCCTCTTGCTTGAGGGTTGTCAATGATGGCCTTCTGGACAGCAGTCAGGTCGGCAGTCTTACCCATGATTGCGGTTTTGAGTAATGAAACAGGCTGGGAGTTTTTAAAAGCCTCAGGAATCTTTTGCAGGTGTTTAGAGTTAATTAGTTGATTCAGATGATTAGGTTAATAGCTCGTTTAGAGAACCTTTTCATGATATGCTAATTTTTTGAGATAGGAATTTTGGGTTTTCATGAGCTGTATGCCAAAATCATCCGTATTAAAACAATAAAAGACCTGAAATATTTCAGTTGGTGTGCAATGAATCTAAAATATATGAAAGTTAAATTTTTATCATTACATTATGGAAAATAATGAACTTTATCACAATATGCAAATTTTTTGAGAAGGACCTGTATAATACATATAACAGTGGCACGAACACAAATCATATAATATACTTCTAAACACACATACAAGTCAGTACTAACCCATAAAATGGTTATACAATTAATACAATATATTTTTCTCATGGAGCTCTGACTCACCGCAGCCATTCACTCTCTCGGCTGGCGCGAATCTAAATGACCCTACCGGAACCAGTTCATTATACGACCAGATCTGGGCAGAGCGTGCAGGTAAAGTGTGATTAAAGGGGCCATACATGACAATAAATGTAGCAAGTGGAAGCACATATGTGACCCGTTACAATGGCTCTGGGACCAGCCCATGCCTCTGCTAACCCTTGCTGCCCCAGGAAGGAGTGTGCAAAAACTTTTCATTCTGTTACACACACAGATCGTACAGGCAACACTTTGGCTATCCTCTTAACAGCCCTATGGGAAACAGTAAGCGCTAAAAACCTTGTTGATTCTGCTTTGGCAGCCCACTGACAATTGACACGCGATGTGGGGGAGGCTGTCTTCGGCTGTTTTGTGTCATTGTTACGGAAGCAGACTCAGACAAGGTGTTAGTGAACAGGACGTTTATTGACAACAGATGAGAATGGTGAATGGAATGTCTTTTCTTACAGGAGTGATGAATGGTGGATGGAGTGATGGATGATGGGCTGGATGCACACACCTCAATGGAGACACAGGGAAATACAGGTGGGAATGGAGAATCGCTGGAGAAAACAAGGACGGTGTCCACTTCGTGCAGGAACAAGATCGAACAATGAACTGGGGTGAAGTGTGTGCTTATATTGCTGAGGTGATGAGGGTGCAGATGAGGTGCAGGTGAGTGTGATTAGTATTCAGGAGAGGGAGTACGCTGTGGTTGGCTGGTGCAGGAACCTGTCAGATCTGACAGTCATAGACAAATATGGCTACCACAAACCTCTTTGCCAGAGGCCATAAAAAGTGAACTAATGAATTTACCAGTAAAGCCTGGTCACATCTTTCATTCAGATTTTCAGGATGTGCTGGGATAGTGCTGAGCGCTCCATTACAACGAGAGAAGCTGTCCAGTGGGCTTGTCACAAACCATCTCAGACAAAGATCTTGAGAAACTCAGAGGCTGCAGCAACCTGGTTTGTCTAGACACACGAGTGGTGATCCTGCTAGTGTTCCGGGGCAGAGCTTTCGTGTCCAAAGACAAAATCCTGCCACACATCCCCAGAGGAGATCTCAGTCCCATGGGCCAACAGAGAAGCTCACGGAGGGGTGCAGGATCTGACGGCAGACCTGCATAGGGGTCGGGGCCGGCCGTCAACTGTTCCTCTCAACTTTCACGGGCCGGTTGGGAGAGAGTGGTCTCAGACCAGTAGGGTTAGCTACTGTAAGGGTGGATTTCCTGCAGGGGTTCAGGACCCACTGCTACTTATACCAACGACGGAAATAAGCACAGTTACAACAGCCTCATCTGGGAGAGCGTTGCTATAGAGTGATCATATTGTAATGCAATAGGTAGCACTTCAAAGTCAATACAAAATCAAAACTAGTTAGCACATCATATGTAATTGAAAGGATTGAGGAAAAAAACATATGCATATATGTAAAATGTTACCTGAGAGATAAAAAGAGAGGGAGAGTGTAGAAAATAAGAGAGAAAGTAAAGAGGAGGCAAAGAAAGAGCCAGCGCAAAGAAGAGCCAGAGAATAAAAAGAGACAGAGCAACAGTTACAATCTTCTTTTATCCCTTCCTTGACCATGTGACTGAAACCCATATGTGAGACGTTCAAACTGACTAATCAGATAAGTGCAACTTCCCCCACCGTTAAAGGTGACAATTAGAAGACACCCGATGTCCACATATATTGGCCTACACTGCCCTACAAAGGCAAAAGACCTTAACCCGCTAGAGTGTGGAACTGAGAAAAATGACTTTAAAGATTTTTAGTTGTCCCGCCAAATTAATTATAGGTAGGACACTGAAAATCGGGCAATTAGATGTTTAAGTAATGTTTAAGAAAAAATCTTGAGCTCAAACTTGACTTTTGACAACTATTTTAAAGTTACTGTACTCTGCCTTTGTATTGTCAGCAAAAAGTGAGAAGTCATGCCAAGGCAAAAGGCAGTAACTTCCACATTATCAATATTTGGTTGCTGATCACCATTAACAAAATCATTATAGCAACACCTGTATAAAATCTAGTGATCATGGCATTTATTTTGTATGATTTACAATTATAGCCATCTACTTTTTGCAATCCTGTGCTTTGGTTGCATTCTGGTGGCCCCAGGGGCGTCGCTAGGCCCTTTTTAGGGGGGCTTCAGCCCCCCTAAACTTCTGCCTAGCCCCCCTAAAAATTTGTGATTAATGTAGGCTACAAAAATTCGTGTTTGCTTCAGTCTTGTTATAATCAGATTCAGCGCGTTCTTCATCTTCAATCCGCAGCGGCGCCGAGCAGAGACCACGTCAGAAACCGAGGACAGGGTGTGTGTGTGTGTGTGTGTGTTCATCTGAGCCTCATTTGTCTGTCACTGCTCGTCAATGTCAGAATATTTTAGATGACCAATCAAATCAAAGTAGGCGGGCTTTATGTTCACAGACTCTGCTAAGCGCGAATTTTAACAGTGTGACTCGACGCGTACGGTCAAGTGCGAGAAGGATGTAAGTAGCTAAACTTAACATTTTATATTTGACATTTTTTTAGGTCATAAATGTTAAACGAATGACAAAAAATAATCCGACAAACTAATATAGTTTTGTCTATTTTCGCCATTTTGAACTGAAAATAGGCCTATGTAACGTGTAAAGTAATAATTAGTTTACTGTCATTGTGAGGGGACAAGAAACATTAACAAAGCCGTTTTCATCATGTTAGGCACAAGATTAAAAATGAATGTGTACATATTGAGAATATAATACAAATTGTAGCCTTTAGTAAATTAAAAAAGCTCAGCTTTAGGAGGGGAAGAGAAAGGGATGAAGAGACTGAGAAAAAAAAGAAAGAGTGATGGAGATGAGGAGAGAGCAGGTATTGACAAATAATCTACTGCCCACTGACATGGTTTTAAAGCTATTTCTTATCCTTTTTTTATTGGTCTTAAAAACGTCTTGAAATGCACATCAGAGAAATAAAAAAATTGAACCCCCTACCAAGTACCAACCTCAAATTTAGGACCTCTTTGATTATAAAGCCCTGTCTACGGCCCTGTATTAGGCATAAGATCAATAATGAATGTGCAGCCTACATATTGTGAATGCAACCTATCAGTTGACCCTATGTTTACTTTCTTCACTGACAGACAAAAATGAAAAGCCTATATCAGTCAAAGCTCAGCTTTAGGAGGGGAAGAGACAGGGCAAGATAAAAACAGAGAAAAAGAGTGTGAAGCTGATGAGGAGAGAAAAATAATCAGCTGCCCACTGACATGATTTTAAAGCTGTTATCCATTTTTTTTGGCCTTCAAAACATCTTAAAATGCACACATGTAAATCAGAGAAATCAAAATTTTCTCGGGGAAACCCGAACCCCCCTATCTGCCCTACCTCACATTTGGGACCACAGTGATTATAAAACCTTGCCTTTGCATGGTAATGAAATTGATAGTGAGCATTAGATCCTAAACTAAAGTGTTAACTTTTTTTTATTATTTAAAAAAAATAAAATCATACTCTCATTGGGGGCTTAGCCCCCCTAAAATGAAAATCCTAGTGACGCCCCTGGGTGGCCCTATATTAATAGCCTACATTAAACATGACAAAATACATCCATGGGATAAAGAGTATTTTCAAGTGGTAGCCTACCGCGTGGCATAAGACTTGCTAAACATGCGTTCAAAATGATAACAATAAAACAGATCCTCGCGCACATTCTACCCGGAGTTTATAGCGGTGGATCTGAAAGACGCATACTGTTAGAAATGGAAATGAAATGGTCCAAACGAAAAGTGCCCCAAATCTTGGTCCTTTATTATGAACAGATAATACAATACACCAGCGCTGGTTGGAGTAGAAGCTCAACCCAATATCCTTTGTCTAGGGTTTATATAGTGAAAGTCTTAAACAAAAGAATACAAGTCTAACCAATAAAATCAAACATTACATCATAGATATCATATAGACGTTATATAACAGCTTCTTAATATGGGCAATATCCTGTTAAATTTCCACAGGATCCTTAGGATCCTAGGAGCTTTTCAAACACACAATGTATAGAAGTGGAACGAACATAGAGAGAGAAAGAGAAAGGAGGGGTGAGCAATCTTCTATTAATGAATACCAGATGTTTAACATACACACAAAAGGAAAGAAGAATGTGCAGACGTGGCAGTTATGCTGGCTAGAATAAAAATCATACATAGACTATTGTTTTGTATGCTGAAGGAGAAAGATATTTCTAACACATACTTTCACAGGCGCTTACCGAGATTCGTGTTCGAAGGTGTCACGCTCCTCGTCCGTTCACGAAAAGTAGCCTACGCAGTGCTTTCCCCCTTGAGACTAGGGAGCGCGTTCTGGACTACCTTGACGACTAATGCATTTATAGCACAACCTTCTGTGTTCCGCGTCTTTTCAGTATGCGGTGGTTTCAGCTGTCTGCCCTATTATTGTGCTTGTGCACTTCGCTCGTCCCGCGGATTTATTCCGGACGCTGTGATTGTATTTGTAACCTGCTTGTAAAAGCTGGTCTGATGTTGTATGCACCAGCACTTCTTGCTTCCTTATGTTGTAGGCTATGCACCAATATACCCTTGTTGCTTCATTATTATCATCACTCCCAGTGATATATTAGTCCCGCGTCGGCTCGACCGTGTTCAGGGCGACACTGAAGGCGCCGGCGAAGTTTTGGCACTCTGCCAGGTAGGTGCATGATTGTTTCAACCAGGTCCGGTATCCGAACTGGGTGAGGCGGGGCTTTAGTTCTTTGTTGTATTTACCTGATATGGCATGTGTAACATTTTTCTGTCATCTCTGCATGCTACCAACTTTCTCAGTTGAGAACCAGCATAGGATTTGGTCGCACCAATATTTTTTTTTTTTGCTACATGCCATGGGATTAATCAATGCATGCTGATGAATAGTGGTCTTAATCTGCATACCCTAGTTTTACACTGATGTTAAAAGACTGACAGTGACAAGACCTCATGTTAGCAAAATGTTTTAATCTTTTAACTATAAAAAAAAAAAAAAAACTATTAAAAAAACATGTATGTTCTTTTCATTTGTATATGCCTTAATTCCTGAATTCCTAATTGGCGCGTTTCACCATCAGTGTGCAATGCGCTTGATGTGTACGTTTGTTAATAAATAAACTGCAAGTGTCTTGCGGAAGAACATTGTAGCCGGAGCAACTTCTCTCCGTTAATGTCTAAGGCGAGTCACTGGGCAACTCCGCAGCCGAGCCGACCTCGGGATAAAATAGTCAGAATATAAAAACTTATTATAGGCGTACCGTAGTGATTCAGGAAGTCAAAAACACGGTTTGGAAAATGGATTCATGATGTACTCATTCATTTTGAACATAAGTTACGGACTGCAGCAGCTGCTGATACAACGGCGTTCTGTTGCACATGCGTGAATTTAACTGAGTAGTACATGACCATGCACTCTCACAAATGCGACCACATAAAATTTTAACTCGCACATTTTTAAAAAATGGTCGCAGTCTGGAACCCTGTTAAGATTTATTTTTATAGGTCAAGTATTGTAATAATGGCAACAGAATTCCCTCCTATAGGCTACCTTGTGTGGCCACTGACTGGATGGGCCTGACTGACAAGTGGGTGGGCCCAGGCCCATCCAGGCCCACCCGTAGCTACGCGAGTGCTACACAGGCTACATCGTAATTTAAATTTTAATGGAGAGTAAAACAAAGCCAGACCACCGTATAATCTGGTAAGTAGCATTATTTGATAGAACACCGGCACCGTAACTTCATATTGACGCGCGGCTAAACAAAGGCAGAGTACCGTAACTCAAGCGTGAGCGTTCCAAAACAAAGCCAAAGAGCCGTAACTGGTGCAGTGGTCTCAAACTCAATTCCTGGAGGGCCGCAGCTCTGCACAGTTTAGCTCCACCCAGCTCAAACTCATACCTGCAAGGAAGTTTCTAGCAATCCTGAAGACCTTGATTAGCTGGATCAGCTGTGTTTGATTAGGGTTGGAGCAAAACTGTGCCGAGCTCTGGCCCTCCAGGAATTGAGTTTGAGACCACTGTGTTACGGTGTTCTGCCTTGGTTTCTCATGGGCTTTTGGATGTTACGGTTAAGACAACCCATTATTTTCTCGAAAAAACAACGGATTTGACTCAAGTTACTTATCCACATGATAAAGGAGGTCTTGAATGTGCCAAAAATATAAATAACTCATTTCGACCAAAAACGATGTTACGGTCTTTTGCCTTTGCACGGCAGTACAGGCCTTGAGCACTATCAGCACCTCTTTGTCTTTACGAATTCCAAATGGTCCTTGGGGTAAGAAAGAGGGGGTTGAAAACAGTAAAGCAAATGTCTTTGTTCATTTTCAAATATCTTGGATTATTTTCAATCCTACTGTACCGTTCACATTTTAACGTGCCAGTACCCAACGATACCTTTTTTGGTACTTTAGGTATGTTTACCGCGGGCACAGCCATTTTAAAATGAAATAATCAGCAGGAGTAGCCTTCTTGATTTTGTAAACCATATTCAAGTGTATAATCACAAATACAGTGTTTTTCATGTTTAGAAAAATACCACCTACTTAATGTGCTGAAATAAGGAAATGAAACCTGTGGTCTCTCACAAACATCATTCACGTTTTCTTATAATCAAATAAATTCTTACCGGTTTTGTCGATTATGATGTGACTTGCCATCGCTGATTCTGGAAAACGAATTTCTGAGAAGTTGAGAGAAATTTTAACAACATCACACACTGAACAGTTGTTAACAGGTGTAAATTCAGTTCCCTGTCAGTCATGTTCGACATTGCGTCAGTGACTGACGAATTGGGATCGCGCCTGAGAGCCCAATCACCTTCGAGTGGTACAGAACATGCCAATAGACATTGAGATTTGCATCACGAACCACTCCTGTTGCCACGGGTATATAATGAATCATGCAGGATTCACTAATTAAGATTTCTGGAGAAGATTCTGCTCTGCTTTCATCATTCGTGGTTGTATAGAGAACCAGGAAGAAGTTCTGCACATGTTAGTGTGGTGGTGCGTTAGTGGTGGTCTCCTTCCTGGAGAACTCTGCATGTTGTAGATTCATCTGAGAGAGCATTTTGCACACCGAGCAGGAGACCTTTTCCCCTGTGCCCTTCAGCACAAAAGAGCTTTTTTCCCTGGAAGAGTAAACACGCGTGTGACGTTGCATCTTTTTCAAGATGTCATTCCACCTGTGTGTTTCTGGATCCGCTCGTTACCTGGCCCCGGCTGACAGTCACGATCACTGTCTCACGTGTCCGGGCTGTAAGCACGCTGAGACAGCATTCGTGGATGAGCCATGTAACCACTGCAGGAAGATGACCATCGTGATGCAAGACTCCAGTACCTTAAAAGAGGTGGGGTCCCCTCTGCTATCCCACAATCTAGTTCCTCTGCTCAGCGGAGGGCTACTTTGGTTGATACACAGGTGATCTGAGGGTTACAGTGGGGGCTCTGCTGGCGGGTCAGTTGTGGAAGGCACCCTTTTTCTGTCCGAAGCCACTCTTGCATCTCCTCCACCCTCACTACCCTCGATGGTGCGGCTTCCAAGGGGTACGTGGAAATTCCCCAGGTGGAACGTGTAGTTGCGATGCAGCTTTGCCTGCAAAGTGCTGCCACCAGGCGGGGTCGCCCACATCTCCCATTCAGGGCCTGTAAGTTCTTGGTCGCTCTCTCTGCCAAGACCTACAGCACCACTGGACAGGCCACCCCCGCCCTGCATGGCCTTCCTACAAGTCAACCAGGTCAAAGCACTCAAATATCTGCACGAGGGTAACTCTGACCCAGGGCTGATGCATGGCTGCGGGCCAGCGACGGACCTCGCCCCTTTTGGGCAACGAAAATCACTGTGCTGTCCCTTGGGCAAAAGATGAAAGATGAAAGGCATCTCTGGCTGATCCTGGCTGTACACGAGGCACTGGAATGCGCAGCGATTGTGGTGTTTTTCTTAGGGATCCCAATTCATCAGTCACTGACGTAACGTAGAACATGACTGACTGATAGAGAACATCTTTACTAATGTAACCCCCATTCACTGAAGGAGGAAACGGAGACGTTACATCCCGTCGCCACAATCCCTGTGTCCACCACTAAGTGACCAAGCACTAGCTTGGCTCCTTAGTGAAAACTTAATGAGTGAGTCCTGCACGCTTCCTTATATAGCCGTGGCAAGGTTCGGGATGCAAATCTCACTCGCCAATGTCCATTGGCTTGTTCTGTACCACTGGAAGGTGATTGGTCTCTCAGGATCCCAATCCGTCAGTCACTGACGAAACATCTCCATTTCCTCCTTCAGGGAACGGGGGTTACATTAGTAACCTAGACGTTTCTGAGAGATAGTTTCACTGGTTGGTGCATGCATGAATTTTCACGATTCCTGTGTTTGGGTGTGTCCATGAGTCCATGTTTTCCACAAATTAGTTATCCACTTTTACTTTCTATCAGTTTCAAAAATGTGTCCATAATCTAAACTGTTTCTTTAGTTCTTTAAGTTGGACTGTGGCGCTATTTTCTTCTGGAAAAATCTCTGTAAAGCTGCTTTGAAACAATCTGTATTGTAAAAAGTGCTAAATAAATAAATGTGACTTGACTTGACTAGTGTAGGCTCACAACCTAAACTAGGCCTTACTTTCAATACACACAACAAGATTTTAAAAAGGCAGTTTTATTCACTTTTTTAACAGTAGCCATATCACGATTTTTATATTTCAACATTAAACTTTTAGCCTGTACAATCATTTTAAATCATCATTTACAGTCCTCCTGCAGTACCTCCTAGACCCACTGGGTGGTGCAGGTTGAAAACTAAAGACTTGAAGTGCACTTAATATTCCTACTACTAGAAGTATTAAACAACACCCTGTTGAGTTTAATTTTCCAATATTTGACTCATATATGCCATAAAATTGTTTGCCTATACCCACAATACTGTACTCCTTACATCTTCTAATTGTAAATGTTAAACTTAATGTTAAAGCTTACAATTAAAAGGGTTGCAAGGTTTTGCTAATATTTTAATTTCAAAACAATCCTTATTCATTAAGCTCCCTTCACCTGTTACTAGATGTGATCAAGAGACAGTTTGATATCACTTGGATATCACTTGCATCACTGGATACAATAAACAAAATTATATAGTTGGAACATGTGCGGCAGGCTGTGATGAACACTGAAGCCCCAAAATAAATACGCTGTATTAGCATCACTCATATTTAGCACAAAATTTTATTATTAAAATCATCTGTTTTTTTGAGCCTCATTAATAATAGTATTTTGGGTTTACTCAATATTCATCACAACAGCTTTCATAGATGTTATCATCAGATTTGCCTACCACACTTTTATTCTGTTATATTCATGTTGACATAGTCTTCTTCAGAGTTATCCGTGTCCACATTGACATAGTCCTCTTCAGAATGATAAGAGTCTATATTAATATAGTCCTGATCAGAATCATCATGATCCATGCTTTCATCAAGTTGTACATTTTCATAATCAGCCTCATCATCATCATCTTCATTTTTGTTGTCATGAGATCCTCCTGCATACATATTAGCTGGACCTAGAGACATTGCATAGAGATGAAGACACATAATTATTAAAGAAATTGTTAATAAAGACAGTGTTGTTGAAAAACAAAGAAGATATCTAATAGTTTTTATGAAATGCTACGTTACCTTTTTTAAAAGAGCACTTAAAATGAGTTTCCTTATTCCTTTGCTTTTGTCTTCTCTTGACCAGGAGGATGATTAGGAGGACAGACAGTAAGAGCAGCACAGCTGACACCGCAGCATAAATGACAGGAAGCAGGGAGGCTGAGACAGACACACAGTTTTGAGTTAAACTTTCAGTACCAGCAGTCCAGATTGATTTTAGGCTCAAGCACATTAATACCTTTGATAGTGATGACCAGCAGTTCAGAGGCATACGAACAGAAGGTGCGCGAGGACAAACTGACTTCATAAACACAGCTGTAGTTTCCTTCATGGGAATATTCTGCCTCAGGAAAGGAGAAGGAGGCAGAGAGATTGACAGCTGACTGACTCCTGGTCATATTTGAATCCCTAAACAGGTAGAAGAAGCCTCCAGGATACTGAGATTCAGTGGAACAGATGATAGTGAAACTGTGGCCCGAGGTGATCACTGGCCCCTGAGGCCCCACGTCAAACTGCCCATCAGGAGCAATGCGGGGAGAGCTGGGCTGCTGCAAGTGCACTAGAAAACAAAAATAATACAGTTATATGGTTACAGAGCCTCAAGCATTACATTCAAATGGATTTAAATAAAAATTGCTTCAATAATTGAATTCAATCTTGTTGGGATCAAAATGTAATTCACACACATTTTACAAATCAGCAAAGTAAAAAAAAAAAAGACATCAATACAGAATGAATTTACTTTCATGCAACTAATACATTTATATGCAGTAATGTAGGCACTGAGACTAGATTAAACACTCACCTACAGTGATTTGAACAGTGTTACTCTGAGGCGACTTTATAGTGGTGTTTTGGTAGGAGTAATTACAGCTGTAGATGCCCTGATGTGAGACGCCTACATTAACAAGGTTGAAAGTGGCACTAGAAACATGTTTCTCGGAGGACACAAAAGATCCATTTATAAAGAGGTGGAATTCAGCATTAACATTGCATCTTGATTTGGGTGTTGTGCATCTGAACTGAATGTTTTCTCCAGGAGAAACAACTGCATGTGTGGAGATCAGGGAAAGAGTGGACTTCTCCAGGTCACCTGTGAAAGAAAAATACATCCATTTAAAATTACATGAAGCTTAGTGTGATTTCTATTGCTCATTTCTCCCATAAAAACAAGTCAATATGCATGTTTCATCAAGAAATAAATGAGTATTCACTTCAATTTCCTCCATGTAAAGTGCAGTGTGGTGGCTGAGCTGGAATCTGATACATTGTGTTTCCAGCGGGGAACAATATAGTGGTGCACCTCTGAGAGCACATGCAGGTGAAAAAGTTTGGGGAAGATTTCTTGATTGACTAACAAGAACTTTCACACATTCAGCTCAAATTCAAACTTGTAAAATATCAACTATTGTAAAATGTCAGTATTGTGTTTCAGCTTATTTGATGGAATTTGTTACAGTCCTGAATGATTGATGATGATAAGCTTAGTAAGATTTGTGTTGACTAATTATTTGAGTTTGAAAGGTGTGTTTTAAGTTTGTTAACATTTATAATTTGTCAAGGCATTTGATTTAGTTCATTATAATCTAGTTAATATGGTGAATGACATGTTAAATGTTAGTTTAAATAATATCTTTATTTATATGTTATATTTAGCAATGTATATTTGTTTTGTTTCAATCTATCTTTTAAATATTATCAACTTAAGCTACTGCTTCTACTATTGCTTCTGCCAATACCTCTGCAAACAGAAGTAAATAAAAAAAAAAACAGTAAAGCTCAATGAGTTGTCCTCTTGTGTCCTTCATAGTCTGAATGCCATCTCTCAAGTTTGGCCAAAGCTGAAACTAAATTCTGGAAAACTTGACAATGCAAAAGATTTGACTTACCTCCTGAACAAACAACACCAGCATCTTCACCATGATTACAGTCGTTATTTCCTAGTCCTCTGTGTGAACAGGTTATGAGGTTTCTTTCACCTCCCGAACATCCAACATCATCCAGCCAGATCGATCCTTGGCCTTGACCAAAGGAGGCACTTTGAGGTGCACTGATGGCTGAGCCGCACTGTAACTGTCTGCACACCACAGCAGCGCCATTCATGTCCCAGGAGTCATCACACACGGTTCCCCACTGGCCCTTATACTGGATCTCCACTCTTCCACAGCATGAATCAGACCCACTGACCAATCTTATGTCTGGTAGCACAAGTACAATATGATTAAAAACTATGTTATAAGTATTTATATACTGTATGCGTTTGACATTGTTTTGAGCCAAGCACTAAACATGCAAAGCCACTTTGCATTATTTTTTATACAGTTATTATTTGGGGCCAAACACTATAAGCTTATGTTGTTTTTAATTACTTTGGTACTTTTTTCATCACAAGCAAAACAGAAAATATACAATACCATTTTAGATCTGGGGAAAACATATATACTTTTACCCAGTAAGCAGACGACGCCTGCATCTTCTTGATGACTGCAGTCATGTTTTCCAATAGTACTGTGTGGGCACTGGGTGAGGGATGATTCACTTCCTAAACATTCCACATCATCCAACAAGATCAAATCACTTCCCTGGCCAAAAGAAGCCTGGGACGGTGCACTATCAGCTTCTCCACATCCCAACTGTCTGCACACCACAGCAGCATCTTTAATGTCCCAGGAATCATCGCACACTGTTCCCCACCGGCCATCATGAAGGATCTCAACTCTCCCAGAGCAGTCATTATTACCATTCACAAGCCTGACACTAAATCCACCTAAAAAATAAAACAACTATATTATGAATCAATTCACATCTTACAACATGCTAAACTTGCAAACTAGCAAAAACCGTCAGTCATCCTATGTAACTAGAATAAGATCTGAGTTTTAAAAGAGTGACTAACAGTTTGTTACTTACCAGTTCCAGAAGTTAGAGCACTGGCTGTTGAGATGAAAAACAGTGATATTTAAAAACACTGTACTTACAATTAGATATTATAATTTACTTTACTGTCACCATCGCCAAGTTTCCGACAATACTTTCAGCCTTTGAAAGACTTCGAAATTTCAAATTAAAAGAGTTTACAAGAACATGATTATACACACAACGAGGCTGTGAAAGTAAACTAATGACTTAGTAAACTAGTGTCCTAAACAACCTATGTAGTCCCATTTAGCGACTTGTAAGCAACTGCTTTTTTCAAGGAAAAGAAAATCACAAGAGAGTATTACTGATGTATTTTATGTCATACAGTACAACGTGAAAATATTTTGTGATTATTTTAACCACCTCAGGCATATTCAAAACATCTATTGATTTCAGAACAATGGAACCGGAAGTGCTAAAACTAAAAAAAAAAAAAAAAAAAAAAAACATCATCCTTGCCATAGACATGTATACATAGATTCCGTATTTGACATTGTCAAATTGTTATTGATATTAATAACAATCATCTTGATGATTGATATTGTCAGCATTTAATTTCATTTGCTATAGTCATCTCACAGTAAAAACCAATGAGTTTTCTCCAAGTATTGCACAGCCTCTGGTTGTAAAACCACAGAGATTTAAATTCCCGAAGAAATGGGATAACCTTTCACAGGTGAGAATGTGTTGGTTTGTTTTTATATGTATTAACTCAATATTACAGGTTTTTAAACTTTTTTAATGTTGTGTTAGCAAACACCTTTGTCTTATCTGACAATAATGATAAACTAAATCCTACGGAAATCATCTGCTGAAGGAGTCGAGGATCGAGGAGTGAGGAGGCTTCCTGAGGAAAGGAAGCAAGGAAAGGAAACGAGGATGCACAAATAAGAATTTAGACGCACCCTGAAACATCTCAGAAGCGTCTCGCCTGGGCTAAAGACAAAAGGGACAGGACTGCTGCTGAGTGGTCCAAAGTTATGATTTCTGATGAAAGTAAATCAAGGTCCCAGAGTCTGGAGGAAGAGAGGAGAGGCACAGAATACACGTTGCTTGAAGTCCAGTGTAAAGTTTCCACAGTCAGGGATGGTTTGGGGTGCCATGTCATCTGCTGGTGTTGGTCCACTGTGTTTTCTGAGGTCCAAGGTCAACGCAGCCATATATCACCAAGTTTTAGAGCACTTCATGCTTCCTACTGCTGACCAACTTTATGGAGATGCAGATTTCCTTTTCCAACAGGACTTGGCACCTGCACACCGTGCCAAAGCTACCAGTACCTGGTTTAAGGACCATGGTATCCCAATTCTTAATTGGCCAGTAAACTCGCATGACCTTAACCCTATAGAAAATCTATGGGGTATTGTGAAGACAAAGATGCGATACGCCAGACCCAACAATGCAGAAGAGCTGAAGGCCACTATCAGAGCAACCTGGGCTCTCCTAACACCTGAGCAGTGCCACAGACTGATCGACTCCATGCCACGCCGCATTGCTGCAGTAATTCAGGCAAAAGGAGCCCCAACTAAGTATTGAGTGCTGTACATGCTCATACTTTTCATGTTCATACTTTTCAGTTGGCCAACATTTCTAAAAATCCTTTTTTTGTATTGGTCTTAAGTAATATTCTAATTTCTGGAGATACTGAATTTGGGATTTTCATTAGTTGTCAGTTTTAATCATCACAATTAAATTAAATAAACATTTGAAATATATCAGTCTGTGTGTAATGAATGAATATAATATCCAAATTTCACTTTTTGAATGGAATTACTGAAAAAAAACAACTTTTTGATGATATTCTACCAGCACCTGTATGTCAAAAAACTCTTGCGATCGCAAGGCGCACGTGTTGAATTCTGCAGTCGGGCGCAGTTGCTCTCCACTGACTGCACTGATCAAAAGCATGATGGGAAACGACTTGCTGACGACACAACTTAAAGGGATAGTTCACCCAAAATGAAAATTCTGTCAGTAATTACTCACCCTCATGTTGTTCCAACCCCGTAAGACCTTCGTTCATCTTCGGAACACGAATTAAGATATTTTTGATTAAATCTAAGAGCTGGATCACTCCTCCATAGGCTTCTAAGGGATTGACACTTGCCAGCCCCAAAAAGTTATTAAAGACATTGTTAAAATAGTCCAAGTGACTACAGTGGCTCAATCTTAAGTTTATAAAATGACGAGAATACTTTTTGTGCGCAAAAAAACAAACAAATAACTTTATTTCAACTATTCAATTCCTTCTCTGTGGTAGGGTGACTACCTGTCCCGCTTTGCGTTGCACCGCACAGCATTTTCACCCCTTGTCCCGCACGTCGCATATTGAGAAAATGTCCCGCATTTTCATCAGTCTGTTGGTTTTTAATTATCATATTAAGAAAACGTTCATGCATTCTTTTGCCTTTTTAAGAAAGCTTTTTATTTACCCAAGTGGAAAAAAAGTATACTTTATTGTATTTAAAATATATTCCTTTTTTCAATAGTAGGCTACACTGCAAATATAATAACAAAAAAACTTACTATCTTTAAATACATTAAAAGTATATAGCATCATACTTTTACCTATTTTCACAAAACAACTTTTAACACACTTTAAAATAATTGTACTTTAGTATATTTTCTAAAAAAAAAAATATTTAAAACAAGCATACTTTTAACATATTTCTAAAAAGTGCACTATAAGAACATTGGTAATAAATATATGCTTAGTTACACTTTTAAGAAATATGCTAAACACAGGCATACTTTTAGTGAAGTTTTAGTGTATTTAAAGAAAACATGCTGATGTTTCTCTTACTTAAAATACATTTTATGAGTACTTTGTGTAAGAGCATAGCAAAATTATTAAGCTTTTATATTTATATTTTATATAGCAATATATTTTAATTATTTATGTATTTATCATTTTAATATTTTGGAGAAAAAAATACATTATATTACTTATAATGTATTAGAAACATTTGTCAACTATTATTAAGCATTGCAATAAGCATACCTAAAATGAATGTTGTTCACTTTTATTTGTTTGTAGGCTACTTGTAAAAGTCTACTTAAAAGGCTGTTGTCCATTACATGATACGTTGTGTACTACTGAAATTCCCACAAGGATTTCAACATAATATTATTTGAATGCATCATAAGCCCTATTCGCACGGGATAAGTATTACCTGGTGACCTCTAGTAATTTGTAATAATTGCGGAGTTTGTCTGAGATCTTAATCCCGTGCGAATCGGCCATGTCTGTAATTTGTAAAGTAAAAATTCCCCCGCAAATGACCTACTATATTTCGCCGAACACCGAGATCCTGTGATAACATTAGTCAAATACGCAAATTTTTTGAGATAGGAATTTTGGGTTTTCATGAGCTGTATGCCAAAATCATCAGTATTAAAACAATAAAAGACCTGAAATATTTCAGTTGGTGTGCAATGAATCTAAAATATATGAAAGTTTAATTTTTATCATTACATTATGGAAAATAATTAACTTTATCACAATATGCTAATTTTTTTAGAAGGACCTGTACATTATTGAATGTGATTAGATTTAGAAGTCTAAATTTAACCTGTTACAAATATATAGTGCGATCGTGTCTCTTTAGAGCACTAGGAGGAAACCACGCGATTCATATGGATTAGGTGGTGTTTTTTGCGATTAACGATGCAATGCAAATCTCTCAGGTTTAATTAAAATGTCAGTTTTTCTTTCGAAGATGAACGAAAGTCTTAAATGGTTTGGAACTACTTATTTGTACCCAGTTTCTTCAAGTTTGCATGGCGTGTGACATTTGGAAACTCATTATATTGTGATTCTAGGTAAGATCTGTATTACATTATTAACGTTACTTGCCGGTGTCATTTGTATTTTGACAAAGTGTAACAACACGTCCTTTTCAGTTCAGCTATATTCAATTTGACCAATAAGAGCCAATCTTTTCAAGTCAAAGTCGAAGCAGACTCGAAGAGTTGAAGATACTGCCTCAGTGTCACGATTCCTGTCTTATGTTTTCCTTGTCTTGTGTGGACTTTTGTTTATTCCTGTTCTGTGCCATGTTTTGTAATCCTTTGTAGTTTTTCTTGTTTATTAGCCTCTCCAGGTGTTTCTAATTAGCCCCGCCCCCTTGTTATCTTGTTTAGCTTGTTTGCCTGTGTATTTATACCCCTGTGCTTCAGTTGTTGTTTGTCGGTCGTTGTTTTGATGTTCCTGGTAGCTGTTCCGTGTTCCTGTCCTGAGTCCATTGGATTACCTGTTTGTATTATTAAAGTGCTTGCTATTGGATTCACTCTCTGCTTCGTCCTTGCTGCTGCGTAACACTCAGAAGTTACCGGTGAGTTTTATTTGCTGTTTGCATAAATAAATAGCTCACTGTTTAGTCTTTTTCCTAGGTGGATAGGTCTGCTATATATGCATTTGCTAATATGACTTAAACGTGGAATAAGTTACTGATGTTAACCGCTGTAACATGATGCTGACACTGATTTCTAACTTAAGCACTGGGTTTTTAGTAAAAGTCAGAAGTCTTTGGTAAATGTGTTTAAAATCTATGTGGGTACATTTGTCTGTCTTAAAACAACTATAAAACATTGTCCAATGCATCTGCAAAAAACACAATTACTCATTATTATAACACGTACAACATTACATTAACATTATTTTTATTTGCAAAATGAAGCTGTGTATTTATTTCTGATTTCCTGAACAAGTTGGCTTCATTGTTATGATGTAAATGATCTTTGAAAAGTTTTTAAAAAAACATGTTATGAACAATTACTTTGTCTTGAGATAACCTGCCAATTATGGTACTGTGTGTTGATTGGTGTTTATATCTGTTCAAGCTTGACAACCTTATTGCCTTTTTGATTACTTTCTAATATATATATTTATAATTACAAATAAGTACAAAGATTAAATTGTTAAAATGGATGCTTATAAGAGAGCATACATTTGTAACTGTGAAGGGTTTTGATTATATTACCCACCAAGTACATTGTACTCTGCATACTGTCATTCTTACAAAGAAAACAAATCATTTATCATAATTTTCCTGCCGTGTGTGTGTGTATATAATCTCTCTTTTTTCATATTAATATTTGTTGTTTTTCAGGCCAGCTGCTATAGTAGAAAAACTTAAATCTGAGTGCAGAGACAAGCAAAGAAGAGAGTAGTAAGTGTTGGGTTTCTTCTAATCTCATGTTCAATGTAACTCATAGAGTGCTGTATAGTGACGACAGACAAGAGAATAAAAATGGACACTCATGTCTAGCTTGATTAGGATATAGCCAAAGCTTTTAAGGGTAAACTGAGAAATCAACGGAATTCTAATGCATTTCTATGCAAATTATTATACATATATACAAACATGGATACAAAAAGGTTAATCATTGGTTCATTTTATATAAATTCTTCTTCCCTTTCACAGGTCCTGTGATTAAAGCAGTCTTCAAAAACTACCGTGTCTGAACCACAAGCCCTCAGTTGCAGAAAATGAGTCGTACTCAAAGAATTGACCGTCCACTTGAAGATGAAGATGTGACATTCAAACTCTTCTGTTTCTTTGGTTCAGCCATTTGTAGGGCTAAGTTTGTAAATAATGCATTATTCACTTCTGCACATTGTTTTTCTGTAATTTTTTTTATTTTTTTTTTTTTAGAAAATTGCATCGTGATTTAGTAATACAGGTATAACTGAAATGTTCTACAAAAAATATAAATGTATAGCTCTGCCATTGCATTTCACTGATCTTTATGTATTTCTTAAGAGATTATATATGCTGCTGTACTTTTTTAATGTACTCTTTTGTATTTATTTTGTAATTAACACAAAAAGATACTATATTAAAGTTTTCTTGATTTGAAAGTCTGTATGTCTTAACAATTATATTTAATTATTTTTGCACTTTTAATATACAATTTTAAATACTGAATAAAACAGCTTTATACTAAACTATTAGTGAAATGCTAATACATTTTTAATACTATTTAAATGTTCTTGAAGTACATTAGAATTAAGCTTCAAATATATTATATGTACTTTAAGACAGGGGTTCCCAAACTTTTCTATGACAAGGCCCCCCAAATACCACTAGGTTCTGGCCAAGGCCCCCCTTTTGCATGATGCATTATTGAACCCACCGACAATACTACGGCAAATAAATAAAACATCTAGGTGAACATCCATTGACCTTTATTGGTGTTGTAATAATATTTGTATGTCAGATCTTCATATATGGTAATTTCAACATCTTCAAATCTGGTACAGTAATTTCAACATTGTGTGTCTGTCAGTGAATGGAAAAAGAGAGAGATTACTTTGTGTGTGTGTGTGCGAGAGAGCATATCAATGGGAGGGCTGGGCCTGGTTGCAGCATTCAACACTGTGTGTGTGTGAGAGAGAGAGAAAAGAAGAGAGAGCATATCAATGGGAGGGCTAGGCCTGGTGGCAACATTCAACAACAGTGTGTGCGTGCGTGCGTGTGAGAGAGTGTAATTGTGTGAGAGAGAGAGCATATTAATGGGATGGGTGGGCCTGGTGGCTCCTACACAGTTTGTCAAGCCTGGGCTTTATGTCTGTCAGCGCAACACGCATGTCACTCTCCACATTTAGACATGCTCTGTGTTTTGTTTTAAATACTTTTAAAGTTGAAAAGCCAGACTCACACAAATAAGTGGTTGCAAAAGGAAGAAGGCATTTCAGAGCACTCTCAGCTAGGATGGGAAAGTCATTTCTTACATGCATCCAGTAGTTAGAGAGGGAAAGAGATTCAAATTTCATTTTTAAATCCCATGAAGTAGTCATCTCAATCAGCTCCTCTTGTGATTTTAAGTCCAGACAAGAGCCTACATCAGGGGCAAATGGGTTCCTTACCCAGTTTAGATGGGTGCTGTCAAGGTCAGGGAAATAGTCTCTGAAATATCCCTGGAGGTGCTCCAGGTGGGATTGAATCAGTGGAGAAATGGTGTCCAACTCAGCACCAGATGACAGCAGCTCTTGGTGTAATAGTGGGAACATTTCTGTAATTCCCTCCTTAAGCTTGTTTGACCACAGCGTAATCTTCAGGGAAAAAGCACGTACTTTGTCTTGCATATGCACTATGTATGTGTCACGCCCTTGCATGCTTTGGTTAAGCACATTCAGATGACAAAAAATGTCAGCCATATATGCAAGTTTAAGAATCCAGGCTGCATTTGTAAAACGGTCAGCCAGCTGATGTTTCTCAGACAAGAGAAATTCTGCAACCTCCCTCCGCAACTCATACACACGGTTCAAAACCCTTGAAAGCCAGCGTACGTTTGAGTGTAGCAGCAATCCATCAAAACGGGCTCCCATTTCTTTACATAGAAGAGCAAACAGTCTGTGTTTCAAGGGGCGGGCTTTAATAAAGTTTATTACGTGTATTATGTCCTGTAGTACCTGATTAAGCTCATCATCCAACCGTTTAGCCACCAGTGCTTCTCGATGGAGCATACAGTGCGTGAACGCCGCATTCGGGGCCTTCTGTTTGATGAGAGCCGTCACCCCACTGTTCTTCCCAGTCATAGCCGCGGCCCCGTCAGAACACACACCCACGCAACGAGACCAGTCAAGTCCAGCACTTGAAAAATCTCTTTCCCGGTGGTTCTACTTTCAAGTGCTTTACAAAATAGTATTTCCTCAACGAACATTTCTTGGGAAATGAATCTGATGTACACAAGCAACTCGGCTGCGTTAGCCACATCCGTACTCTCATCTAGCTGCAGTGCAAAATATTCGCTAGCTCTCACCTGGTCCATCAGTTGAGCAGACACATCCTCAGCCATATCTCCAATACGTCTGCTCACAGTGTTATCAGAGAGTGGTACCGCGTCAATTTTCTTGGCAGCATCCTCACCCAGTAGCTCTTTGACAATGTCTTTGGTCGCTGGTAGTATCAAATCCTCCCCAATTGTGTGCGGCTTTTTAGCTCGCGCAATGTGAAAGGAAGCCAAAAACGATGCCCTCAATGCTCTCTCAGGGACAGTAGCTTGCCGCACGAATGTTGCTGACTGGCTGGTCAAATGTTCTTCCTTTCTTTTAAAAAAGTCGATTGGTTTTTCGGCCTCTGCTGGATGCTTCTGGTTCAGGTGACGTTGAAGTTTTGATGGTTTTAAGCATTCGTTGGAGAGGATCTCGAAGCAGAGAAAGCATTTGGGGCACTCATGTCCATTCTTCTGCGTGACACAGGTAAATCCATACTTTATGTATGCTGCATCATACCTACGGGTCTTACTCGGCCAGGAGTTCGTTTTCTGTTTTTTTTATCTGAGGTTTCGATAGCTGGCTCGTCTGATTTTTTCGTTTTTAAAAATCTATCCATTTTGATAGAACTAGCCAGCTAACTAAATAAATAATAGCTGAATAGCTGAGCACTGGTGGTTGTTACCAAGGCTACAGTAGCTGCGTTTACATGGTTCAATCGGAATGAAATCAATCCGATTGATGAATCCGAACACGGTGTTTACATGAACGATAAATAAAGTAATCGGGTTGATGTGCGCGTTTATATGTCACAAGATTCAAATCGGAATTGATTTTTTGACATGCGCACACTGCACGAATATGCCGCTGTTCGCGCATAACTATTCTCCTCTATTGGATAACTATTCTCCTCTATTGGTTCTTTATTTTTTTTAAACAGCAGACTTAATATTTATCCATCTCTGGTCATGATTTGGAGACGATGAGCATGAACCGCTTTGCCGTGCTGCTTATATTGATCACGCAGTAAAACCCCGCGCCCAAAACTAGTCGTCTATGGATGATAATCTTAAACAAGCACTGGTGGTACGTTGTCCTGCTTCACTTCACAGACGCTGAGTGAAATGAGAATTTTTTAATAACGGAACACTCATTTTATATTCACTTTATTCAACAGGAAGAACAGCTCGTTCCGTGCGTCATACGTCATTACGCTATTTCAACGTCTTTGCACATGCGCAGTCCTTTTAGTTTCGGTTTTCAATCCGTTCAAGTGTTTACATGTTCTCTCGATCGGATTACAAAAGGAGTAAACCACCCCTTTCAATCGGATCTAAATTTCAATCGGATCGAGCTCAATCGGATCGATTAAGGTGTTTACATGAAGGTTTTTTAGTCCGATTGAGCCGTCAATCCGATTATAAGTGTCCATGTAAACGCAGCTACTGACAGATTACGTGACGGTGTACCAGCCAATCAGAAAGATTAGCATTAAAAGTTTATTGTTCAGATATGCGACAAATTATTATAATGCTATTTAATAACAATACTCATAATAATATAAATATTTTTATATATTTTTTAATAATTGTAAAAAAAATTATAAAATGTATAATTTTTTTTTTTTTGCTTTAATTTTTTCTTCCAACTTGCTGCGGCCCCCCTGGCGCCCCCTGGCGGCCCCGGCCCCCCACTTTAAAAACCACTGCTTTAAGACACATAACAGTATATTTATAATGAACTGGAAAGAAATACACTTAAATGTACTTTAAGTGGTTCAATTTTAGCACAATGTAATATATTAAAATATAGTACAAATAGCTTAAAATTGATCTTAAGCATTATCTTAAAATACACTTAATACTTGAAGTTGTTTCAAAATAATACATTTTACTGGGTATATTGCTTGTATGTTTCGAAAACACTCATAATGAATTTGTAATGTACTTGTAACACAGATAAAGTACACTTTAATATCACTAAGCATATAATTATTCCCTACACAGGCATATACTTAAAGTATACTAAGTATACTTAAAGTTGTTCCACTTTAGTACACAAAAGTACACTAAATACATTTAAAGTTATGCTTTACTACAATTTAATTACTATTAAAATATAGCCTACTTAGTACAAAATTAGTTGTTCCAAAATAGCACACTTCAAGTTAACTAATCATTAACACACTTGAAGTACTGATAAATAGTCTGGCTACAAGTATACTTAGTAGGGCTGGGACGGTTACCGCATTACCGCGGTCACGTGACTCCAACCGCGGGTCTTGTGTGCATGTTGTGTCTAATGACATGGATTCATTGATTCTAATGACATGGATTATGTTTAATGATATTGTGTCTTACATGGATTCAAGGTTTTCTAAACAAAACTTATCATCAAAAGATGGAGCAAATCCGACCTTTCGCGAGTTGAGGAGCGCAATGTTCCATGACGCATAATAACATTCCATTCGTATTAGAGATGCGCGGATGGGCTATTATTATTTCATCCGCAACCGCATCACAAAACTCATCATCTGTCCGCCATCACCCGCACCAACGTTTTTTTGATAAATTTTCGAAACCGCATCCGTGGCGCTGACTGTATTAAGGTCTATGAGCAATGCAAGGCGCTGCTGCCGCGAGGCTAGAAAGCTCTTGGCTGCTCTAGAAAGATCCAATGCAGCAAAGATATTTAAAGGCTAAAGTCCCTAGTATATTGGCTATGTTGTGTCCCCAGAATATCAGCAGTGAACTCCGTCTCCGATCGGCGCACAGGGATAAATATAAATAAGTAAAGCCTATAAGGCACATCGGCAAACCTGACCTTACCTGACTAGGCTACTGTAGGCTAAAATTGTATCATTTCGTTTTGAATTTTGTTTAAAAGTAGACATTTAGGCCTACGCCGAGTTTCGGTTCATTTATAAGACGAGCTCCAGTTCACGCGCAAGAGATCGCACCGGCGCTTCCACGTCCTCCTGATTATATGTCTGCTATATTTGCTTCTTATTTTCTTAATTCCAGGCAATTAGTTAATGAAACAGTAATTAAAATGAAGGTACAATTTGTACAAAACGAAATTTAATTTAAAGAAAGGCTTCCCAAGTGGAAAAAAGTATACTTTATTGTATTTGAAATATATTCCCTTTTTTAATAGTACATTGCAAATATACTAACAAAAAATGTACTATCTTTAAATATATTAAAAGTATATTAGCATCATCCTTTTTACCTATTTTTACAATACAACTTTTAACACACTTCAAAATAATTGTACTTTAGTATATTTTCTAAAAGTATATTGAAAAACAAGCATACTTTTAACATATTTCTAAAAAGTCCACTATAAGTACATTGGTTAAAAATATATGCTTTGTTACACTTTTAAGAAATATGCTAAACACAAGTATACTTTTAAATTTATTTTTAACAAGTGCACTAGAAGTACATTGGTAATAAATACATGCTTAATTATACTTTTAAAAATATGCTAAAAACAAGCATAATTTTAACATATTTCTAAAAAGTGCACTATAAGTACTTTGGTAATAATAATATGCTTACCGGTAGTTACATTTTTAAGAAATATGCTAAACACAAGAATACTTTTAGTGAAGTTTTAGTGCATTTAAAGAAAACATACTTATGTTGCTCTTACTTACAATACATTTTTGGAGTACTTTGTGTAAGAACATAGCAAAATGATTAAGCTTTTAGTGTGTTTAAAATATATGAACTTTATAAACACTTAGGCCTAACTGCAATATATTTTAAATATGTATGTATTTATCATTTTAATATTTAAAATTATATATATTTACAATGTACCAACTTATAATGTATTAGAAACATTTGTCAACTATTAAGCATTGCAATAAGCATACCTAATTAATGTTGTTCACTTTTACTTGTTTGTAGGCTACTTGTAAAAGGCTGTTGTCCACTGCATGCTACGTTTGTACTACTAAAATTCCCACAAGGATTTCAACATCATATTATTTGAAATTGATCATAGACACAATTTCCAGAGAAGTTAAAAAAAGTTGGTACTTGGTTGAATTCAAACAATAGCATAATACACGTGACTAGTCCTGATTGGTTCCAGAGCCGTTAAATGGTTGTGATTGGTTCTTATGATAATGAGCTCGCTCGCACCTCACTCAGAGCTTCCGTTTATCAGATAATATGCTGTGCGTGTATGTTACTTGAATGTGATTAGATTTAGAAGTCTAAATTTAAACTGTTAAAAATATATAGAGCGATCGTGTCTCTTTAGAGGAGTAGGAGGAAACCACGCGATTCATATGGATTAGGTGGTATTTTTTGTGATTAACTTTTTGAAACGTAGCGTTATGACAAACCTGATTTTACCCAGCTTCTTCAAGTTTGCATGGCGTGTGACATTTGGAACCTCATTATGTTGTGATTCTTCTAGGTAAGATTTGTATTACATTAACGTTACTTGTCTTTGACAGTCGTATTTTTGACACAAAGTGTAACAGCACGTCTTTTTCAGTTCAGCTACATTCAATTTGACCAATCAGAGCCACGCTTTTCACGTCGAAGCAGACTCGAAGAGATGAAGATACTGCCTCAGAAGTTACTGGTAAGTGTTAGTTGCTGTTTGCATAAATAAAAAGCTCACTGTTTAGTTTTTTAATCTTAATAAATCTTTTTAAAATCTATGTGGAGACATTTGTTTGTCTTAAAACAAATATAAAACATTGTCCAATGCATCTGCAAAAAACACAATTAGTCATTATAACATGTACAACATTGCATTAACATTATTTTTATTTGCAAAATGAAGCTGTGTATTTATTTCTGATTTCCTGAAAAATTTGGCTTCATTATGTAAATTATCTTTCTTTGAAAAGTTTGGGGAAAAAATACATGTTATGAACAAAGTTACTTTGTCTTAAGCTGACCAGACAATTATGGTAGTGTGTGTTGATTGGTGTTTATATCTGTTCAAGCTTGACAACATTATTGCCCTATGTATGCATATATAAAATTTTTTTTTTCATATTAGTATTTGTTGTTTTTCAGACCAGCTGCTATAGAAGAAAAACTTAAATCTGAGTGCAGAGACAAGCGAAGAAGAGAGTAGTAAGTATGGTTTGATCTCATATCACCTCTATTATAGAGATTTTTGAATCAGGCCTATTGAACGGTGGTCGACAGTTAGGAAAATGTTAGCGACGCGTGTCCATTTCAGGTGTCTAATTTGTGCTGCCTTTGAGTCATTCATGTAAAAATCTGTTTATTTAATTGTGTTTTTTAGTAAAGCTGAAAGTCACTTGTCCTAGTTGTCCTTGCATACAATATTTTTAACAACTTCTAATTTCCTTAAATCTTTAGATCTTTCTTTACAATAGACAGGTCCATGGGAAATACCCTAGGTTTTAAATAAACCACAATTATCAATATAAAACATATCCTCTAATACTCAAAGGTTGCTTTATTGCTGCAAATAACTATATCTGTAACTTTTTGATTGAACTTTGCTCACTGTAAATTGTGTTGGGTTTCTTCTAATCTCATGTTCAATGTAACTCATAGAGTGCTGTACAGTGATGACAGACAAGAGGATAAAGCTTGCTGAGGAGGATATAGCCAAAGCTTTTAAAGGTAAACTGAGAAGTCAACAGAATTCTAATGCATTTCTATGCAAATTATTATACATATATTGAAACATGGATACAAAAATGTTAATCATTGGTTAATTTTATATGAATTCTTCTTCCCTTTCAAAGATCCTCTGATAAAGCAGTCTTCAAATACTACAAGCCCCAGTTGCAAAAAATGAGTCGAACTCAGAGAAGTGATCGTCTACTTGAAGATGAAGATGTGACATTCAAACTCTTCTGTTTCTTTGGTTCAGCCATTTGTAGGCCTAAGTTTGTAAATAATGCATTATTCACTTCTGCACATTATTTTTCTGAATTTTTTTTTTTTTCATAAAATTGCATTGTGATGCTTATTTAGTGATGTAAAATTCATAGTGTACTTTTCAGTAATGCATGTATAACTGAAATGTTCTACAAAAAAAAATATAAATATAGCTCTGCCATAGCATTTCACTGATCTTTTTAATTTACTTTTATTTCTTTTTTTACTCTTATGTAATTTACACAAGATACTATATTAAAGTTTTCTTGATTTTCAAAGTCTGTGCATGTCTTAATGTTTATATTTAATTATTTTTGCACTTTTAATATACCATTTTAAATACTGAATAAAACAGCTTTATAATTTATATTTAAAGCGGTTTACCGCCATACCGCGGGAAAATCTTGCTTTTCAACCGCGGTTAGAAAAAATCCATACCGCCCCAGCCCTAATACTTAGTATATTTTTTTCACTAGGGTATTCTTTTTGCGCAGTAGTTTTTCACCTATATTTAACAGCGCTTCGTCAGAAGTACAAATACAACAGCCGTTTTTAAAATCCTATCCAATGGTTGAAAGGACAGGAGTAAACACGGTCACTAGTGGGTTGTGACGGCTGTCAATCAAAATGTGGAGCGGTGATTAGTTCCATGTCTTTCTGTCAGACAAACAAATGGATAATTCTGTAAATTTATCAACCTGTTGCCTGCTGTGGTTGTTTTAATTCACATAAAAAAATATGAACTTTTTTGGTTTAATATATTCTTAATATAGAAGACTGTCAATTATCTAAATTCATGTTGGTTTATATTTTATTTGTTTAGATTAAAGAACAAATTATTTTTCATCAGCTGAAAGGCAGAATACCGGTACAAGTGTTTTTATTAAGTTAGATAAACATTATTATAACAGTTTCAGGTTATGTTTTAGTGTTGGTAACATGTCCCACATTGTCCCACACAAACTTATTATCGTCCCACATTTGGGTTGTTTGATGGTGGTCACCCTATTCTGTGGGCCTCGAGTCAGTTCACTAGTGTAGTTCACTTGAGAAACACTGCTGTAGCTACAGGCACTGAGCCGAGTCGAAACATTATGACTGTAAATATCTGCATTCAGGTGCGAGATCATAGAAATATATTTCTGTTAGTGCCCCTTTATTTTAGTGTATTGAACAGGTAATTTTCATGAAGCATTTAAAAGTTATTTAGAGCAGTTAAGTTGTTGGTGAATGTCTTTTCAAAATCAATGATTCATGTCAACTCAAACATGATAATCATGTTCTCAGTTTAAGGTAACTTTCAGTTCAGTTAAAAAATAAGTGAAAAGCTCGGTAAAAATCTGAGAGATGACAGAACAATAAAAAGATGTAGCCAAACCTATTGCAAGACTTAAAGTTCATAATCTTTAAGTAGACTGTTGTACTATTAGGATGAAATATTACATTGTGACATGCAGTAGCCTAGCCTATATTATCATATTTTAATCTGTAATAAAAAAGTGCAAGAATTAAAAATGGTATTTACCCAATATCAAAATGAGAAGACAAGGTCGTGGCATTGCAGTCCTTGTGTTGTTTCAAAGTGCCTATGAATAGCTATAAGAGGGTACTTCCTGCTCATGAGAAGAGCTGATGGTGCTTTAAGAACGGAAACTAGAACCTAACATACATGTTAGGAACTGATCTGTCCATCAGGAACTCATCTGTCGATTGTGGCCCTAAATGAGACACACCACAAATAGAAAATAATGAACAAATAATGAAAAAATTAAACATAATATATAATGTTTATTTGAAGAAAAATGCTAACTACACCATTATGGTGGCAAAATATATGTTTCTTCATTAAAATGTAATGAAACCCCACACGATGTGTTCCTGTCAGTGGTGTAGTCTAGTTTTTTGTAGACCCATTTTCGACTGTTTAGTGTTAATCGCCATCTAACTCAGCCAGTAAAGAGCTACATTTAGCCTTAGATGTTATATGAATATGGTCCCTGAAGCACAGGTTTTATCAGCTGACAATTAAAAGACTTAAACATTATAAGCACAAATAAAAAAACTATTATTATTATTATTAGGCCTACTTGAAGTATACTCTACTGTGCAATAGTAATATATTTCTGTTATATTTTCTTCAAGTTATACAAAACTTTGATTTTGACAGGTTGTCATGAAGACTTTAAAATTTGTGAGTGTGTATATGATACAAATGAATGACGATAGTTTTATCAAATGAAATGGTAAAATTCTTGTGAAGTGACTCTCATAAAAGCTCTGCAATGAAGTTAGAATGTGTGCATGTCCTCCTCATAGCCGCTGAAAACGACTCGGTTACTAACGTAACCTCGGTTCCCTGAGAGGAGGGAACGAGTATTGCGTAAGTAGCTTACGCTATGGGAAAACTCCTTTTCTCGAGAATATTGAAGTCTTTATGTAAAACGCATTGCAGCTGCACAGCTGACAGCAATGAACGAAGGAGCTCGGTCATTGGCTGTGCTGCGGCAACTTGCTCGAACCAATGACGGGGCGACTCTGAATGCGAATGAACGCGCTTCGCGCCCGCGCGCGTCAGAGCCCGCCAAGATGGGCGTGGCCAAGCTATATATTGGGCGCCCCGTCATGAGAGTTCTTTACGTTAAAACGACTGAAGCGAACTAACCAAGCACAAGCACGGCAGCTTACGCAATACTCGTTCCCTCCTCTCAGGGAACCGAGGTTACGTTAGTAACCGAGTCGTTCCCTTTCGAGAGGTCTCTCCTATTGCGTAAGTAGCTTACGCTATGGGAACACCATGCAAAACGCCGTGCGTGCTGAACTTCGCCTTATGATAGCCAGAGGCAGGTGCCTGAGCTAAAAAGCAAAGTTATCATCCAACTAGCCGGCAGAGCCGAGCTTTATATATGGGAAAAAATACAGAGCGGCTAGAAGGCGCTCAGTGTGACACAAGCACATACATAATCTAGATGCGAACTCGCAGTTCAACTAGCATCATGCTGATAGCACATTGGAATGCAATTTCGGGACCTGTAGGTTGTAGAACCTGATAAATGTGGACGGTGAGGCCCAGCCTGCCGCCGCACAAATATCCTCGATCGGTATCCCGCTCGACCGTGCCCAGGAAGAAGCCACACTCCTGGTGGAGTGTGCTTTGACTCCCCAGGGGCATTGAAGTCCCTTAGCTTCGTAAGCCAGCGCTACAGCTTCAACTATCCAGTGAGAGATTCTCTGCTTTGAAACGGCGGAACCTTTCGTACGGTCGCCAAAGCATACAAACAGTTGTTCTGTCTGTCTGAATAGGGCAGAACGCTCCAAATACACTCTGAGAGCCCTAACGGGGCAGAGTAGATTAGCGTCGTGTTCGTCTGCTGGAGACGAAAGCGCAGTTAGGGAGATAACCTGTGCTCTGAAGGGAGTGGTGAGCACTTTAGGAATATACCCCTGTTTCGGCCTAAGGACGACCCTGCAGTCGTTAGGACTGAATTCTAGGCAGGCAGCGCTTGTCGAAAGCGCGTGCAGGTCGCCCACTCTCTTGACCGAGGCGAGTGCCAGCAAGAGCGCAGTCTTGAGCGAGAGCTGTTTAAGGTGCACGGTTCGGAGTGGTTCGAACGGGGGCCCTTTAAGAGCGTCTAGGACAGTAGCTAGGTCCCAGATCGGCACTGAGGGGGGGGGCGTGAAGGGTTCATCCTCCTAGCGCCCTTTAGGAAACGAATAATTAGGTCGTTTCTTCCCAATGGACGTTCCATTACAGGGTCGTGTGACGCCGTGATGGTCGCCACATATACTTTGAGCGTGGAGGGGGTGCGGCCCGCCCCCAGAAGCCCTTGTAGAAAAACGAGTACATTCGTAATCTCGCATGTCTCAGGGTTCAGGCCCTTGGCATTACACCAGTCACTGAACACTTACATTTCTGGGCATATAAGCGTCCCGTGGAGGGCGCCCGCGCCTCAGCGATGGTTTTTAGTGCTCCGCTCGCGAGGTTCCTGGGAACCCGTTGAGGGGCCATGCATGAAGGGCCCACAGATCGGGGCGGGGATGAAATATCATCCCGCTGGCCTGACTGAGGAGGTCTGGCCTCAGTGGAATCGGCCGTGGTGCAGATTGCATTTGCATCAGATCTGGAAACCATGTTTGGTTCTTCCAGAGTGGGGCTATCAGCAGCACTGCGTTTTTCTCCTCTCTGACCCGACTGATGACCTGTGGCAGCATCGCGATCGGGGGAAAGGCATATAAGGGGCGGCTCGGCCAGCTCTGGGCGAGCGCGTCCGTGCTTTTCGTGAAGAAAAAAGAGCAGTGCGCGTTCTCCTTGGAGGCGAAGAGGTCGATCTCCGCTTTGCCAAAGGTTTTCCATAACCACTGAATCGTCAGCGGGTTGAGAGCCCATTCTCCTGGGAGAATCTTGTCTCTGGATAGCATGTCTGCCCCCTGGTTCAGGGCGCCTGGCACATGCGCTGCTCTCAGCGAGCGCGAGTTGTGCTGGGACCATAAAATGAGTCTCCTGGCCATTGAATGCATGGAGCTCGACCTGAGTCCACCCTGGCGATTTATGTACGACACTACCGTCATGTTGTCCGTTCGGACCAGGACGTGTTCGTTTTTAGATGTGGGAGCAGGGCTCTGAGAGCCAAAGCGACCGCTTTCATTTCCAGACAGTTTATGTGTAGGCGCTTCTCCGGGTTTGACCAAAAGCCGGAGACAGGCCTGCCCTCGTAAAGGGCCCGCCAACCTATTTTGGAGGCATCTGTCATTATCATCTTTCTCCTTGTGTTCACACCCAGACTCACGCCTGACTGGTACCAGTCGGCGGCTTTCCAGTGCATCAGGGCTTTTATACAGCCGTGGTTCGCTCTGATTAAAAAGTGGCCCGAACGCCACGCGTGAGTAGGGACGCGGCTCTTTGAGCCAGCGTTGGAGAGGGCGCATATGCAACAATCCTAGCTGGAGTACGGCCGATGCTGAGGCCATGAGACCGAGCATCCTCTGAAATCGTTTGACGGGGGCACGCGCGCCCGCCCTGAATGATGTTGCACGGCGCCGGATGGTAAGCGCGCGCTCTGATGAGAGACGCGCTGTCATTTGCATCGAGTCTAGAACTATTCCCAGGAAAGAAATCCTCTGGCTGGGAGATAGTATGCTTTTTGCAAAATTGATTCTTAGACCCAGGCATTCTAAATGGCTGATAATCCAAGATCTGTGTGTTATTAACTGACTCTCTGATTGTGCTAGAACCAGCCAATCGTCGAGATGATTCAGTATTCGCACTCCCCTTCGTCTTAGGGGGGAAAGTGCTGCATCCATACATTTCGTGAATGTACGGGGAGCCAGGGACAGGCCGAACGGAAGTACTGTGTACTGGTATGACTGTCCCTCGAAAGCGAATCTCAGAAACGGCCTGTGATGAGGCGTTATTGGAATGTGAAAGTAAGCATCTTTCAGATCCACTGAGAGAAACCAATCTCCTGGGCGTACTTGCGCGAGGATATGCTTGGTTGTTAACATTCTGAACGAGCGAATCATTAGTGCTCTGTTCAGGTGTCTGAGATCTAGGATGGGGCGGAGACCGCCATCCTTTTTCGGGACGAGAAAATAGCGGCTGTAAAAACCTGTCCCGCTCAGAGAGGGGGAAAAACAGTTTCCACAGCGCCCTTTTCTATTAGTTTGCGCACCTCGGTGCGTAGAACATGTGAACACTCCTTTCTCACTTTTGTCTCGACCACAGTCGTAAAACGTGGTGGTCTGCGAGCGAACTGGAGCGAGTATCCGTGCTTTACTATATTCAATACCCATTTCGGCATATCTGGAATGTTTTCCCATGCCGCTGCGTGTACAGATATGGGCTGAATACAGGCTAGGGGCGGGCCGCTGTGACGTAGGGACCTGGCCAGCGAATCGCCTGAGCTCGTAGCTCTCAGAGGCGCGGGCACGCGCTGAGCAGCTGAGTGAATGGGCGCGTGTGTGATTACAACAGCGCGCGCTGTGTTTGTAAAACTCGCAGCCTGAGCGGAGGTTGTGTTTGACACTGTAAGGACAGTGTTTATAAGTGGGGGTGCATAAACAGTGTTAGGCACACGCGTCACCTTTATAATGTTTCCTGCTTTTACTGGGGATGAATTTATAACTGTGTGAACAGTGCTTGTGTGTAGTGGTGCGTACATGACCGTAGGCACGTGATCTACATTCATGGGAAGCGCAGCCTGAGCTGGGAATGAATTTGGCACTGTTTTGACAGTATCTGGGAATGCACACTTTGTGGACATGTTAACCCTTAGTGACGCAGGCAGAAAAATACTTTTTTTTTTTTTTTTTTTTTTTTTTTTTTTTTTTGTGCGTCGCCGTAAAAACGGTGTTTGTTTGCAGATGAGCGAGCTCTGTGACTGGCCCATTGACTGCTGTATGGACATATCCAGCCGCCTGTAAGGGGACTGGGTAATGTTTGAGCTTTTGCAGAGAGAGTGGTCCGGCTTTTGCGAGACACGCACTCTATCTTCTCATTTCTGTGGCTAGGACGGCTTTTGAGAGCGCGAGCGGCGTCAGCCTGAGGCGCGGGCTGAGAGGCGGTGGGAGCTGTTCTAGCCCGCTGCGGCTGTGGCGGTCTCCTTCTGCTCTGCGATGAGCTGGAGCGCTTTGGCAGGAAATGACGCATAGCTTGTGAAGCGTTCTGGGCCTCAGTGAAGCGTTCGGCGAAACCTTTAACCGCCGGTCCAAACAGCCCGCTGGTGGAGATAGGCGCGTCGAGAAATGGCGCCTTATCCGCGTCCTTCATCTCAGTCACAGTCAGCCACAGATGGTGCTCGAGAACAGTCAAATTAGCCATAGCACGGCCAATAGACTGGGCGGTGGCCTTCGTGGCTCGCAGAGCTATCAGTTGCGCTGCGTAGGTCCCTGAAGGCTTCGGGTTCGGGGCCAGACTCGTCCATAGAGCGGAGAAGCTTGGCTTGGAACACTTGAAGTACCGCCATTGAGTGAAGCGCTGATGCAGCTTGGCCGGCGGCGGCGTAGGCGCGACCGGCGAGAGCAGAGGTAGTGCGGCAGGGTTTCGAGGGGTGGGAAGCTTTGGCTTTCCATCCGGTGGTGGAGGGCGGGCAGAGATGATTGGCCACGACCTCCTCGAGGGGCGGCGTTCCCTCGTAGCCTCTTTCCTTCGCGCCGTCCACTGAGGAGAGCGAAGAAGAAAAAGAAGGCTTTAGGCTCGCAGAGTGGGGGGCTTTCCATGACTTGGCGGAGAACACCAATCGAGCCCGAGGTCCTCCACGGCCTTCGAGAGGATGCGGATAATCTCCGTATCCATGGTGGAGCCCGCACTCGTGCTAGCTAGCGTCGACGGGCGGGGTCGAAAGTGGAGCCCGGCCAGTCGTCAGATGCAGCGTCGATGGACAGGCTGTCATCCACTCCCCCGTCGTCCTCGGACGCGCCGAAAGTCACAAGGCCCACCGCTCTGCTAGAGGGGTGTGGGTCCGGCTGAGTGAACTGAACCGGCGGTGGGGAAGGCAAGAGCGGCGGTGAAGCACGCGGAGACTGGCTCGGCGTGACGTCACTGAGCTCAGGTTCAGGAAGCCTCTGTGAGCGGCGGTTTTTTTTTTTTTTTTTTTTTTAAACGCGGCTCAAACAGAGGGGTGGCGGCGATGGGCTCGCTCGCGGCGAAAGCGGCGAAGCGAGCCCGCAGTGTGGAGAGACCCAGGTCGTCACATTCCGGGCATCCGCCCTTGGTCAGAGCAGCTTCTGCGTGGTTCCGGCCCAGGCAGCGAGCGCAGATGATGTGACGATCCCCGTCCGGGAGAAGGTCTCTGCACGACGCGCAGGAAGGCATTTGAAACAACGCCTCAGAAAATTTGCTCTTTTACAAATGTCGCGGGGCGAACAGATGTAAAATACTTGCGTGTGTGGCGCGCCGGATGGCTCAGTAGGATGGTGTTCGAAGGCGGCTGAAGGTGCCGACGTCCTCGTAGCAATCCCGCTGGTATGCTTTTCCACGGCGGCGAAGGCTTTCAATAATCCGGAGGATCCAGCGAAGAAGGTGTTCGCTGAAGGAGATTAAATCTAAAGAACTCTCATGACGGGGCGCCCAATATATAGCTTGGCCACGCCCATCTTGGCGGGCTCTGACGCGCGCGGGCGCGAATCGCGTTCATTGGTCGCGCATTCAGAGTCGCCCCGTCATTGGTTCGAGCAAGTTGCCGCAGCACAGCCAATGACCGAGCTCCTTCGTTCATTGCTGTCAGCTGTGCAGCTGCAATGCGTTTTACATAAAGACTTCAATATTCTCGAGAAAAGGAGTTTTCCCATAGCGTAAGCTACTTACGCAATAGGAGAGACCTCTCGAAAGGGAACACCACAAGTGTCACGCGCGCGTCGTGTAGAGCACGCACACATTGAGCGCTCATTCACAGAAACACGCAGAACATTCAGAGTTTATTTCAATAGCAGTCTTTTTGAGCTTTAATATTCATAGACACTTAGTAGCCTACATATCGAGATTTGATTAATTGTATCATTACTTTTGATTTATTAATTCAAAAAAGGCCAAATTGCGTGACGTTCCGCTTTACAGTAGGCTAAGTTACATTTGTTGCTGGATTTCGCGATTCGATCCGTGTCGCTGCGCAAACACAGACGTCACGGCGGGGTGAATTTATGAATGAAAGTTCTTTCACAAAACGATGTTACGAATCCTCACGCTTTTTAAAGTGGGTATACGGAGATCCTTGACATTTTCTAGTGGGTATACGGCGTATACCTGCGTATCACGTAGACTACCACTGGTTCCTGTTTATGTTTCTTTAAAATCTGTAACTTAAAGTAGTGCTGGGCGGTTTGACCAAACATTTATATCACGGTTTTTTTTCAAAATTATGCTGGTTTTCAGGTTTATGACGTTTTTTTTTTCATGCATAATCAGGTGTTCAAAGCATTTTGTACTGGTTGAGAGAGAAATTACTGCAGTAAATTGACTTAGGATGGTCTATTTTACTGTCATTAGTGAATATTGTAGAATAGAATAGCTAATAACGTTCTACGTTCTTATAACCAGGAAATAACGTTAATACAACATTTATATAACGGGAGAATTTAACGTTCTAATGACGTTTGAATGATGTTCTTATAACCAAGCAAGAACGTTAATACAACGTTTATATAACGGGAGAATTGAAAATTCTTATAACGTTTTGAATAAAGTTCTTATAACCAAGAAAAAACGTTAATACAACGTCTAAAAACTGGACGTTTTGAATGTTCCTAGAACATTCAGAAATAACGTTTTTATAACTTAATGGGAACGTTATGAAAACGTTCTTATAACCTAAAATTGTTAGCTGGGGAAGAGGAGAGATTCGCGATTGCACTTAACACGTTTTAAGTGCAGGATTCTCTGAGCGAGCCCAGAGAAAATAGACCAACGTGAGCAGCGTATATCTGAGAGCGCGGCACATTATATTCCGCGCGCGAGCAGAGAGATTCGCACTTGCACATTATATTAATGTACTTTCGCGCTACAATAATGCGCTCTCGACATTTGACAGGAAAATAACACAGAACCATAGTTCTGCAGCATCCATCTTCCCTGTAACGTAACACCAGAGCACTGCTGTTTACCCATAGACAGTAAAAGAAAACTGCTGTTTACCCTAGCCTCGCAGTCGCTGCTTAGAAGTGCAACATTGTAAAGGGTCCGTCTGAAATAGTGTCGCGCGGCGCAGCGTAACGTTCGTTCCGAACGTTGTGTAATGAAATACATCGGTATGGCGGTATATTAAAAATGAATATCATAACAAAAATATACACCGGTTTTCGGTATGAACCGCACCGGTATACCGCCCAGCACTAACTTAAAGGGTAACTAAACCCTACAACAACTTTTTTTAGTTAATGATCTGTAGGGTTGGGTATCGGTTGGGTTTTATCCAATACCAGTACCTACTCGGTATTTTTTAAACGGTTCCGGTGCTTAAACGGTTCTTGAAACGGTACTTAAGAAAACGAAACCGCACACGCTTTGTCAAAAAATAATACCCTTTTATTTACAGGGCCAAACTGGACACAATATTAACTTAAATCTTTAAACAATATAAATACAAGTAACATATGGTAATAATAAACCAATATAAAATAAAACTTTACATTTACATAATATCAATTAAAACAATATTGTATTAAAATAATGTAATAATACTGGAGATTAATAGAGATTACTACCAGGGTAATCAAATCTCGACATGGCTCCAGGTTCCCATGTTTTGTCAGCTTGAACCAGTTATGTAAGTTATCTGGTCATTGTAAGTTACGGCAGCGCTTAGCTTGGCGAGTTTGGTGTTTCGTTCCCACTGCGTCTTTATACGCAGCGTTGAGTGAACCTATGAAAGAGAACGTCTCTGGTTACTGGCGCAACCTATGTTCTCTGAATAGGGAACGAGACGCTGCGTTCGCTGCCAAGCTCCTCGCGCTGCCGAAAAGCTTGCTTTTTCAGCAGAGAAATCTGAGGAGCACATGGCGCGCGCGCGCGCTAATATAATATGACGACGTAAGAGCGTCGAGGCGGCGTCCGCGCCATCAGCTAATGGATTGGCGTGATTCTATATGGCTTCAGACAATCGGCACACACAGAGGACGTTCTGACGCGTAATTTTACACGTGAAATGCAGCCAAACCTTGGAGTGTTTTGTCTTCGGCATCTTCATTAATCCCCTCGCTATCAGCAGACGTTTCGGGAGTCTCCCGCATATTGATAACGGCTCCCTGATGCCCGCAAATTAGTTAAAATCTCACGCAATCTAGAGCGAGCAAGAGCGCGCATGCGAGACAGAACAGACTGCGCTCCAAACCGTATAGTGCGCGCACGGCGGAGAGAGAGAAGCGAGAGACCTTGCGTGTGTGCGCCCCATGACACAGAGAGTCAGGCACCGAAATCAGGCACCGAAATTTTCGTTCTTATTCGGTCTGGTTACTACCGTTTACGTCGGAACCGGTTCCCTATTGGCACTGCGTTTCGGTACCCAACCCTAATGATCTGTAAGACTGAGGCTTTATTAATGCTGTTCATTGATTCGATTTACCGGTACATTTTTTGACATTTGGGTATAAAGTGTTTTAATTCTACAATATGGTGTAAAAAAAACGTCTGAGTGCTGCCCTCTTTAGGTTGAACGGTGGCTACTGCAGTTGAATTGTCCTATTGGATGTTGTGGTACTGCGTGACATAAGCAGGCACCAGCTCACCACCACCACGCCCTTGCCTACAGAGAGACGCGGGTCTCAGGTGCACGCTCCGCTCCCCCTCCGCGGGGCTTTGCCCACTTTTCCGGCATTTTTCAAATATTGCCAGTGGGTGGAGTCAGGCTTTGACCAGGGGTTGAGTTATTCTTTAAAGGGAAACGGCACTACATATGAAAACCCTTGAATGATCTTTGCAACAGAAGTGAAGTTTAACTTAAAGCCATAAATATACTCCGATATACAGTAGGCCTATACTTGGAAATGAAGTTGAAGTTTACCATTCTGTGTGACCATATCATGCTGAATTATCAGATTCAGAGAATATAGCTCTTTTCTCAGAAGTGCAAGTTAACACACTGGCTGTGAAGCAGATTTGAGAAGATATGCTTTTGGACAAGCACAGATAAAACCATTATGGAGAGTAGGCCTACAAGCTAATTTTAAGCTTTTTGTTTATATTTTATTTGGAATAAAGTCAAGAGTCAGAGATGACATCTTCACGCTCTCCATCATCCATATCTATAATATCGTAGTCATTATCAGGATTTTTACTTTGGTCTCTATGGACCACATCTGCATATTAACTGCAGGATACAAAGTACATAAAAAAAGGAGTTTTACTATGGTGTTACAGTGTTTTAGAATTGATATAAGGAGGACATGATGTAGGCTAAATACTTACCTTTTGGACAGAAACATATGTAATTATATAGAAATATATAATTAGCAGTGCAGAGATATGAGCAGTACAGCTGTTACCACAGAACCAATGATAACAACTGAAGAAGCTTCCTCTACTTAAAGGGATAGTTCATCCAAAAATGACAATTCCTTCACCCTTTACTCACCCTCAAGTTGTTCCTGTATGAATAAAAATACCTACTTTCTTTTCGTACTAAACATGCAGCATTTTTGTTCAGTTTAACTTTTCAACGTTCTGCCCATTGATGTGAACTGTAACATGCAAGTCAGTTTGCACCAGACTTGCATTTTTTGAGTGTATGCAAATAATTCATTTCCTGTCAGCTTTAGTTCTTCTTCATAAAGAACACACATCTTGTTTCCAGAGGTGAAAAGAGTAATAAAATATTCTACTCAAGTAAAAGTACTACTACTTCAATGAAATTTTACTTAAGTACAAGTAAAAGTACCGGTCTAAAAATCTACTCAAGTAAAAGTAAAAAGTAGCTCATTTAAAATTTACTCAGAGTAAAAGTTACTGAGTTACTTTTTTAACAGCGGTGGTGGGGTGGGGGTCCCTCCCGTGTAGGGTTGTAATGGTATGAGATTTTCACAGTATGGTAACGTCTCAGAAAATATTACGGTTTACAGTATTAATCAATTGTTAAATAAATAAACTCTATTATTAAATTATGGGTATTATTATTATTATCATCAGTTAAAATGACAGTTAAATTAATGAAAACAGGATTTTTTTTTGGTTGAACCAATGCTTTTATTATAACAAACTTGAAACAATTTGTTTGTTTATTAAAATTTCAATAAAACATGTCTAATCAATTAAATTCAGTAATTGATAATGAATTAGATTAACAACTTATTTTTAACATTAATAATTTATTAAAATGTTTAAGAATAATATTGTCCTATGAAATGTATTTTATTCAGAAAATTAATGTTTCTTTTTATGATTTAATCAAAATATATTATCAAAAACGGTGGTAATCAAATGTAAATTTAAACTTGTGTCCTTTTATTTTTGGGGGAAGCGCTGCAAAAACAGATTTACTAAATTAAACCATGGACAAAAAAAATATTCCTTTAAATAATGTTTAAATAAAATGTATTATTATTGTTGTTATTATTATTATTTTGAGAAGTAGGCTACGTTCTATTGTATGCCTACAATAGTAATATATTTCTGTCATAATTTCTCCTAGTAAAACCGAACTTTTATTTTGACGGGTTGTGGTGAAGACCTGTTTCAAAGTGTATTTGACAATGGTTTTTCTCAAATAAAATTATGAAAATGCTCATTAGGCGTTCTCTCAGAGCAGCTCTGGAAATGTTCATGTATTCATATCCTCAAATTGTTTGTGAGACGCTGAAAATACCATGAACGTCACGAGTACTTGAGTATGTAGTAGACAAACGCAGCTCAGCAGAACAAATAGGGTTATATATTTACATGCAGTATTTTTGTGCTTAGCTTAAATATTCACACAGACCATGTCGCGATTGGATTTATTGCACAGTTCTACTTTCCATGTATTCATCCATCCATTATGTTGCATGTTTTACGTGACATCTGCATTATGTGAATTCCATTTTCATGACTGGATTCCGGGATTCCCTTTGCATCAGGTAAATCGGGACATATCTTTATCTGCAGGAGGGATGGTGTCCTATATCCTCTTTTTGCAGCCACTTTGCGTCCACATTTTTTGCAAATTGGATATCTATCCTCGAAGACAACCACGCTTTTTTTCTACTTTTCATACTGGCCATAATTCGCTTGGCGCTTTCAGCTTCAGCTGGGTCTGCGTCACCTTTTTTGCGCGTTTGTTCTCCCGCCCTTCAATCAATTCAGTAGTTTCCGTAGTGTGTGATGTTATTTTTCCCCTTGTATTATTATTTTTTACTCAGTAACGGATATGATTTCAAATGTAGCGAAGTACAATACTTCAAAGAAAACGTACTTAAGTAAAATTACAGATTTTAAAAACTACTTTAAAAAGTAGAAGTACACAAAAAAAAAAACACTACTCAATTACGTAACGCGAGTAAATGTAATTCGTTACTTTCCACCTCTGCTTGTTTCTTCAAATGAGAGTGCCGGGAATCTCCTCAAATACTTGTGCTCTAAATGTGTCACTGCAGATTTGTGTTTTGTGTTCATTTTATTGCAATTTAATTTTCTTAAATTCATAGCCACTCACTTCAAGTTACCTGCTGTGCTGTAGTCACATTTACCAAAGAGGTGGTGGTCTACCAATGACATCAGTGCTAACAACATTGCAGTAGGACTACTATAGTAACCTTGGGTGTCATTAAAGGAGTGGTTGTTGAACAGGAAGATAACGTTTTTTGGTGAGCCAAGATAATATGGCCCGTTTTCATGCATGGTCGAAGGTCACCAGTACATTTACCCGCATTTTTTTACCCTCAGCTTGCAAAGCCATCTGAACATTTCCCTCTTACTTCTCTATATGGCTATTAAGTTGTCTGCAAAGATAATGCTTTCATTTTGAGTATTTATTTAAATAAAAATAAATAAAATATTAGTTTGTGTATCAATATTAGTCATAAATGTACCAAATTTAGCTGTAATTTTGTAGGAAGATGCAGCACAATACACTCTTACAAATAAAGGGTCCAAAAATGGTTTTGACAGCTATGCCATAGAAGAACCTTTCAGTGAATATTTCTTAAAATAACTATTTTTTTAGAGTGATGTTGATGTGGTCACACCCCGAGAGTGTTATTAATATTTCAATTAACCAAAAAAAAAAAAAAAAAAAAAAAAGGCAGCTTTGTAATTCACCACTAAAAATTAAAATCACAAATAATAAACCCACCATGGTCAGAAACACACAAAACAGAAGTCTTTATTAAACATTACTCTTATCATCCAGGGACCTGACACAACAGAAACAATTTTGTGCGTTTGACTGTATAACAACTGTTAAAACAGAACAGGGCTTGTGCTCTACGTCATGTAGATCTGTTTGTCATCCTTTGAGTGAGAAAAGAGGCCCGTCGCGCTCCGAGACGCAGTATGGCTCAATAGTGATGAACCTTTGGGCAGCGACTAAATGCAGAATCAAATGAAATGGACAGTACTGAGCAACTGGAAGAGGCTTGTGATTTTCACAACAGGTAGATCGAAGTGAATAGACTCGAGCTCTGTGCATGTCGTGTGCATAGTTGCAGAGAAACAGTTCACACCCCACTCTCAGATGACATTGTTAAAGAGGAAATCATTTTGACCCATTACACTGGCCAAAATTTCATGCGACAGGTTTAGCAGGAGTGATGCAGAGGCAGAGCTGTTGTAAACTGGTACAATAATGATATGCTGACACTGGATCACATGGAGAGACGCCATGTCCATATTCAAAGGGCCTGTTCATCAAAAATTGAAAATCGTGTCATTGACTCACCCTCATGTTGTTCCAAACCTGTGTGAATTTCTTTCTTGTGTAGAACTCAAAGATACTTTGAAGAATGAATTGACTTCGTTTATATGATAGTCAAATGGGGATCAAAACCACATTGGACCCCATTGACTTTCATAGTACGGAAAAAAAAAGTAGTTGTTTCAAACATCTAAGTTTGGAACTAAATGAGGTTGAGCAAAATAAATTTTATTTTAGTCTGGACTGTCTAAAAACCAAATAGTTTTCACTTTTGGCAATAAAAACAACTAAAACAAAAGAATTATAATCTTTTAGAAATGATCACGCCAATACAAGAATGTCTTATTTTAATATAGAATTTCTAGACAACTAAGCTCATAATTGTGAATTCAGTCCTTGTTTGATGTTTGTTTTAGGCCTAATAAAGTTTCAGATACGGGGACAGATTCAGTGAATGCTAGCGGTCTCATGAATCCAGATGTCTGGCAGGAATCAGTGCGTTACAGAGGCAGAGTTGTTTGTGAGCTTTACTTAAAGTGATTGTCACACAGAGGCAGTGTTGTTGTTGACAAGTGTTCAATGATTGTTGCAGGAGAGCAGAGGCAGTGATGTTGTAAGGTAGAGAGGAGGACGCGGCGGTGCAAGCATTTCAGCACATTTGACTGATGATTAGAAACACAGACCTACCACTAATAGGGCTTCAAAAAAAGGTGTGAACTTCCGTGTGAAATGCTCAGTTACAACATTCTCAATACTTGTGAAACGATGGGGTGGTTTTGACATGAGCGTTTAGCTAAAAACACATCTTGTGTTCTTTGTGAGTCTTCATGTTTGGAAATCTCCTTTTTTTATTTTATAATCTGCTAATACTGTGTAGAAGGGGGTATCTGTGTCTTTCCACAGTTGACAATTACAAAATTAAAAGTAAATTAAGAAACAATATTAAAAAGCTACGGGAAGGCATTTACCACTCCTTTAAAACAGATCTCATACACACCTTTCAATCACAAGCTGCTTGTTTACATACTTCATTTAATTGCCACAAACGGCCAAGCTGATCATTCTGATGAAGTCTAATATAGCTCCAAATCATCTGGACAAAATTGCATTTTAACCCCATCGTACTTCACCTCTTGAAGTACACGCATCATTTTCAGTGCTAGTGCGACGTGCCCTTGAGCATGATGTGAATCTAGGAGTGAGCGCAACAGTGGGTCGACCATAATCGTGTTCAACTCTTGAGAAAAGTGAGAGAAAAGATAATTGTTCTGCATTCCACCTAAGACAAAAATTCAAATCTCATATTTCTGTCAATATAGATTTCATATATTCATATATCTTTTGTAAGAAAACAAAGAAACAGAAACAAAACAGCTGGAAAGTTCAAAATGTCCCTGACTTGTGGACATTTGAAGTCCTAATGTCCTTAAGGGATTGATTGAAGTTTATAAAATAACGTCACAGGCCGAGAGAGCGCATCCCTCTGACTAATCCTTCACAGTCTGTGTGATGGGAGCAGAGCCGGGAAGACACAGTAAAGAGCTGCTTCTGCACACACAGGGCATTTGTTCTGCTGTCTTCTTGAACCACCGCCACATAAAAAGCTTGTCACTGAATCACTGGTGGGTTTAAATGACGGTGTGAGTTTTGATCAGGCTCGGCCTGTGTGTAACTCAATTGGTCTTCAGCTAATAAAGCCAGCCAGATTTACGGTTCAATTCGGGTCCGGTCACCCTGGATCAAAGTCTACCGGAATTCTGGTCTCTGGGTACTTATTTCTGGTTCCGTACGGAGCCCTGTCTGGAGGTGAGAGTCAGGGGGAATGAGCTGAGGGGCTGCTGTGTGCCGAGCTGGGAGACAGACTGGGGCTGCAGCTTCCTGGTGGTGCTCCACCTCCTCCTCTCGCCCCACTGCCTCCTTCCAGGCCCTCCGAATTCTCCAGCATCTCCTGAATGAGTGGAGGCATGGAGCCAGGGATCTCCATTTTCAGCGTTATTACCCGTTCCGCTCCTGATTGAGAAACAAGACGTTAGATTGGATTCTGGCTGATCACGCTTGATCTTCAAAGAGTGACAGTGAATCTAACCTTTAGCGCTGATGCTCCTGAGGTCTGTGATCTTCATCAGCATCTTGGGGAACATGTGTGGTTTGTGAGGTCTCCTCTTTCTCACGTAGATCTTTAGGGCCTCCAGCAGCGGCTCTTGAAGCACATCTACCTTATCCGACTGCTCCAGATCCTGCCGATCTGAGCGCAAGTGCACATCAGTTTTTAACAGCTAACCAAGAATCACACAAGCAGGAAATAGGATATATATATATATATATATATATATATATATATATATATATATACATACATAAATAAATCTAAATACATTTGAGGAGAAGGCACAGAAAAACTATTTCATGAGTTTTAGAGACTCGATGTTGAAATTATATTATTCAAACAGTCATGTCTAAATGAAAAAAAAAAAATAGATAATTACAGCTGCAAACTAATAAATGGCAGATAAATCTATAAAACAAACTTAAAAAAAAAAAAAAAAGTTAATAAACAGTCCCATATTAAATGAAAACAACAACGAACAGTTATGGGGCAATTTTTAAATAGTCTTTTATATTCAATTTTTATATAATATATTATAATATAATATAATATATACACACATTTATTTATTTATAACACAGAAATTACCATTTGTTTTATTTAAATATATTAGATCAGATATTAGATCAGAACAAACAAAAAACAGTTATGAGGCAAATATACTATGCATCCATAGCTGTAAGTTCCTCTTATTTACTGTAGTTTAGGCATTACACTTTGTATACAAGTAAAAGCACCAGAGAATTGCTAAATACAACCACAATAAAAATACAGCTAATAAGCAATTCTTAAATTTCTGACTGCATGGAAAACTCTAGACAACTTCCACAAACCAAAATTTGTTAAAACGAATCTAATCTGGTTGGGAAAAAAAATCTGCAGTACCTCCACACAGCAGACAGATGGCACTGAGAAGCCCAGTCTCTGCATCATCCATCTCCAGAGGCAGGAGCTGGTTGGCGAAAGCGAATACCAGATCTGTCAGTGGACCGAAGCCGGCGTTGTGCATCTGCGTGCGATTCAGTGTCAGACCATCTGAAAATGTCATGGTGTCCTGATCCGGTGTGTAGCGTGTACATATTCGCAGAATCTGAGGAAGCAATTTAAGACACAGATGAGCGCTCAAGCTACACACCACTTCAAATCTGTAGAACTATTCAAGCACTTTACATAAGGTGTGTGAGATCTGGACACAAGAACACATGTGAGAGTGTGTCGTGCTCTCACCAGGATGTCAAGACAGGCGGCCTTTAAGAGAGTGATCTGATCTGCGATAGTGAGCGTGGTGAAGCCGGGCAGCTGCTTGGCGAACTCAACCGTTTTAATGATGCATTTGGTAGACAGTTCGCTGAACTTGTCCCACAGGTCAACGTCCAGAGCGACCCTCTGGTCTGAACTGTTGTTCTGTTCAAAAGCAAGACAGAGACCATGTTTGGTTGGTTTAATAACTGAGATTGTGATTAATTTCCCACAACTCCCTCCGGTTGAGGACGTCACCATTAAGAGCTGCTATGCCTCAGATTTACCGTGGTGTATTTGCCAAGCTGACAGAGGGACGGGAAGGTTTCCTGATGGGCCTTCCTCACCCGCTCGATCATCTGCTCTGTATCAGGACTTAAGACGTAACTCTCTGAACACTCCTGCTTCTTCTCGTCCTTCTTCCTCTTGTTCCGGTCGTTTCGAACTGCTGCATAGACAAATGAAAACAGTATTCAAACCACCTGGCATACCACTCCAATATATTTCATACATTAACATATGTGGATTAATATGCTTTATATCTAAAGTGGCAAATGATAATAATAAATAATATAATAATAAACATGACAACATCTGCCACAAGATGGCAGTAAAATCCAGTGTTTAATTTCTCTGCCTGATGAAAACAGCTCATGCATAGTTAAACCGCTTTCAGAACCACATTCTTCTTGTGATGCAATCATTTTGGCAGCTAATTTACTTCAAAACAACAATGAATAAAAGAGAAGGAGATGGATTAAGTGGGAGACCAAGAGGACATATATGGGGATATAAATATGTAGGAAAGGAACAGGGATATAGAAATATATTCCTTGCAGTATTTCCAGAGAGAAAGAGAGCTGAATGAGAACTGAGTGCTTTGATGTGACAGTTCAAACAGAGCTGTAGGTAAGAGAGTCTCAATTGCTAAACAAGCAGAAAAAGAGGACAAACTCATAGGATATTACTCTCATAGCTCTTCCCATTTCGTTATGACACTGGAAACATGTATACAGTGGTATATCTGCCTTAAAATACTGAGTAAATAGCACAATAATAGAGAAGAGATGCACACTGTGAACACAGAGGCATTATACATACATCCAATATATATCTGCATTAACAAACAACAGTTTAGCCCAAAAAAACAAACAAAAAAACACTGGTTGAAAGACACTGTTTAAGGCATCTACACTACCATTCAAAGGTTAAAGGTTCAAATATATATATATATATATATATATATATATATATATATATATATATATATATATATATCAGGGCTCGACATAAGCAATGGCCCGATGGCCCGGGGCCAGTAAAAGAGTATGTCGGGCTAGTTGATTGGCCATCAGCAAAACAAACAGCAAACGTCATACACGGTGGCGCGAATGTCTATGTGTCTATGTTACTTCAGGTTATTCATAACGTGTTAAAATGTCAAAGAACTAAGGACATTCCTAGTATGGCTGGTATATCGAGTTTGTACAATAGGTTATATCGATTTTTTTTTAACAATATGGAATGAGGCAATGCCGTTTATATATCAATACAGTAGTTTGATACGAGCACATCTGAAAAATAATAACGTTACGCAGTGTCGAGCTCCTGCAGTGAAAGAACATAGTACAATTTGTCCTAAACATGACACAAGCTTATATTAAGTGCTTTAAAATAACTGGTAAGATATAGTTAACAAGTTAAAAGCAGCAGATACTCTGACAGATACTGTTGCTGACTGACAGATAAATACTGCCGCTGTTTAATGTGTTTGAGACGTGGTGCTTTCCTCAGTGCTTAACTTACATTTCACAGGTATATTCTCCATTTGTAAATGTTAGAAAGTCAAACAAATATGTCCATTTCACTGTCAGGAGAGGACGAGCTTCTGCAAGTGAATCTCCGCTAAAATTCAAGCTTCCGTTAATGAGCGCCACCGCGAGCACGCGCGCCAAACAGACGGAGCACAATAGAATAGTAGCGCAATAATTCTGACTAAAATATACAAATTGCTAAAATATTTGTTGTTGGAGACAATAAATGTGCCATATGTGGAATTTTAAACCTACAAGTATGTATTTATGAAAGAGACCATTATAATGGGGTAATCAAATGCAGGCTAATAGCCTATAATTAGTTTGTGCTTTTGTTTTTATTTTCATTTTTAGTTTAGCCTTTAGTCATTTTAAAAACAAAAGCATTACTTTTGTTTTTAGATTGTAATGTTACAATGTTATAATGTAATGCGATTTTAACCACCTTTTTGCACATAATATATTGCATAGCCTACATTACATTCCCTATATTTGTTTCCATATCCTTCAATATCAACATTGTTTGGATATCATTGAGCAGGATGTGAAATAACATTTTTTTTAAATAAATACAGATTTTCTTCATCCAAATAGAAAAACGTAGAAACGTACCGAGATATATATCGTATATTGTCATTTAACCAAAAAATACAGAGAAATTATTTTTGGCCATATCGCCCAGCCCTAATTCCTTGTGTCATGGAAAACACAGTACATGGGTGGAGATGAGGGCATGTACTGTTTCGTTTGCCGGAAATTTCCAACAAAAGCCGACCGAGCCTTTATGCAAAATGCATAACTGCATGCCTGCGGGCTATCTAAAACTAGTGTAATCAAATTCCCCTAAACTTCTGCCTAGCCCCCCTAAAAATGTGTGATTAAGTGTAAGCTACACAAATTCGTGTTCGTTTCAGTCTTGTTATAATCAGATTCAGCGCATTCTTAATTTTTTTCTTCATTGAAAGTTTTTTTTAGGTCATAAATGTTAAACGAATGACAAAAATAATCAGGCAAACTAATATACTTTTGTCTAATTTCACCATTTTGAAGTGAAAATAGACCTATGTAATGTTACTCATCACTCATGTAATGTAATAAATAGTTTACTGTCATTGTGAGGGGACAAGAATTAAAAAAAAATAATTAAAAATGAATCCTAATGTACACAATAAATACAGTTTAATGGAAAAGTGCTTTTCCTTATATTTATTTCAGGGCCAGTAAAAATATTGAAGGGGCCAGTAAAACTCTGATCTACTGGCCCTGGGGGCCAGTGGGGATTTTTTTTTATGTTGAGCCCTGTATATATATATATATATATATATATATATAAACAAATTAATACGTTATCCTAATCTCAAAACAGTTGGTGAGTCAGGTTCAATCTGCTTCAATTGGGAATATTGTTCTCTCAGATCATGCCCCAGTAGATGTGGTCCTTACCACATCGAACTATAACATAAACACAAGATGGCGCTTTAACAACTCACTATTGCAAACTGAGACCTCATGTTCCTTTATACAAGCAGCAATAGATGAATACTGGCTTTACAATGACGGCTCTGTCCCTGATCCTGGTATAACATGGGATGCTTTTAAGGCTTTCCTGAGGGGACGGCTTATCCAACACTGCTCGCTACGTAAACGCCTGGAACGTGAAAAACTAGTTAAATTTAGGGCTGCAACAACTAATCGATATAATCGATAATAATAGATTATGAAAATCGTTGTCAACGAATGTCATTATCGATTAGTTGCTCTGCTAACGTCACGGGGAGCATTTACTGGTGATTGGTTGAAACAGGCCTATCATGATGCGGCACACACGCACACACACGCAAGGTCTCTCTCCCTGTGCCGCTCTGTTGTGCGCGCGCTACACAGTTTGGACTTTGGAGCACTCTTCTGTCTCGCATGCGCTCTCTTGCTTGCACGCTCTAGATTCCAGGAGTTTGAACTAATTTGCGGGCATCAGGGAGCCGCTATCAATATGCGGGAGACTCCCGGAACTTCCGGGAGACTTGGGATGTCTGTATTTTGTCTCGGGCATCAGGTTGTGCAATCATTTCGCTCGCAACATAAGTGATGGATTAAAATAGCGCTACGCAGAAATAGGCTAAATTAAAACAGTGTTTAGAAAGTGAAGCACTAAATATAAAGGCAGTTATTAACAGCAGCAGTAAAAGATTGTTTTTTAGTCACTGTAGTCAGTGGTTTTCAGCGAATGCTTGTGCACTAATGCATCATTTTCTTGTCCTTTTAATCAAGCCTGTTTGCTGCGTCTCCATTCCGTTCTCTTTTTATAGCATTTGTCTTCTATTAAGCCTTTCTATATTTATTTTAGCAATTTATCCTTATAATTAATTGAATCTTAAATAAAAATTAAATGAATTATGTACTTTACATGTTTTTGGTTTCTATCTTCACATCTGAACATGTCTGTGTAAATTAGTTTTTAACAAAAATTATGTTAAAACAATGTATATAATTTAGATTTTTTTTGTTTTTCATGGTTGTCAACTTGCCATCAGCAATTATCATTAAAAACAATGCAAATATTGATATTAGTAAAACTCAATGTGTGGCTTTTGTACACTTTTACACATAAATACCATGATTAAGGGTTTTATTTAGTTGTAATAAACAAAAAATCTAATTGAAATTTTATCCGATTAATCGAAAAAATAATCGTCCGATTAATCGATTATGAAAATAATCGTTAGTTGCAGCCCTAGTTAAATTAGAAGAAAAGATTAGGACCCTGAAAAAACATCATATTAATCATCCGGACCCAGTAACCCTGAATAATTTAAACAGTTTAAAATTGGAACTAAATGACATAATACAGAAAAAAGCGGAATTTGCTCTATTTTGCACAAAACAAAATTATTATGAAAAAGGTGAGAGAGCCGGTAAATATTTAGCCCATAGAGTGAAACAGCTTAGTACTCAACTTAATTCCTTCTATCTTTGATGACAAAAATAAACTGACTACAGAAGCCGGGGAAATTAATAAGGCTTTTAAATCTTTTTACCAGGATTTATATACACATCGCAAGTAGAAGTAACTTTAGAACAGTATGACCGATTCTTCTCTTACCTACAGATTCCATGTCTATCCACATAAGATAGCAAATCGTTAGAGAATGACATCACATTAGAAGAGATTAAGATGGCCATACAGGACCTCAAACCGGGTCGTGCCCCCAGGGAGGATGGCTTTCCCTCTGATTTTTATAAAAAGTTTTCAGAGGTGTTAGCTCCTAAATTGCTTTATGTCTTTCAGAATGCTCTGGTAAAGGGTAAGCTTCCAGAGAGTATGACAACCAGCATAATCACTCTCATTCATAAAAAAGGGAAAGACCCTCAACAATGTGCAAGCTACAGACCCATTTCACTTGGCAATGTTGATGGGAAGATATTAGCCAAAATACTTGCAAAAAGACTTGATAAACTACTACCTACTATTATACACCCTGACCAGGTTGGTTTCATCAGGGCTAGGTCTTCAGCAGACAATATGAGACGATTATTACACCTTATGTGGAGCTCTAGAAATAACACTGTCAAAAGCCTTCTCTGCGTCTAGGGAGAAGGCCATGACAGGGTCAGAGTTGAATGGGGCTTCTTATTTCAAACACTTAAAATATTTGGTTTTGGACCTTTATTTACTAAATGGATAAACTTACTGTACACTGAAGCAGTGGCCTCGGTATTATGTAACGGTGTAGTGTCATCGCGGTTTGAGATACATAGGGGCACAAAACAAGGGTGTCCCCTCTCCCCTCTTATTTTTGCACTGGTCTTAGAGCCATTAGCTATTGCAATACTTAATAATCCAAATATTAAAGGTATCATAGCAGGCCAGCAGGAGCATAAGATTCTTTTATATGCTGATGATATCCTACTTGTCTCCAGTAATCCACAATTGACAGTGCCCACAATGTGATCTTTCATTGATGATTTTTCTCAGATCTCGGGCTATAAAATCAATTGGTCTAAGTCAGAAGTAATGCCCTGGTCTAAGAATTGCCATGGGATAACAGGGGACCAATGGCCATTTAGGCAGGTCTCATCAGGCATGGTTTATTTGGGAATTAAACTTATACCAGGATTGGAAAAAATAATGCAGACTAACTTTCAACCAATTATTCAGGATATCCAAAATTTGTTACAGAACTGGAGTAAACTTACAATGTCCATTCTGGGTCGTATTAATTTAGTTAAAATGATAATCGTACCTAAAATTAATTATCTATCATACATGCTTCCCCTTGTGATGCCACCATCCCTTCTGAAGGAATACAATAAATATGTAGAGTCCTTCATCTGGCAGGGGAAGAAACCCCTTTTTAATCGTACTAAATTGTATTCTGCTAAAGGTTCAGGCGGGATTTCTCTTCCCAGAATTGACTGGTATCATTGGTCCTTCTCGCTCTCGCAGCTGGCTAAAAACAATATGGCTTTCAACGAAGCCCCCGCCTGGGTGCATATTGAAAAATAACTAATTGCCCCCTTTCCAGCGGAGGCCGTCTTGACACAGCTTGCCCGATCAATACCAGACCAAAATCCAGTTCTTAAATTTACTAGGGATAGCTGGAAATTGTATCACCAACATTCAAAACAAACCCCGTGGCTAACAACTAGAGCCTCGGTGTGGCACAACACCAAATTACGAATAGATAGGAGGGCTTTCTGCTGGATGCAGTGGGCTAAAAAAGGAATGGTATTTAGATAACCTGTATGAGGGTGAACATGTGGTCTCATTTAATCACTTGAAACAAACCTACAAACTATCGAACACTGACTTTTGGAAATACCTTCAAATAAGACATTGTCTCCATGCAACCCTTAAAAATGGTCCTGACCCACCAACAGATGTACAGCTTCTGTCTGCCGCTAACAGTCACAAAAAGGGGATGGGCTCAGCTTTCTACGCTTATATTAGAGGTGTCAATGCACCTAATTTAAATGGTCTTAAAGTGGCATGGGAAAGAGATTTAGGGGGGGTGATCAAGGAAGAAACCTGGAAATAGGTTGTATCAAAATGGCATACTAATGTTCGTGAAATTCAATCCCAGTTGATAAATTATAAAATTTTGAATAGATGCTACTGGACTCCAAGCAGATTGGCTAGAATTAAACTGAGAGATACTGCACTATGCTGGCGATGTAACAAAGATATAGGAACTATGGTTCATATGTTATATGAATGTGACATGGTAGAGGAAATGTGAGAGAAAATTGTACAATTTGTTAATAACATTTTTTGCCTGTCATTATATAAGAACCCTGCCTTGTGTATGTTGGGTATTATACCAGAGGATATGCGAATATCTCGACAACAGATGCTATGGTGCCGTTTAGCTACGGCTTCGGGATGCAGAGTCATTCTGAGACATTGGAAGTCAGACACACCTTCTTCATATGATAAATGGTTGGAACTTATGTCAAATATTGCTAGTTAAGAACGTGTGATATATAGAGCCTCAGGACGTCATGATTTGTTTATGAAAATGTGGGGTCCCTTTCTGTCCCAAATTGAGAATGTACTATAAAAAGTGAGGTAAAAAAAAAAAAAAAAAGAAAGAAAAACTATTCCAAATATGTCTTTTACCTATGTGTAAACTTACTAGTCCTGTAAAGTCTAAACATTGTTTATTTATTGTCTTCTCTGAGATCTAACTCCTAATTGATCTGTGTAATTGATATTTATTTTCCCTTTTATCTGTGCTATTCTGTATTTTTATTTATATATTTTTTATATTTACTTTTTTTTTTGGGGGGGGGGGGGGTGCATTAAGCTGGGATAAGGGGTAAAAAAAACAAAACTAAAACATCACTGTTAACACTTAATTTTTGACTGTTGTTCATGTTAAAAAAAAAAATAATAATAATAATAAAAAAAAATAATAATACGTTTATTCAGCTAGGACGCATTAAATTGATCAGTGACTGTAAAGACATTATAATGTTACAAAATGGGTTTATTTCGAATAAACGCTCTATTCATAAAAAAATTCACCGTTTCCACAAAAATAAACATTTAACAAAAAAATGTGCTTGATCACCAAATCAGTATATTAGAATGATTTCTAAAGGATCATTTGAGACTGAAAATTCAGCTTTACCATTACAGAAATAAATTCAATTTTAAAATACGTTACAATAGAAAACACTTATTTGAAATCGTAATAATATTCCACAATATTACCATTTTATTGTATTTTTGATCGAATAAAGTTATCAAACATGAAGTGAAATTTCTGCGCCGCTTTAGTGTCCCACTGGTGACACTGATTGGTCAAATCTAGTCTCACCTCAATCTCATGCCATTGGTTAAACCAACATCACTGTGTCGAGCTGGTCTGGATGGACAGCATCTTAGGGTAGCATCTCAGTTTTCACAATTTAAGGAAATAAACCTCTTTACTTAGTTGTTTCTGTATATTAAACTTGGATGAGACAATGACATTGAAGAACCGCAAACTTCAGTTAAAAATAATCAATGTAAGATTGTGCACGTAAACACACTTATTGTGTATCATCCCACACACACACACAGATGTGCTGATGGTGTGCAGTGATGAGAAATAAATGTTGGTGGTTGTTAATAACTGTGATAAACGACCTCTGCTTCACTAAAATCCAACCTAATCTAATCATGTCACATGACAAATATCAGGCTGCTTTAAACAGGCTTTCCCTCTGCGCCTGCATTCCTCCCGCCTACCCTCTCTCTGTTTTCCTGGAACCTCACAATCTTTCTCTTTTCTTGTACGCGGAGCCTCAATCACTCCTTTATCTCATGTTTTTTGCTGTTTTTGGTTAGGACTCCTTCCTTTGTCTAAAGATAACTCAGTGGCTCTTCTCCCTCCTCCACACGCACACTGGGGGAGCGAGAGCGAGAGAGCGAGCAAGAGGGGTGGTAAAGGATGATTCTCACTCACTTCTCCCCACAGCCACATATTCATTTCTCCAGAGGGAGCTGGGTGCCAGCGTGGGCTCAGAAAACACAATCTAATGGAGCCATTAAAGAACTATTAACGCAGGGAAGTAATCTTTCACGACACGACATGTGCGAAAAGACGAAACCTGCTTGCAAACATCTTTATGACGACAAGAGCGCACCATCATATCTGGGTGGGAAAAAAATGAAATATGTAAAATAACAAATCTAGGGCAGATTTAATTTTGCTCTGACTGAAACAGCAAACTACATTTCAATAGCGCACAGAAAGAGTGTACATTTTGTCATGCTAATAACAGAACATAAGTACATATACAATTTTTTTTCTTAAAGGCAAAAGCGAAAGCAACTAAATCCAACTAAAGGGTAAATTAAAAGTCCCATTGTGACAAATATATCAGAAACACAATAATAATATGCTACTATACGACTGACTATATTTTTAAACCTCACTTTATATTAACTTTAGTTGATATTAGCTTGATATATTAGCTTCAGTTAATATTCATCATCATGATATTTATTTGTTGTCCTAGCACAAATGCACAAGGACATGACTAACAAGACAGCAAACATCTTTATATGCTTGTACACAAGCCTGTCATACAAACATACTTTTAACATCATGAAGCATGACAAAAGACAATCACAAATGTGTTTCAATAATGCTAGAAAATAATTTCAGCATCACTACTCCAGATTTCAGTGTCACATGATCCTTCAGAAATCATTCTAATATGATGATTTGCTACTCAAATATTGAAAACAAAAACCCCAAACTTTTGAATGGCAATGTACATCTTGGATAGTAGATTATATATAAATGTACCATACATTAGATACCACAGTCCCTTGAGAGTATCAGGCACTAGGACAATGTATTACACACACACATAATAAACTACAATAAAAGGGGCCTGAGGAAGGGGGTCCATGGAAATATTCATCTAACAGTACTGTAATGGTGGGAACGTAAACATTTCCCAGATAATATTTTACACACATTTAACACAGACTTTTTACAGTTTAAATGGGTCTTTACACATGAAAATGTATATAGGAGCCTTTATACTTAGGAAGGGTCTCTCACAAAGGGACAATCATGGAATCATGGTTTCCATGGTTATTGGATTTTTAGTAAATGTATTATAGTAACAAAGACACTTACATTCTTTAGACATGCCCACTTCCAGGCACTTCTGCAGTCGGCAGTACTGGCAGCGGTTTCGCGTGACCTTGTTGATGATACAGCTCTTCTCTCTGTGGCAGGTGTACACCATGTTCTTCTGAATGCTCCTTCGGAAAAAGCCCTGAGGAGATAAGCAAGCACGGCGGTTTACTATAGCTGGAAGATTTACAAATGTCACAAATGCAAGCAAATTAACACCAACCCCCAGAACCTCAAAAAGACAGAGGCAGAACAGTTATATAAAGTCACTAATGATTCACCAGATATTCATATATTCACATTATGCGCATCATCGCTATACACAAACATAAAAAACCGCGGCAATAGATACAGCTCTCTCTCTCACACACACATTTCTTGACATAATGGCAGGCTGAGCTTGGTTTAGATTTGGTAGTATTATGGCTGCTGGGTATTATCTTCCAGTTCAAGTGGCCAGAGGTTCCCATTGGCTAATACCCAGCAGAGCTTAACCCACATAGACTCAAGTGGAGGGATGCAAATCAGAGTTTCACATTATTCTTCTGATCTTAATTACTGCTTGGTCAGACTCTCGAGGACAGAAAGTCAGACCGAGGTCATGAACGTACACAGCAAAAGCAGGAAAGCTGCAGCTGAAGCCACATACGAGAGAGCAGATGTCAAACAGTGACTGTGTAGGCTTGTGCAAGGACTTTCAGCTGCTGTGCTGCAACCACAGCTCTCTGGCAGAAGATTAAACGGTGAAAGCTTCACTCGTGACCGCCGCTGGGCACGTGGGTATTAGTAGCGCTCTGTGCAAGATTCACTGACTGAGCCGAGCATGAACAGTATGTGGGTTCAATGCTTCAACAAACAGGGTGAAAACATTTTATAACAGATTGTTTCTGATCTAAAATATAATTGGATAAGCCACATTCACACGTTAATAGGGTACATAATACTAAAATTATAGCTGATACCAATGAGCAATCTTCAAACTATGGCTGATAACTGATAAATGGACACCCTTAAAATGCTATTTTAAGGAAAAAAAATGCTATTTATAAAAATATTATACATACATAGATTGCTAAAAGTTCTCTTTAAATTATTTTCCAAAGATAAACTTTAGCTGTTAAATGACAGGTAATCTAAAAGTAAAAACAGGGAAAATGAGTCAAAAATCATATATCCAAAACTTAACAATTAATAATATTGGCCGATAAGCTATACGTTGTGATATGTTTATTAAGAATAAGTGTTGATATTATTATCCATGCATGAACTGTATTCATCAGAGTATGCATTCTATATGCTACAGTTTTCAAAGCAAGCCTACAGCAAAAACATCATCCTCCCTCTCTGGTTTAAAAACAATAATCCCTAAGGCTTTTAGTGGAAAAGCCTTCAACATATCAGTCAGGGCACCCAGGGAAGCTTTTAGTGTGTGTGTGCTTTTGACAGGTCTGTCCAGCAGCTGCCATCTAAAAACACTATGTCATTTCGGCAGAAGTGTGTGTCCAAGGACATGTCCCGCATGCTGAAAGGACATGTCCCTCTCACACTCGGTCTCGGCTATGAAAAAGTAATAAAGGAAAAGGTGAGCATGGCAGATGTGTGACAGAACGTGTGCTCGAGTGAACGAACCGAAATGGTTTTCTAATGCGCTGCCCAGAGGCCTGAACTCCCTACATAGGAGCTCTCCTTCATTGGCCATGTTTTATTCATGCCAGCTCTAATCTTCTGGAGGTCATTGTTGGAGGTCATTGTGGTAGATGCAGATGAAACGCTTCAATCTGAACCAGTATTGGCAAGTCAGATGCTGCTGTAGACACACACTGTATGAAGTTGTATGCTGCTTCTTTCACCTTTTCCATCACAGTGTAACCATTTCAATTTAGCTGTACATTAAAGGAACATGCCAACGTTTTTTGAAATAGGGGTTACTCACCGTCTCCCCTACATTTAGATAGGTGGGGAAATGCATTTTTGTCTCAGAGCATGCATTGTCTTAGTCTGGCAGCACCACCGCTAACTTAGCTTAGCATAATGAATGGAATCTTTTGTTGCCGTCGTGCATGTCGTGAGTAAAAGTGATCCAAAAAAATTATAATTACTACTTGAGGCCTGTGTATTCACAAGAAGTACAAATAGCAATGCAGATTACGACTAGGCGATTTCCTAGGCAGATATTGACTTGGGACTATATTGGGGTGAAGCACAGGCGAAGCACTGCTACTTGGGTGCAGAGATATCACGCAACACCTGAAATCCCCCAACTTCCGTCAACATACCGGCGTGAATATTAGCTGGGTACTTTTCCTAGAGTAGACAGTGAATGGCGATGAACATGGCGGATTTTGTAAGAGAAGAAAAGCGTAACTTCTCAGACAGTCAAGATCCAGAACTATACCTCTACGAACCAGAGTTTTCAGAAGAGGAGCAGCATGCTTTGGAAATAGAACGACAGGAGGTGGAGATGCGTTCGCTCAACAGCCTGAGGACGTGAGGATGAGAGCCAACACGAACTGGTGGTGTGAGTGTGGGGGAACATGCCAACCTATGCCGACTGAAATAGAGTGTCTGTGCTGTGGTGAGTGGGACAAGGTACTGCCATCGATGACCAGGCTCAACGTGTCGGATCAAGATGAGCATGCCCGCAGTTGTGTCACAGCTACCTAACTTGCGTGATATCTCTGTAGCAGTACTTCCCCCGATATAGTCCCAAGTCAATATCTGCCTAGGAAATCACCTAGTCTTAATCTGCATTGCTATTTGTACTCGTTGTGAATACGCAGGCCACAAGTAAAATTTTTTTTAACATTTTTTTTTTTTAACACTTTTACTCACGACAGGCTATCCGGCAAAAAAGGATTCCATTTATTATGCTAAGCTAAGCTAGCGTCGACGTTGCCAGACTAAGACAATGCATGCACTGAGACAAAAATGCATTTGCCTACCTATCTAAATGTAGGGGAGACGGTGAATAACCCCCATTTCAAAAAACGTTGGCGTGTTCCTTTAAAAAAAAAAGAAAAAAAAAAAAAGAAAGAAAAGTTTGAATTTCAAACCTAGACCACTCACATAATAAAATACTGCAGAAACTTCTCACAACTGTAGCAATAGTATTTAAATTGACTTTAATTTTGCTAAATTGTTTTAATATAGCACATCCAAAGCATAAGAGCTCTACACTTTCTCACAAAACAGGTTTAGATCAATAGCAGCCAAATGTTTCATTAATCCTGGCCGACGGTACCCTTTGTACAAGTGACTGCTGTCTCACCTGGAGAGCTGATTCATTGATAACAAACCCATGACAAAAGTCACACCGATCCACAATCAAAAGGCCTCTTTTCCTCATCCTGCTTCACTCCCTCTGCTCTGTGCCGCTGTTGGTCGGGCCTGAAAGCCACAGGAATGAAGCTCAATATCATCACAAGGTGTGAAAAATGCTCTGGCAAGAAAGGGGCAGCTGGGTAATTCCACTGGATTAGGGGCTGCAGCAGTGGACCATTGAAACGAAGGCAAGCGGACAGAGACTGAAGCAATGAAGCAATGGCTGCTGAAAACTTAGCTTTGCCATAACACAAATAAATTAGATTTTAAAATATAATAAAATAGAAATGTTAGACTACTTTCAAAAATATTTTAAAATCTTACCGACCCCAAACTTTTGAACGGTAATGTAAATGTTTAAGTATAAAATATTTCAATTCAGTCAACACTGCTTCACTTCTCCAATGTAGTTATTCAAGAAAACACTAAATAAGAATGAATAAGAAGAGTGTTTTTTTCTTATTATTGACAAAATGATTGAAATTGTCAATGTTTGCTTGTATCAATTATCAGCCAGAGTAAAAGCAGACATGGAGATCTGTGATCCTAATCTCTCAGTGGGCATCACCTGACCTCTGCGAACCCTGGATTGAACCAGTGTTGACCTGCCGGGGAGATCCTGTGAGCGGAATGTGGCAGAGGAGGGCTGGAAGGAAACGGTTTGAGGTCTGCTGTGGCTCCTCTTGGCAGGAGAGCTAAGCCTCTTTAGTGTCTCCACTAATCCTGGACATGAGTATAAACCCCTAGGCGCACTGAGACAATGGAGGAGCAGCAGCCGTATATTTGTATCAAGTGTGTACTCTATTTCCAATGGATTTAGACTGAAGAGACCATGAGATCAAAATAAGGTCATCTGTTTGTTTGGTGTGAATTAGCAGTCGTGTGTATGATATCTATTTGTGCTTTGTAGCAGTGAAGATTTAAACTAACAGCTGCTTTTCCATCTCAGTGAGCTGCCTACCTAGGGAACATTTTTAGATGTGCTCCCGAAGTGAAGTTTGCCTCAAATGATAAACGGCAAAATTACCTCAGACTTCCCCAAAAATTTAAGGCAAAAATGCAAGCATCCTTTACACATTGAAATCCCATAATGAATTGCGACAAGCTCAGTGAAAAAAAGATGGGGGACGAAAAGGACAATTCAACAAAATGTGTGTCGTATGAGTTCAGCCAGATTTTTCAAACCCTAAAAACTCATTACAATCAGTGCGATATTCGTTTAAATGAGTACAAAGTTTTATTGCTCATAACTTCTGGAGAGAAACTGTGCAAACACTAGCCAAAGATGAAACTTTCTAGAGTGCCTGTGTTGGCACGCACTATCGAATGGAGTATACATTGAAAGGCTGTGCATCAGGCTGTACGCATAAGCTAATACGCATAAGCATTATCTCTTAAAAATTGAAGTGTACTTTGGGCTTAACTAGCATGCTAAGCAGCAGGCAGCTCACTAGGGTTTAGAGTCAGTCCGTCTCATCCACAGACGCCTATGGCCAGCGTGATGAATCCGATTTTCAAGCAGAAGGAACTGGATGAAATATTTTGAATGTTCTGATCCACAATCTGACTTGTGATGCAGCCTGAATCATAATCACACTGTGTTCATTCGTTGGCCAGACGAGACTGAGCCTGGTTTCTCCCAAGGTTTTTTTTCTCTATTTTGTAACCTGATGGGAGTTTGGGTTTCTTGCCACTGTCACCTTTGGCTTGCTTAGTTGGGGACACTTAATATCAGGGTACCCCAGGATCCTCCAACTTAAATTCAAGGCTTTAAGGCCTTTTTAATACAAGTTCAAATGAAATTCAATGCCAACTCCGTACCCATTCCGAAGTATGAGGGGAAAATGTCTAATCTATTCAACAATATGATTGATCTGACTGTACTGACACTATTGTATGAGAACTGAACTGGATGATGACACCACTGTTTTCTGCAGAACTGCTTTATAGCTGAACTGAAATCATTTCATAATTGATAGCTAAAAATGATATATTTTAGGGCTGCAACAACTAATCGATAATAATCAATTATGAAAATCCTTGTCAACGAATGTCATTATCGATTAGTTGGTCTGCTAACGTCACGGGGAGCGTTTACTGATGACGTCATTTTCATGACAACACAGTCAGACGTGAAATGGCAGAGAGTACCTACAAAGGGGCTGTTTACACCTGGCCACTTCATGCGTTCTCAGATCGGATAGCTATCTGATTTATCAAAACGATTCCATTTACACCTGGTCACATAAATGTGTTTTCGCTCCTCAATTCCCGCGTTATATGCAAATTTAATGGAGTTCACATCACGTCACCGAAAGCAACAGATATGTGCTGCATTTTTTTCATCATCAGCTAAAATCAAAATCAAAGACCGCAATAAGAGAGAGCTAGCCTGGCAAGCCAGACCTACATCAAGATGTTAGGTCTGGGAACTCACAATTGGCATACCTCCATCCGAGGGGTGGGATAAACGGTTGTCTTTCAATATCCCTCTGCACGCAATAGGACAGCGCTACAACCAACCAGAGCAATGGACGGCTGTGGCTGAGTGAGTCTCATGCGTTTTTCCACCAGCGGAGCTAGTTGATATATTAAACTTTTGCCGTATCCGGTCGTCAAAACTCCGAACACATCTTCCTTTTTTAAGAATGACTTAAGTGACGTTCTCTTAACTCCAAGTCCTCCAGAGTCGTGGCCAAAGCCTATTCGAAAGACCGCTGTTCGCCAGCAGCATCTTCTTTGTTTTCAAGTAGCAGAAGGAAATCACCTATGGAAATCACGCGGAACTGTCACAACTCTGCCGTCATTATGTTAAGCCCGCCCACCAACTCTATACACGATGTGATTGGCCTGACCAGAGTTTGGTTTTTCCAGCTCGAAAGCCAACGGAGAGTTGCTAGACCACACTGGCTGCAAAATAATTTTTGCTGCCGCTAGGGTGCGTCTAGATTTCTAGGCTAAGAGAGAGCGGCAACAGCACTGGTAAGATCATTTCGTTTCTTGACTTTTAATGATGATGATTGTGCGTTAAGCGTCTGCGACTTACTTTCACTTTGATTTGCGATAGTTTGCTCGTTGGCTTGATGAATAGAGTTTCTCATCTGCGGTAATGCGTGTTGTAGTAGCGTCGTCATATCTGGCTATAACATTAAATATAGCCTATAACACGCTCTCACATGTTTATTTTTTAGCATTTTTGGGAGAAATTTACATGTGGTTTCAACAACCAGATGCATTTACACTTGTCCAGTTTGGTCTGGAATGAGTCAGATCCGACCGGTTAATCGACATGTCAACACCGGTATCACCGGCGGGGGCTTTTAAATCGCTCATTTAAAGGCAAACGTAAAATGCGCGCGCATAATGGTGCGTTCGTGCGGAGCAGCACTGTTTTGTTATTGTACCCTGAATTGGCGCTAATTTGAAGATTAAACTTTTTTTTACATCGCTTATAAAAAGCTGGTGCGGCAGTGTGCACTTCACTTTCACTTTTAAATTAGCATCAATTCATCCTTCGCAGGGAGTTTGATTGACATGCGATCTGACCAATCAAAATCCACCATTTTTGTCCGACAAAGCAGTCAGGAGAGTTAGTAGATTAACGTCGGTGGATTTGAACTAGGCTTTAATTGAGGCAATCTGTCACGACACATTAAAAAGCCACAAAACGGTAGGCCTATTTTATGGTTTAATTTTCTTTGACTGACCACATTTGAAAGTTGAGACTTTGTTTCATATTAAATATTACCTGCTCGGGTCCTGTCTGTCAGCACGTTGTCAGTAAGCCTGTAGCGGCGCGTCAATGAAATAAAAAATAACGTCGACATCATATTTTTTTACCGACGCATCAATTTTTTAATTTTTATTTTTTTTGCACCGTTCCTGGCAGTACAGCTCGCCACACACACGTGGGAGACCGAAACATTGCAGAACTGAGGACGAAACAGCAACCTCTTCACAGAATTCCCAACAAAGCCATGCAAAAAGCCCCAAAGGAAAAAGTCCTAAAAAAACAGCTCGCACTAAATCGAAGGTATGGGTTATACTTCAAATTTAGACCCAAACGTAAAGGTGTCGTTATTTGCGCTCTTTGCCAAATGGAGGAGTTGACATCCCAAGTCTCCCGCATATTGATAGCGTCTCCCTGATGCCCGCAAATTAGTTCAAATCTCCCGGAATCTAGAGCTCGCGAGCTCCAAACCGTGTAGCACGCGCACAGCCGAGAGGGAGAGAGCGAGAGACCTTGCGTGTGTGCAAATGTGCGTGTGTGCCTTATGAAGCGCATGTAACCCCCCGCCATTTTACAGTGTAGATACTCTGTAAGAACCAGATCAAAATTGTTGTGCATTGAATGTGCACCCCTGCAAATTCCATGTTACAAAAAATAATCGTTCAGTTGGTTGTTAGATTAGTCGACTAATCGATAAAATAATCACCCGACTAATCGTTTAATTAATAATCGTTTACCCCAGCCCTAGTTGTCAGTGTCCTCTATTTTTCACTGTTTGAGAACATGTATTGAATCCGGAATCGCCCCCTAAACCCCCTAAACCCTGCGTGAAGAAGCCGTTTGCTGGAGATGTGTTAAAAGATAGCGGAGTGCATTCATGATTATTAGGCTACCGGTATAATAATCCTCCTGGCGCCGGGTCTGAGTGAGTAATTTACTCTCTTACCTTTGTTCTTTGATTAACATTAATGGCACTTTAAGACCAGCCGCTGCTGACAGAGACACGTTCTGACAAGCGTCCCATTTTCTCACAAATCTCTACGTTAATTTAAGCCTTTATTTAAGTCATTTAAGACCGCTCTTATGAGGACACTCGACAAAACAGACATTTTGGCATAATTTGTGTGCGTTATGTTTTGTTCATGCCCGAAAGAGAACTCGGTACTGACGCGAGTCTTTTCTGTGGGTCGTGTGTGTGTGTAATAGGCAGGACTTAACGGATACTGCGTAATATATACTGCGTATATTTTTAACGCTTTAAACTTTTTTTTTTTTTTTCGGTGCCGCGTGGACAAGTGATGAAACTGGTGTTGCAACTGAACACCGTGTAACACTATTGTAGCAAGCCTACTTGACAGAATTTAGTGTTGCTGAAACATTGAAATGCATCAAGAATCAAAACCAAATCAAATGAAGAGTGTTTAAAATAAGTCATTTATAAGTTCATTTAAAATAGGGTGCCACCTCTGAGGGTAACTTAGTTTTAACAGAAATGCAAAAAAAGGTCTCAAACACATTTCTGACTTGAGGACATAGAACTCAAACGCCTTTTGTTAATCTCAAAACAGACAAGGCTGTAGGGGCGAGAAGAGAGTGATGGGTGCTTTTTGAATGAAAAGACAAGTGCTGATATGTCCTCGTAACATTCAATAGCAGCGAGAAAGGGAGAAGATAACATGCAAATTTAATGAAGTTATGTTTATTTTCTCAGCGAGCACCGCTGTGTGTGCGCGTGCGCACATGCAGCTCTCCTCACACGCTCCCCTGCGGCTGCGCTCAGATAGGGGGGCTTTGTAACCATCACAGTTCAACTCTAAACCCCTGTGTTTCTTTCTCAGAGAGACACTGTGTAGATCCTAGAAATGTATGCACGACTAGTTTTCAATTATTAAGTAGCACAGAAATAAAAGGCTGGAATTCACTGCTGAGCCAATGCAAAACTTTTAGCAATACATCTCTCAAAAAACAACAGATATACTTTACTTCATATACCCGACTAGCCATTAGTTTGTGGTATTTGTTTGCAGATGCCACTTAGCTGATATTGGATGTCTTAGACAAATGTGACTTAAGTGTCCAAAACCATTTTAGGGCCACAGATCAATACTGCAAACCAAGATGGAATGGATTCTTACCTTGCACCCTTCACATGCGCTGACTCCATAGTGGTAGCCCGAGGACTTGTCCTGGCAGACGAAACAAGGCTTGTAGATCCGTGGGGGAGGAGGCGGAGAGGGTGGGCTGGGTACAATCTCCTCCGAGCTTGTGCTCTGGGTCTCCACAGCTATAGGGAACAGAGACAGCCTTTAGTTTGACTCAATGTGCCATAATTTCCTCACAAGGTTTATTAGGTTCATTTGGGGAAAAAAAAAAAAAAAAAAAAAACGTGTTTTATCTTTTAGCAACAGTCTGCAGAGACCTTCAACCTTCAAAAGATCCCTCCGCTCCCCAGGAAGGCTCAGTGAGGGAACACGCACGCAAGATGAGCAGCTAAGGTCATGCTTGTCAGGAGGACGTCTCCATTCCTGGTGCGAGCAGACAGATAGGCTGGTGCCACGCTCTCCTTAAACACTCTCTGCTTTCTTCCTGGTTTCAGTTGCCACCAACTGGGACAAGTGCCAGCCTTAATTAATAAAGTCATGACAGCCAGCCGGGGAGTGGAGGGAGAAACCGCACGCCGTGCTTGAGTGGAGGGGGCGGCCGAGCCACATGGCACTGTCACAGGGCTGCCATGACCAAGAACTCACGAAACAATGCAATTTAAATAGCAGAATATGAAGCGAACCCATGACAGAGTATGTCCTGCCCTCTCCACATGTCAAGGGCACAAAATGACAAGGACGCTGTATTTTGAATAGCAGAAATTCTTCACATCACTGATGTTACCCCTGTATGAATATGCCCACATGTAAATGATTGACTCTGCATGGCGGTGATAATAGCACCAGCATATTTTCAAACCATAAACGTACACAGACACATTTACGCCCCAACCCTCATGTGTCTCTACCCTGCCGCCCTCCTCTCCCGCTGCCTAACAAATGCCATGTCGTGGAGGAAAATAAGAGATAAGAGATACTGCTAGTGAAGGGAAGCAAGCTACTATGCAGGTGCAGTTCAGGTCTGTCAATAATCGGAGTTACACAAAGATTCAGGTGTTGTTTCAATAACCCCTAATAGATGTTGAAAAGGGCCAAATTTTAACATTAAGTGCACCTAAAAAAAAATGAAAAAGTTCAAAACTCATTTACTTTTTCACTCTCTAACCCTTTGTAATGTTTTTGCTACTGTACTTTTAAGATTTCTATATGATTTATGTTATGACTGACCTAACCTTCAGGTACAGGTGACTTAACTTTATTTAAAAGGTTTAAGCAGTTAATGTTGTAATGTCATCATAATAAAAAGTCCTGTTTTTATCAGAAATCATTTAAGCAGCCAATAGGCTTCACAATTGAAATAAAAGTATCTGTATAAAAGCCAATTCTGTCAACATTTAGGAGTCCACTAGCATACAACAAATGAGCAAATGTTTGGGGTTGGTAAGTAAAAAAATAAATAAAAAATAAATAAAAAATAAATAAATAAAAGATTAATAAATAAATTGAGAAATATTACAACTTTAAACTTATGTCTTATCTCTTGATTACGCAATCTGTAACAGCTATGTGGTAGACACAGACAGCAAGGTCTGCTTTACACTAATCCAGTGAGTCAGAAATCTAGTCAAACCTTAAACAGAAACAGTGTCTGCGCTGGGTGAGACTGTCTACCTACAGCACAGCCTCAACCTCACAAATGCAAATGCCTGAATGATGAGACAATTCCCTCTTTAACTATAAGAAAACTGGTGACACTAGCTCAACAGCGAGTCAAGTAGATATTGCACATCTTTGTCTATTTCGAGTGATATAGGAGAAAATGAGGCCTCACTTCTATCACACTTCACATGCACTGTTGCTGAGCCAGTGGGCAACCGTCTGCATCTATTTCCTGTGTTCAGAAAAAGCAGTCAAAGCTAAAAATACCCAACCTGGCACCATCACTGAGTCAGATGAGGATGTCGAGTTCTTATCTCTTTCCACACACATACAGCAAACGTAAACATGCTTCCTAACACACGATCAAACGCTAACACAACCGACTTCAATGCAGTGTGTTGAGAGATGCTGAAGGGTTTTATTTAAATGTGTGAAGGAAAAAAAAAAAGTGCCATGAAAGGAAATTTTATGGAGAATTACAAATTTATACCCCAAATATACAGACTACACCTTCTCACTAATGCTTTTACATGACATTTCCAGTTAATCACAGGATAAAAATAAACACATTTTACAGGAATGACATGCACAGAGATCCATCTCTTGCACAAAGATCCATCTCTTGCCTATAAGAAATGAGCAAGTGCTGATAATATAAAAACAGCCAAATATCTGCCAATATATTGGTCGACCACAAATGGGAACCATAGAAACAAAGTAATTTGGGAGAAAACAGCAGCAATGTAACAAAGCTTAGAATTTTTAATTATTGTCCTTTAAATGCAACTATTTTGCCTTTCAAAAAGGAGAAACAAAAATGTTTTCATTTGAAATTTCTATATAAATTGTATCTATATTTCTCTGAATCTGTACAAAGTTTAACCAAAGGTCTTAGTCAATGAGCGCAAGTTCACATCCTTTTTTTTTTTGCACAGTGGCATCTCAGTGCAAAACATTCACAGATGGTACTTCAGTTTGTATTTTCACACAAAGAGAGAACAGGAAGTGAGAAAAACTACCGGCTGGCATCACACATCCTGCTCTCATGAACGCTAGAGCTTCGAGAAGGTAAGACCGTTATTAGATGTCAAAGAATTAATTTCTCTCCCACAATTATCCTCACTGTTGCACTTGTTCCCTTTCACCAAATCTCACTCGCTTTTTGTATGCCATTCACTCGTTCCCTAGAGCGCCGTCTGACCTCTTTCTGCTGCACAGCTCTGATATGAGTGGCACATTTTCCATAACAGGGACAGAGCTCAGCGCAGATCCAGGACAATGTCATGAGAACTGCCCTTCTGACAGCAGACACTCCAGCGGTGGGCAAAATTATGCCTTCATCTTCTCTTGCCCACACCACAGTTTCTCAATCTTCCTTTAAACTTGATCTGATTAATAATAAATAGCACAAATTAAAAATTGAACTGCTGAACTGAACAGAGAAATCCCCGCTCTAATATAAGTGAAAGTTTGAGTGTTGGAAGCTGCTTTTCTGAACCCGAATAACCCTGAATAAGCGCAGAACTGGTAGCATGAGCGGCTTCCTGTGAAGCTGTGATCAGGTGGCATGCTTGAATCACGCACTCTGTTGCATCTCTGAGATGATGCCTCTTAGTTATGGCTGTTGAGTTGGCCTTTAGCTCTAGAGAACAACCTTGCGCTGAAATCAGGTTTAATTATGCCCAGAGGTTCGACCCAGGGTAACCTTACATTAAACGCTGTGAAGCTTTAGAAACAGGTTGGCTTCATCACCTGTCTGAGACGCCCCTCGTGTACACGGAAAACATCAGTTATCAAGGTGTTCTTTAGCTGTTTGACAACCCCACGTACTTCCATGGTTAAATCCCACATTAAAACTGCCAACACATAGGCTCTGTTCCAAAACCTTGCAAGCTGGCAACCTAGATGGTTGAATCAAGTATGCAGTCTTTTAAAACACTTTGTTTTTAGTTACAATTTAAGGCAGCAACGTATGCATTCTTCACAAAAGAGGCAATCCCAGAATGCATTGAAACTATGTAGAGGCAGCTCTCTAGGTTTTGGAGCACAAGTATCATTCTCAATAATCTTAATCATTCTTATTTTGTGAGGGTCTAAAATCCCAAGAGGCCAACAATGTCATCTTAAAATCACAAGAACTTGATTTTTTTTTTTTTTAAACAAAAGAGAATAAGAAAAGTAATAATGGCATTAATGGCAGCCTGCACAAGCAGCTTGCATTGACGTTCTGTCAATGTGAAGGAGAGAAAGATGGTTCTTGTATCTCAGTTTTCCCCAGAGATTGTTAAACTCAATGATCTGCACTGACCCGTCTATTAATAAAATACAAATCACCAAAGAGCAAATACACAGTGCAAAACAAACTTTGAAAACTTGTACATTATAAAAATAATACAAAAAAAATATATATATTAAAAAAAGTATAGGCTACCACAAACATTTTATATTGCATCCTTTATTACATCATTTTATATCAAGAGCAAAAACATTAATAACCATCCTTAATGCTCCATTTTAAAATAAACTATAAAAATGCATGCTTTTTGTATACATCTGTATAGATCATTGTATAATTTGTTTATCACTATATCTTAAGGCAGAGGTGCACAAACTTTTTACTATGAAGGGCCGTTGGCTGAAAGTAAATGTTGCATTACATAATTTTTTTAAATCTTATTCACTTATATTTTCTATAATCATAAAACAAATGTTAAAGTTAGAAATAAAGATATGCTTAAATGGCATGTTTCCCCCTCCCCATTTCCCGCCCTTTTGTGATACGACCGGCCAAATTAATCTGTGTTAGAGGTTTTCCATCCCACTGTTGCCTTTGATTTATTTGATTTTTTTTGTGTGCGTGTAAAATTCAAAGATAAATTAAGTGCAAACTTGAAAAAAACTTTACACAAATCAATCAATGCACATACTATATTACACTACCATATTCCCACATGTATATGTAGGCTATATTATTTCACTTAGATGTACAGGACTAGCATATAGGCTACTGACATTTCACAGGACATGTCAAAACAAGCTACAGTCAGCAACTGGAGCGCTCTGCAGTAGACCACGTTTAGGCAGACAATAATGTGACTGCACACAGAGTGCGCAAAATATTGTAGTGTGAATGTCTTTTGAGCTTGTGGGTGTGTGTCTAAGTGTGAAAAATAGAGGAAAGACTTTGAGTCATGTGTGAGAGAGCAAGAAAGATAGAGAGCGTGTGTGAGAAAGAGAGAGGAAAAATAGGGCAGAGCATGAAAGGAAAACGCTGCATACCTCTCAGCGTTGGCGGTAGCTCTCTGGGGGAAAGCGGATCCTGGTACAACTATTAAGCCTCCCTATACTTACCCGACACAAACTCAAAAAATGAGCTCCATTTCTTTGTTTTATTCAAAGTTAACCCAGTAAGAGGGGGATGGATTAAAAAAAAATGAATCAAGGCCTCATCATTACCAACACCATTATGGTAATGGGACAATGCTGCTGGGCACAGAGCGATAGAGACACACAAGAGAAAAATGAGGGAGCGTGCAGAATGAAAAGCACACTCTCATGTGAGACTACGATGTAGGTCACTTTGCACCAGAGTGCCAGTGAGTCACAGGCTTGGATCAGTAGCTCAGTCCCGTGACTCATCCCTTTAAGCTCTGCCTCTTCTCTGCTATTGGTCAATGAGGACATGACAGGCTGCCTTTTTTCCCCAATAGTCGCATATTTTAGTTGGGGAAGTGGTGAAATAGTTTACTCCTACCCCTTGTGCTGGTATCTAGTCTCACAGGTTTTTATATATGTAACACAAGACAGAAATGTGCTTTACATACACTACTGGTCAAAAGTTTTAGATCGGTATGATTTTTAATGTTTTTAAAAGTCTCTTCTGCTCACCAAGGCTGCATTTATTCGATGATAAAAAAAACCCAGTAATATTGTGAAATATTATGACAATTTAAAATGACTTTTCTATTTTAATATATTTTAAAATGTAATTTATTCCTCTGATAAAAGCTGAATTTTCAGCATCATTACTCGAGTCTTCAGTGTCACAGGATCCTTCAGAAATCATTCTAATATGATGATTTTATGCTCAAAAATATTCATTATTATTTTCAATGTTGAAGACAGTGTTGTACATTTTTTTTCAGAATTCTTTGATGAATAGAAAGTTCAAAAGAACAGCATTTAATTTAAAATAGAATCTTTTCTAACATTATAAATGTCTTTACTGTAACTTTTGATAAATTTAACTCATCCTTGATGAATAAAAGTATTGATTTCTTTTATTTCTTTCCCCCAAAATAAAATAAGATTTCTTACAAACCCCAAACCTTTGATAATATATATAAATATATACTGCTGGATGGTCAATTAACATTTTGCAACACAGTCATGACTTAACCTGCAAACGTCTTCAGAGAAACTTAAGCCCCTTTCACACAAAGATTCCGGAAAATACACGGATAAAGTGACCTGGGATTAGGGCTGCTCGATTATGGAAAAAATCATAATCACGATTATTTTGGTCAGTATTGAAATCACGATTACGTAACACGATTATTTCACATGACTTTGGGAACGTGTTGCATTTATTAAACTTTGAACATTTATTGAACATCTTCAACTATTAAACAGACCTGCAAACTCACAAGTGGTGAAAAAGGTGACATGTTTACAAAGTAATTTGTTGTAGGGGGTCACCAGGGCGTTATTTGCCTTTATAAAAGGACAATTTATTAAACCTTACTAAATATGTGTTTTATGTCAAATTCTTACATTTGATCAAATTCAGTTTTAATAAAAAGGGCTGTTATCAATCAAATTAATTTACACTGCAAAATTACAACTGTAAAAATATGAGATTAATGTTTAAACAAATAATAAAATAAAATCAATGACCTTTAAACAATAAATCAATAGGTGGCGACAAGTGACCGTCTTAATAAATGAATCATTGAGTCATTCATCAAAACGATTCGTTCAAAATAATGAATCATTCAGTAACAAAACAGCACTTATTGTTGCTTTTTTGGTAATATTTTCGTCAGTGAAATAGAACAAAACCAGTCAATATTGTGTCTAAAATGTAAGTTACTACATATAAACTAGGCTACTTGTTTATTAAACTATAAATTCAATGTAACATTTGCAATCGCGATATTATAGAACAGCCCTTAGTCGTGTTATGTTACTTAACTATATCATGTATTATAAATAAAAACCCTCAACATTTATACCTCAGTATGTTTCTTCTGTGCTGTTAGGCTCTTTTTTTTTTTTTTTTTTTTTTCACTAATGTCTCTCACAAATACAGGCAGCGCGGTGACCAGAAACTATCCATTACCAATCTCTGTTTACACTGACTGTATGAGATCAAAACCATCTCGCGTTTCGATCGGTCGGGCAAGTAAAACTTTCAATTGAAACTTAAAAATCCCCTTTTCCCGGACAAGCAGACAAGTGTTAATGTCGCCGTGTTTATTCTCGATGTGTTTTGTGCTGTAAAGCGGAACAGATGATCAGGTCACGTGCGCTCGCGCTGGCGTTCGCTTGAACTGAGGCGCTACAGTGATCGAGCAGAAGAGATTGCGACAGCTCGAGAGACGTCTATGGTCTCACTCCAGTCTATATTAAATTAGCCAATTGTTATTGTGAAGTTTATTGTACTTGCAATTTATGACTGTATACTATAGGCTGAGAGAGTTTCTGGCTTCGGGAGGGGCGGGTGTGCGCATGCGCGAGTCATTCAGAACACAAGACAAAATAAGAGTGTTCTTGCAAAACAGAACATGGCAAAATAATCGTTTTTACTCGATTGTACTATTTTGGAGATCGTTGGGAGCCAAAATCGAAATTCGATTAATTGCACAGCCCTACTTGGGATTTGACCCGGGTTCGTTTGATTTTGGTTCATTCACACTGCCAGTGATTTTCCGGAATCAGAGAGTGCGTTCACACACAACCCGTAATAATCCCGTAAAGACACGTGACATCGATGTGACGAGTAAAGTCTCAGCAGCGTCTATAGTTTGCTTATGAGCTGCGATTTCTCTCTCGACAAACCACGCTTGTGCATTTTTTTCTCGGATTCAATCATAAACTAATGATCCCGGCTTCAGCGCCATCATTACGACACGGCATTGATTACGGCTTTTGTTCACACAGCGCGCGTTCCGGGACTGAACACGGCAATGTTACTAGGTCCCCAACCCGGCATCGATCCCGGCATCAATCCCGGGTCGTGTTTGCATTCACACAGAAGGTGTTCTGGCAATTTCCCGGGATCAACGCGCCATGTGAAAGGGACTATAGATGGATAACATTTTTTTAAAGCAAGGTACTGAGCAGCTCCCAGGCACTAGACTATAAGCAAAGATCTCATGCTCCGATTCATGAGTCATTGTTTACACAGCACACAATAGGTCATGGGAACAGCATTTGCCCACAAACCAGTACTGTTGTTCAAGTAATAAAGTCTTCTCTAATCTTCACTGTATAAAATGTCTTTCATTGAGCTACTGAACGCTCAGAGTAATTCAAACTTCTCTCATCTCAAACACATGCTCTTTGTGTGGATTTCAGTCGGCTGGTGAATGGACTGCATCACAGGGACGTTTACAGTCCGTTTATGTTTGAAGTCAAAATAGTCATATGCGTTTGATCTGTCAAAAAAAGTGTTGACTGGACAATAAGCAGAATGTGATAATTTTAAAATGACATTTGACTAATTATTATTATTTTTTTTTTTACTTTTACCAACACAAAAATGTAATATTTCATGTTTAAATTCGACCAAACTCATTTGTTTTAATGAATGTTAATGGAGAGGCTTCACTACATTGAACAAACTGCTTTTATGGGAAAACAGGTTTAATGAATTGACAGCCCATCAGCTAATCAAGTCACCTTTATACAATACAGATTGTTTTAAAGCAGCTTTACTGTGATAGCAGGAAAATAATGAATTTTTTTCAGCTGTTGTACAGTTTAAGTCAGTCCAGTGTTGATTCAGTTCTGCTGAAAAGATCAATTATTAAATTAGTTAATTTCATCTATAAAAGCAGTTCTGCAAAAAAAAAAAAAAAGAAAAGAAAATCATCCAGCTCAGTTTAGTTCTCTTACAACAGCGTCAGGCCCATCTGCACTTTTTTGGAATTGCACTCTCATGCTTATTTGCCCTGTTTATTAAACCTGGCCCTTAGATTTTACACCAAAAAAAAACCCATGCTATTTTATAAGAGAAGTTACTGACAATTGCGCAAAAGGTATGATTCAGTTTACGGCACTTCTCATTCATTTCTATGGTATCCACAAACGGTGATTCACTAGGCCATCCTTAAAAATATTTTGGTTTGCAGTAACAGCCAAAAAAAAAAAAAAAAGGTCTATGTATATTTTTTTCAAGATTCAATTTAAAAAAAAAAAAGAAAAAAAAAAAAGAAAAAAAAAAGGTACAATTTTGGTCATAGGGATTACGTAGGTATGAATTTAAACAATTTTGCATATTGTGACGTCACTGACTGGGTCTTCAAACCGTGCCTTCGGGCGCACCATTGCAAACCTCATTCTGATGCAGGTTATATAGACCACAAATAATTTGACAAACAGGAGTGCAACATTCAGTGATTGAAATTAACACCCTCCAACCCGCCAAATAAGGGTAAAAAATTGACTTTAGCGGGCAATCAAATCACTGGCCAATTTGGCATGTTTCTATGTTTACTCACTTTGCTGGGGAAGTTCGTGTAAGCCAAATCTGTGCGGATTTAGCGCAAATACGTGTCCTCATGATATATTAAACACAGCATATTGCGCAGAATCTGCACATTTCTGGCTTACTTGAACACACACGTCACTAAGCAACAAATAACGGCGTGCTTGTTCACTTGCATTGAAGTAATAGCGAATTTTAAAAAGCATTTAGTTTTAGAAAAACAAAAAAAACGGTCGATCTTAACGCAAGTTTACAACCGGCAAGTCGGTCGGACTAAAAGAAGAGAGAAAAAAAAGATTTGGGTCGGTCCTAAATTGACAGGCACCGGTAACGAAAAAAACAAAAAACAATACCCAACCCTAATCGTGAGCGGTTATTTCGATGAATCTCTAGTTAGAACAGGTCGAAATAAAACAAATCACAGTCTGGAGTCACATTCCAGTTAAAGTGTGTATAGCTGTCATTACTATAGCTATAATTGCAGCTGTATAAGCGATTATGGAATCCCAAAAATTATTTAGAAAAATGTTGCTAAAAATAACATGTATTTTTGTGGTAGGGACAGTATAAATATTGGCATGGAAAATACTAATTTGTACTACTATCCCAATTGGTCCAACAGGTAAAAAAAAAAAAAAAAAAAAAACACTACTGCACCCTGGATTGGTATTTATATCCAAAATAGTGACATCATAAAATGTATTAAAGTAGCCTTCACAAATTGCATGTTTTTCATGTCCTGCATAAGATGGATTTGACAAAAATAGCAGAGATAGGTATTTAACATCCATTGCCCCATATCATCATTCATTTTGACAGTATAGATGTAACACATAATCAGTGACAGCCTCACTCCTATAAATACAGCAGCGAATGGCTGATTTGAGGTCCAGCGTTGCTAGCGAGCCCACGGTGGAGTGTAACAGCACAGAGAAGCAGTGTCTTTTCATCACGGCAGCTGAAGTCAGCAGGGTGAAGCGTGAAAGCTTGTCAGGGCTCTTTGTGGTCAAAACCAAGAGGTAGCAATTTTCCAATTAAGCCACATTTTTATGGGTTCCTTGGACAGCAGAGGGAAAAGGAAAGCCCTGAAAACAAATAAATAAGTGTGGTGCAGCACGTGGAGACAAGATTAGCATTTCCCAAAGAGCCTTATTACAGTTACGTCTCAAGACACGGGACTGCCTCCCTAAACCAGGCAAATAAAATACAAAGGCAGGCAAAGAGGGAAGGGATTTAATTAGATCAAGGTCAGTAATGAGATTAGCTTTTCGCAAAAATCTTCATGGGCGGAGTTACGTGCAGGATCCCTGTTAAAAACTGTATAGGAATCAGGATCTTGAAGGCTTACAGTTTGTCTCCAAATAGCTTGCTTAGAGTTGGCCTTCCAGATACCGATCCAATTACATCCCACTGCACCCTGCACATCTCAACCAACCCTGAACTAGGCTGTCACGCGAGCCCCAAAGCCCAGAGAATGGTTTATACGATGACAGGCGTGCTTAGCATATTGTGGACTTACAAAAGGACCTAGTGAAGGGGGCCGGCTCAGTCATAGCTGAGGGAACCCCTGATCTGCCACTAATAGCTGCTGACCTACATTCATCTGCAACAGCCCATGCCTCAGAGAATGCATAGAGAGTGACTCCAAATAAAAGAGGGGCTGTGAGACTGTTAGCACCAGTTAAGTACTTTTCTTACACTGACTATAAAGCCAACAGCCTCTTAAACCTCAGCAAGGCCTGAGCATGTCTACGTCAGAGAGAAAGAAAATAAACTATGGATGGAGAAAAACAGAAAGATAAATAAAAGCAACAAGCTTTATTAAAATTATTTTAATAGCTCCAGTAACCAAAGAAAGCTGCTAATCTTGGTGGTTTGCTGCTTCTAGGGATGCACGATTTTGGTAAAAAAATAAATTGACATTTTTCTGATCATTTTGATTGCAATTTAAAGAATTAAAAAACTTTTGCTGTGCCAATACATGTACTACTATAGGGTTACAGTTAGTATTTGGTTTAGGGTTAGTTGCTTGTAATTAAGCATAAGATGCAATGCACTGCTATTATTATATTGAGTAGGCTAAATGTACTGTACCATAGATTATAACTAATAGGGCGTTTTCACACCTGAAAGTCCGCACCAAGGTCCGAACCAAAGTTCACGTTTTGATACATTTTATACTTTCAGAAAGTTTTGGTTTGGTTTCACACTGCAATTATGCGAGCGCACTAAAGAACTTTACGTGACATACTTGCGTCCTGTCGTCATCATCTATGTGGGCTGCATCTTGACATTGATTGTTTTGTAAATGGACGTGCGTCTGACGTCAGCGTGTTGTCAATTCGGCGGGTAACTTTAACAACATGAATGAACAGACGCATATCGTTGCAACTGTATTGTTATTTTTATGGCATAATTACCTGCAGCACCAACTATACACAAGGCTAGTTCAAATTCGCCAAATGAACGTCCTCGTCCAGGGTCCGAAATTAACTTTTTGTCTCACCTGCCACGGGGACTGGTAGATGAAAAAATCCACCAGCCAAGCATATTTTTTACCGGCCAAAATAATACAGCCTTTTTGTGTCACATATACATGAATTTATATATAGGCTATATTAAAACATTTTTGTCATATTTCTGGTCTATTATTTTTCCATTTTTACTTTTATTTACACACATATTACACAATTTACACACATTAAAATTATATTTTTGTGGTGGTGCCTATATGAAAATAGTTCTGTACAAATTAAAAGTATTAATTGTATATTTAATAAAATATATGCAATAATAATATATTATAATTATTTCAAAAAGATATTTAGTTTTACTCTGCCTATTTTTTTTTACTCCATTTACTCTGATATTTCCAGTCCTTCAGTTACTGATCGGATCAGTTTTAAAATGAAATTAAAATGAATCGGTTCAAATGAGTCATTAGTTCGCGAATTGGACGTGTCATTATCGGATGTGTTCGCGTTGTGTGATTATCCCGGCAGCTAGGACATGCCACAAGATTTGTGGCAACACAGAAAACATTTAATCACCGGATAGGTTTTTTCGTTTATTTAAAGTGTGGTTTATGTCAGCTGAATGTGCAGAACGCTTCAGAGAAGATAAGGTATTTTAGCACAATTCACATCCAGCGGTAATTCAGGAAAAAATATATCCGAATGCTCCACATGAAACTATGGTCTTCCGACCTTTTACCATCGAGTCGATTTATTTAGATTAATGTGTGACAAGGAGAGAGAGCAAGACAGCACTAAGAGAAAGAGTACGTGCGCGTGAACTCTCTCTGCTCGTGCTTCAGTTGCGCCCTGTCACACGCACTACTGTCGTCTACATTACTCGCAGATTAAATAAGACTATGGCGGGACAAAAAATTCGCTTTGGAGCAGGAGCATCGATAAGAGGACTCGTTAACGTTAACTCATTACATTACTATTTTGGTATGAACATTCACCCGCCAGTGGGGCGGGGATCGCCTTTTGAGATTTACTCGCCAAACCGAAAATCTACCCGCATTTGGCGCTTGGCGGGTGTTAATTTCGGACCCTGTCCTCCATTTTTCCTGCCACCTTCTGTTTTTTTCGGCTAAGCGCTTTCTGCCGCACTGTTTTGGAGCCTTTCATATTATAATACTTTTGTGCAATGAAAGATAGGGATGGGATTTGAAAACCGGTTCCACTCGAGAACCAGTTCTAAGTTTTACGAACCATTGATATTGTATGCCCTCGACGTTAACGATTCTTCTTATCGATGCTCCTGCTCCGAGTCCCAGCCATAATATACAGACCGTGAACTCACAACTTTCCCTTTTGTCCTTTATCGGGCACCATAGCGCGACGTCCTATACGCATCTGTGCATCATGTCAAAGCGATTTGAGCAGAGAAGGTGAACATGGAGTGGAAAAGACGGTCTAAAGCTTGGCTTTATTTTACTAAACGAGACAAATTATGCTGTTTCCTGTTTGCAATAACATGGTTTTTCCTGGATGGAAATTTTTTTAGCGCCCACCAAAGCAAATTTTTGTCCCGCCAAAGTCTTATTTGATCGGTGAGTAATGAACTACTGCGCTTGTGACAGGGCACGTTTAACTGAAAGAACGAGCAGAGAGAGAGAGAGAGACCCGGTCGTGCGCGCGCACTCACTTCGGAGCAAGGGGAAAGTGTAAACAAGACTTCACCATCTCCACACTAATCGCTGTCTTGCTCTCTCTCCCTCACACATACTAACCAAAATAAATCGATACGATGTTAAAAGATCGGAAGACCAAAGTTTCATGTGGAGCATTCGGAGATTTTGTTTTCCTGAATTGCCGCTGGGTGCTAAAATAAGTTACCTTATCTTCTCTGAAAAGCGTTCCGCATATTCAGCTGACATAAAACAACCCTTTAAATAAACGAAAAAAAAAAAAAAAAACGATCCAGTGATGAAATGTTTTCTTTGTGGACACAAATCTTGTGGGATGTCCATGTCTAACTGCTGGGATAATCACACAACGCGCATGACACGTCCAATTCGCGAACTAATGACTAATTTGAACAGATTAATTTAATGAATGGTTAAAACGACTGATCTTTCCAACACTGAACTCACCATACGTCTGAATCGGTGTATAACTAATCAGTAACACTTTACAATAAGGTTCCATTTATTACATAAAAAGTACAGTTTGCTTACTCAAGGGTAAGCTTTAAAACTTAAAAAAAAACTTTTTTTTTTTTTTGGCTGAAAAAGCATGACTATTTTCCACACAGTGCTATCAGGAATCGATAAGAGAATCGTTATAGAATCGGATCGATAAGCAGAATCGTCAGTGGCATTGATATTGATAAAATCGTATCAATTCCCATCCCTAATGAAAGATTATTAATAGCCTTTCTTGTTCTGTCCTATCTATCATATGTTGCTGCCTCAAACTGCTCCACTATACATTTAAAAGATGTCTTAATTTTATAGTGTATATAGTATATATGTTTTTCATGAATGTATGTTACAACAATGCAAAGAGCAATATGTAACGTTTCATCACATTTAGTGCTACAGGGCGATTCCATGCAAATGTCAACCTTGCCATGAAAAAATACAGTTATTATCAAAATATCAAAACCCTTTCTGGTGTCCATTTGGGTCTGTATTTTATTGTATTGATGTGCGGTCATGTAAATTAAGGAAATTTCTGTGTTTATTCACCTCAGATAAGGTGTGCACAGATACTAAAATTGCTTTTTCAAACAAACATATTTCATGCTTTAAAAAGAGGGGTCAAAGACTCATTTTTTTATACTTTATGCTGACAGTAAGCATTTTGCAGAAAGATGGGAGCATGACTGAGATATAAATACACCCACTTTGTTATAACTGCATTGCCCTTTAAATTTATAAAGGCTATATTTAGGAAGTCACGACGCTTCAGTGCTGTGTCACGTCCGTAACGATTTAAAGAATAAGTTTATATTGTATAATAATTATTATTACAATTAATTTGAAAATTTATGTACAAAGCCAAAATATGTCCATTCTAGTTATGATTGACAATTCATCTCACTTATTTGCTCTAAACAACCTAATTATGCGTTACGGACGTGACTGTTACGGACGCTTCATATTAAATCATGCATGATTTGACCAGCGCATATTTGTTGAATGAATTAATTTATTTATTTCGAGCAATATAATGACACATAACAAAGGAAATCAAGAAGCATTCTGATTAAATCAATACGAAAAGATAAATTCATCAACTTTACAACATAAATCGATCTATATGCTTGAAATGGAGTGGGAAGAAATCAAACTTATTTAAACCCACCTCGGTCTTTCAACATGTTCAACGTGTTGTTACTGTTAAAAAACCCCGCATATATATTAAATTGATCTCTATTACTGTACATCAGAACATTTTAGAAATAAATTAATACCAGTACCATAATGTTAAGCATTATTACAGTCTCTGAGAGCGAGAGAAATATGAGACGCGCCTTTACTCACTTTCTTTCCCGGGCGCGCCCTCTGTGGTCAAGAGTTATTTCTGTGGTGATTTGTAGATCTGCGATTTCTGGACAACATCAGTAATTGGTAAGTAATTTGATATCTATGGCTAATTATATCTATATCTATTGATATAATTTGATATCTATGATATCTATTTGATATCTAAACCGGCGATCTCGACTCCGGAGAATATCGATATGATAAAAATACAAAATAGCTGCTGATGTTTCTTAGCAATTCCGTATCTTTCGGGGTCTAAGTTATAGTTAACACCACATTATAAAGCAATATCATGTCCGAATTGAGTTTTGCCCACGCTGCATTTTAGCAGCATGAGAGATATGCGTGAACGGAGGTTAATCTAGCCTATAACAAAGTGATTTCAGTTTAAATTTGATTAATTGTGCAGCCTAACCTTACTGATGTCTCAGATGTTTGTTGTTTTAAATACCCAACAGAGACACACAAATAGGTCTCTGTTCAAGCATTTTCTCTGATTTTTCAGCGTCTGCCAAGTGTTGATTTCAGAACTGTCACGTCCATAACGAAAATAAGTCACGTCCGTAACAACGTTTTTTCCTCATAAATGAAAAAATGAAAAGTAAAATAAAATAAATAATTTATGTTCTATAGAGAGCCAACACTCATCCCTTCGGTTGGTATTATTTATTTTGGCTTGTGCATTTTAATTCGCAGAATTTCTACAAAGTATGTTGTCTCCCACAAACTCACGTCTTTTTTTGTCACGTCCGTAACGCACGTGTATTTCCCTCATATTAAATATAAAACGCATGTGTAGACTGATATTTTTCTATTGTCTGGACTCCTTTATTAAGGTAGTATGGACATATGAACAGACGTTTAAATCTATTGGTATTAAATGCATTTTCTGAGAATTTATATTTTACATTTTGACTGCAAATGTCACGTCCATAACGCTGGAATTGGCCTACACTTATTGTCTCTTATTTGTTCCCCACTAAATGTTTTTTTTTTCACTATATGTTCCTATTTTATACAATTATTGTGCACTCGTGATTTTTCACTCGTGATTTGTGTTAAGTGAAGTGATTTCTCGTAGGTTATTTATTTTGTTTTATATAATGAGGTGGTGCACTAGGCATATGTTTTCCTTGATTGGTTTTCCCTGAAGAGTTATACGTTGTTGAAAAAAGTGACGCACGTTCGTTGTGTTTCACCGTGTAATGAGTTCCGTGTCTTTATTAAAATCAACATTAATGATTTATCTCTCAGCCACCCACTAGCTATTAATTGTAGTGTTATTTTTTATTACTTGGCCCGCTCAAGCTGCTTATTATCTGCGGATATAACCACATCACAATGAATTTTGTGTGTTCAAAATCAGGGCTCGAAGTTCATTTCTGAGCCCTTAAAGCTCATCACAAGTGGTTCACGTGTAAAAGAACAGTGCCACACTTCACCAGGGCTCGCAAAATCGCTAGCCTGACGTCCCGGGGCTATTGTGTTTTCAAGTCGGGCTACCAAAATGCATAACCGGCCTGCCCGACGGGCTATCTGAAATAGTGTAATCAAATTGCTCCCTTTATTCACTTTATTGACTAGTTATTTTAAGGAAAAATTATGACTGCGCAAGTTTTTGATCATGCTGATTTATCCGAAGCGCAATTACTCATGAATCTCCCTGCCTGTTTTAAGAGAAACACATGATCAGTGGCGTAAGTTTTTTTTTTTAAAAGTGGGTGGGACAGGTGTGTGGGTGGGTTGTTGCTAATACAATGCAAAATCAGATATGTACAATAACAATTTTAGAAAAAAAATAACATTACGATGTCTAGAAATCAATTTCAATAGTAACGTTACATTGGGTTTAATTAGTCTTTTAATGAGATCTACTAATATTGTTAATGGCGAGAATTTTCACGTGAATAAATGCATAGATCAGCTATTTTACTTGTTTACCTTAATGGTCTTGTGGTTAAAACATTTGCAAAGCGTGTCAGAGGTTCTGGGTTCTAATCCGCACCATAGACTATAAAAAAAAAAGACGTATAGATTTTTTTTTTTTTCTCATCAAAACCAAATATGTTCATCAGTGGTTACAGTCTATCAAGCAGGGACAAGTTTGTGTGCATTTTGTTTTGTGATTTCACCGGAACGAATATAGATTCGTCTCCGTAACGGCGATAGATTGAAGCGCATGTCCGAGTGAAGACTGCGCGAGCCACAAGAGAACACTGTATCATGCAACTGATCGCAGCGGCAACGAGCACTCAGCTTGAGTTCAAAAACAACACATTTTAGCACTAGATTGTCACTTATTTAATAACGAACTAAATTAATGCTCTGCTAGTTAACTGCTGATTATCTATTTATTTGTATTAGGACCATCCGTGCATCGAAATATTTCACAAAGTGGTGGGGGACAATATCGACCCCGAGAAAAAGTGGTGGGGACATGTCCCACCCATAAATTACGTCTATGCATAAAAATGAAAGCTCCACTTTGGCATGAATGCTTTACTTTGCGTGTCAGAATGTTTGAACCCATGTGCTAACACACTATCACTGTAAAGCTGCTTTGAATCAAACAAATCTGTATGGTAAAAAGCGCTACATAAATAACGGTGACTTGACCATCATATATTCTGCTATAAACAGCATAAAATAACTAGAGCACCATTTACTTGCCTCAAAAAAGTCTGGTATTGTTATTATTATTATTATTTACTGCTACACTTTAATAAGTGAATTATTAATTTACATTTTTAGCGTTGTCAGACTTTAAAACAATGGAGCTGCGCACTAAAAAAAAGTTTTTAATTGATGTTTTGACTCCTAATTTTCTACATTAAAAATTATCTTTTTATTTGGGCTAGTAAAATTCATTTCGGGCTACCAAAATCTGAAGAGTGCCTGCCCAAAGGGCTACCAGCGATTTTGAAATTTTGCGAGCCCTGTTCACGCTGAAACATTTTATTAAAATCGCAGACTTTGTGATTTGATAACTGCACTAAGGCATCGTAACTTAGGAAAAGAAAGTTGTTTAATTGTCAATGATCCATTTAGGCTACATTGTCTTTATTGCTGTTCGACCCTACTCCCAGAAGAGTATTAAATTCTAGATGTGCATCAGTAAGTACCGCACCCAACTCTCTGGTCCTTTTCTGGTGACGGCCGTTTTAATTAGTGTTAAAGAATGAATACTAAGAGGTGGCTTAATCAGGGCTCGACATAAGCAATGGCCCGATGGCCAGTAAAAGCGTATGTCGGGCTAGTTGATGGGCCAGTCACTGGCCCGCGCGGGCCAGTGACTGGCCATCAGCAAAACAAACAGCAAACGTCATACAGTGGCGCGAAGAGTGTCAATGTTACTTCAGGTTATTTATAACGTGTTAAAATGTCAAAGAACTACGACGAGAAAGAGGACATTCCTAGTAGGGCTGGGCGGTAAATCGAGTTCGTACAGTATTTCGATTTTTTTAAACGATATGGAATGAGGCAATACTGTTTATATCGATACAGTAGTTTGATACGAGCACATCTAAAAAATAGCGGAGTACGCAGTAAAAGAACATAGTACAATTTGTCCTAAACATGACAAGCTTATATTAAGCGCTTCAAAATAACTGGTAAGATATAGTTAACAAGTTTAAAGCAGCTTGCCCTGTCAGATGGTCTGACAGATACTGTTGCTGACTGACAGATAAATACTTGCGCTGTTTAATGCGTTTGAGACGTGGTGCTTTCCTCAGTGCTTAAGTTACATTTCACATGTATATTCTCCATCTGTAAATGTTAGAAAGTCAAACAAATATGTCCATTTCACTGTCAGGAGAGGACGAGCTTCTGCAAGTGAATCTCCGCTAATATTCAAGCTTCCGTTAATGAGCGCCGCCGCGAGCACGCGCGCCAAACAGACGAGCACAATAGAATAGTAGCGCAAAATATACATATTGCTAAAACATTTGTTGTTGTAGACAATAAATGTGCCATATGTGGAATTTTAAACCTACAAATATGTTTTTATGAAAGTGAGCATTATAATGGGGTAATCAAATGCAGGCTAATATAATTAGTTTGTGCTTTTGTATTTATTTTCATTTTTAGTTTAGCCTTTAGTCATTTTAAAAACAAAAGCATTATTTTGTTTTTAGATTGTAATGTTACAATGTTAGAATGTAATGTGATTTTAACCACCTTTTTGCACATAATATTGCAGCCTACATTAACATTCCCTATATTTGTTTCCATATCCTTCAAAATCAACATTGTTTGGATATCATTGAGCAGGATGTGAAATAATTTTTTTTTTAAATAAATACATATTTTCCTTATCCAAATAGAAAAACGTAGAAAGTACCGATATCTTATATCGCCATTTAACCAAAAAATACCGAGATATGATTTTTTGGCCATATCGCCCAGTCCTAATTCCTAGTGTCATGAAAAACAGTACACCTGGGTGGAGAAAGGCGATGCGGGCATGTACTGTTTCGTTTGCCGGAAATTTCCAACAAAAGCCGACCAAAATGCATAGGCCTAACCGGCCTGCCCGACGGGCTATCTAAAAATAGTGTAATCAAATTCCCCTCTAAACTTCTGCCTAGCCCCCCTAAAAATGTGTGATTAAGTGTAAGCTACACAAATTCGTGTTCGCTTCAGTCTTGTTATAATCAGATTCAGCGCGTTCTTCATTTTTTCTTCATTGACAGTTTTTTAGGTCATAAATGTTAAACGGATGACAAAAATAATCAAGCAAACTAATATACTTTTGTCTAATTTCGCCATTTTGAAGTGAAAATATAGCCTATGTAACATTACTCATCACTCATGTAATGTAATAATTAGTTTACTGTCACTGTGAGGGGACACGAAAAAATAATCCTAATGTATACAATAAATACAGTTTAAAGGCCATGTTGCAGGTTAACCACCACTGTTGATTAATGGGTACATAAATCACTCAAGATGTGTATAATTTTTAAAATGTCTCAAAAATGGTCTTAAAGACCTTTTTTTTTTTACGTTTCTGGTATAATTTTTTTTTTTTTACGCAACTCTGTGATGACGTCACGTTGGGGAGAAGCGGAGGAAAGGGTGCCTCAGCCTAGTATTAGAACTATGGCGACTGACTGGGATGAGGAGTTGGCAAGAAGAACTAACATGTATTATGGCCCGCAGCCATATAATTTTGAACCTGCTAGACGTGAGAGGGCAAATGAAGAATTGCCAAGAACTGATGGCCGTCAAAGCCAATTGAATGCATGGTCCGAGGAGAATGAGTGGAGAGTTGGTGAAGTGTCCCGGTGAGTTGCTATCATTTAGCAACGCAGAAATGAACACTGGAGCTAGTCTACAAGCTATGGCAAGCCGTTTTAACTTACGACCAGCAGTGCACAATAACGACACATATATTTTTTTTACGGTCATTGAATAGCACCGAGTGAAAAATCAACGTTTTCTTTATATCTAGTGGCAGTATATGATCATGACGTTAGTTCAGATAAGTACCGGTAACCTTTGTCATAGTGTCGTAGTACTGGTAATGTTTGTCTTTGTCATCTAGAAATAGAAAGCATCATGCTAGCTATTAGGGGTGGAATTATACATGTATTCGTAGTGTGTGTGAGTGTGAGAGAGAGAGGCGCGATCGAACAGTGGAAACATAAAAACATCGTCATTTTGTTCATACAGGATATCGTTCAAACTGCAAAGTGTTTACTTATATTTGTGTACACTCGCAATAAAACACAACATTGTGCTTCTGTCACACTCAAAACTCTTGTCAATCTGTAACCTACAACTGTATATATGTCTATCTAGCTGCTAACGTTAGCTATATCTGCTAACGTTATGCTGTCTGCCTATCTCTCTCTCTATATATCTAGTCTGTCTATATATCTAGTCTATATATATATCTTGTCTATCTATCTCTCTATATCTATGTATTTATCTATAATCTGCGCTATCTGAATACTCTCGTCTACTACTCGTCGCTCTCAACAAGGCGGGCAGCGGGCTTTGGTAAATTCTCTCCCCAAGGTGACGTAATGCAATGCATTGTGGGGGAAAGGAGAATCGTTGCAAACCGCTGTAAGATAGTACCTACTTTTTTCGTTTTGTGATACCCAACAACATAAAATACAATGGATAACAGTTTAAATGTTTATTACCAAGAAGCAAATTGCACAAATTCGTTGAAAAATTAAACCTGCAACATGGCCTTTAAGGGCAATTCCATGCAAAGGTCATCTTTACCATGAAAAAATAAAGTTAACCAAAAGAACAAAACCTTTTATAAGTTGTCCATTTAGGTCTGTAATATACTGTATTAATGTGCTTTAACAAAAATTAAGAAAATTGCCTTGTTTATCCACCAGATATGAGGTGAGCAACAATGCTTAAATTACATTTTCAACCAGCCATATTTCATGCTTTCAAAAAAAGGTATCAAAGACCCCCCTTTTTGAACTTTATTTTAACAGTAAGCATTTTGCAGAAAGATGGAGGCATGCCTGAGAAATAAATATACTAATTTGGTCATAACAGCACTGCCTGTTGAATTTATAAGGGCTATAATAAAGAGGTCTTGACGCTTCAGTGCACTGTCACGTCCATAACGTTTTAAAGGTTTAGTTTATTTAATATGACAATTATAAATGCAAATAACTTGAAACTTTATTTACAAAGCTAAATTATGTTTATGCTTATTAGGATAGACAATTCATCTCACTACTTTGCTCTGAACAACCATAATCATGCGTTACGGACGTGACCGTTACGGATGCTTCATATTAAATCATGCATATGACTATTGTGATCTGTTTCAAGACAGAAATGATTTTGGCCACTTCATTTTAAGTTTTGTTTTGTAGAGAGACTTTATTTAAAGTGAATTTCGTTTTGTATAAATTGTATCTTAATTTTAAATCAAAGTTTCATCAATCAATTGCCTGGATTTAATAAGCAAATAGCATGGAGGTGCGATCACTTGCAACACGTAAACTTGAGCGCGTCTCACAACTGAACAGAAACTCAACGTATACCTCTCAGAAATATAGCCTATCTATAGAAAGATTGCAAAGATCAAAACGAAAAGAAACAGGCAACTCTCTGATTGTGTAATCTGTATGTGCTTTTTCCACCACCACGTCCCTTTAGAGGCTCGGTACGATCACGCTGACAAAATAATAATAATAATAATAATAATAATAGGCTAATAATATTGCGTGTCAATTATTTTGTCAAATAATTTTTATACGAAATAAAATGTGATGATTTTGACTCGCAACTGTGCATTAAAATCCATAAACTGGCCGAAAACCGTGAGATCATTTAGACAAAAAACATAGGCGTTACATGATTGCTAGTGACTCACATCTACGGACAATAATGTCCATCGGTTCACCTGACTGTGGAGGAAACCTGTGATTTGAACTCCTATATGACAAACATTAATTGTTAATGTATTTTAATTTTGACTGTCTTGTCTTCCGTAATAGTCTCTGCTTTAATGTTCCGTCTATGTGTTTATAGTAGCCTATTCACGTCCTAGTCGAGAGGCGTCCTGCAATTGCGCGAGGAACCTGATTGGTTTAGGCGCGAAACAGGCGCCCTCTAATTCGCTCGCGCTTCCTGTCATTCAAGCTCAGGTTTTGACATCTCGAAGATAGCGTTATCTTAAAGCTAAACGCCTACCACAACGACAGATGGATAAAATGGTAAGATGATACTAAAAACCGCACACAATCAAGGAAAATAAATTGAATAAAAATCTAGTTATATTAATGTGTCATATCAAATAGCTTTGTCACCTCAGAGTCATCACCTCAGATAAGATACCATGACAATATAAAAACCTACTTTATATCATTAGTTAAGAAGAATTTTCATGAATTACAATTATAAAGATGAAAGTGTTAAGCATGAACGAATGAAATACATAAATCAAATAAATACCTTCACCCTCATCTTCTCTTATTGTCAATTATTTTACATATTGAATTAAGATGTACAGTAAGATCCAAGCTAAAAAAATAACTAATTCATAATTGGGGGGGGGGGGGGGGGGGGGATCTTCAGAATCATTTCAGACAGTCTTCTTTATGTGAAAACACAGCCATTATGCGTCAACAAAAGTGCCATGATGGTTTGATTGTTGATTTTCCAAACAGATTCTATGTATTTCAGACGTGTCATCCATAACAGGGTTTTTGTCACATCCATTACGTAGGTTTTTTCTCATAATACACTTCATAAAAATATATATATTTTAAACATTGATATTTTTATGTTCAGCTAAGACCCCTTCATCATGTGGATAGCAATATTTATACATTGGATTTAAAAATTCACAGACTTTAAAGGAAATCGAACAGTATACCAAAAACTCTGTCATTTCCCGTCACATCCATAACGCATGCATATTTTCCTTTTTTGGGGGTGCTTAAATATATTTTAGAAAAACATATTTTGCCTGTCAATTCCCCAGATTGGGTTCTCTGAGAATATGCATTTCCAATTTAAATACTGAAAGAAGTTTATTTTTTTCTGAGACATTTCACCTGTCATTATGAGTTCAAATGTCACATCCATAACGCTGGAATTACCCTTAATGGAAAAGTGCTTTTCCTTCTATTTCTTTCAGGGCCAGTAAAAATATAGAAGGGGCCAGTAAAACTCTGATCTACTAGCCCTGGGGGCCAGCGGGGATTTTTTTTTATGTTGAGCCCTGGGCTTAATCACTTCTTGACATTTTTGTCTTTTATTTTATTAAAGCTATAAGCCAAAGGCCATCAGACACCAGGAGTTATTTCTCCCATCAGTAAGATGTAGATAATCACAGGACGAGTAGAGCAGTCGTTCCCACAACTCTATTAACTGTATGCGCCTCATTAAGCCACTATATTCATTTGCGGCACCCTACAGAATTCATTCTGATAATTAACAATCTAGCAAGTTAAGAAAAAGCAAGCTCCGCAGGACAAAGCGGTCCATTTCGCATCCTAGCTGGAGGAATATTTCAATACTCTTCTGACTCTGAGATCTCACCAGGGGGAAAAAAATTTGAAGAAAGAATGCTACGCACAGAAGGCCATTATTTCATGTCGTTGTCATGTAAGGAAAGTTAAGACGTGATCCATAAAACAAAATTCCGAGGCTTTAATCATGCTGTTATGTGAAACTAAGCAAAAAGTGAAAGGCCATCTGGGACGTTCAGGATTAGACCAAAAAAAAATATATATATATATAAATATATATTCTGCTGGACATTACAGACATGCTAATTTCGTTCCCTTTAACCTTCCCCAGCCCAATGGTCCCTGTGAGGCACTGCCCAACCCCTTTCTCAACGGGCCCCTTGCCAGAGCAGGTTTTAGCCCCCAGGCCTCCCTTATTTTTATTGCCTGTGTTTATAGCTCGTCTTGGTTTCTCCTTCTGCCCTCTTTTGCTTGACATTTTACAGCGTGCAATATAAAAGACACCCTCCACCCCCCTCTGTCTGAGTTTAAGTCCCTCATCCACAAATTCTTTTTTTCTGCACCGAAATCCAGCCCTCAGGAATTCACTTGATGTCACTGGCCATCAGGAAACACCACAATGGGTCAAGCGCAGTCTTTTGAAACAGATCATGCACAGCTGGATGACATTCATCTCCTACAACTCCTACAACAAAAGACTCTTATCTCACTTATTTCCATACATTATCAACTGCTGCTTTAAGATACACAATACTGCTCAAATAGAGTTTCCGAACTCGTTTTGGACTGTTGCTGGTGTGTTTGGAAGTAAAACAGATGTGGTCATCCATCTGAAATCAATATAATCGCTCAAGTCAAAGAGCATCAGAAGCACGGGCAGCGTAGCTTATGCAGCTTTAGCCTCAGCCCAAAATCTGTCAATGTGTTTGGGCATGGCGCCCTTCAAATCCGCCTTAGCGCTACATAAATAGAGTGGCCTACTCCAGCACTGCTTTCTTAAACTGCACAGAGTCTACAAAAAGAGAGCAAGAAAGAAAACAGAAGAAGAGTGGACTTCCAAACATTCAGAGTAGCGATTTATACCAAAAACATGGGAATCAAAAAACTTGTAAACCTTGCCCTCAGTAACCTTCTCATGTGCAGGTTTGCTCACAGATTATACCGCCATAAAGAAATGCAGCATAACCTGATAGCACATGACTAAGAAGAGATCTAATGTATGAAAAGCGCTTGTGGTTTACAGCACATGGCGGCACTTTAAAGCAAGCAACTGCCATTACAGCTGGAGGGCTGCACATCTGATTTGGAAGGGCGCCATGTGTTGCAAAATCCTGCCCTATGGCCTTTGTGCAGGTACAAACCTCACTGTTCTCTCCTCCATGATTAAAGAGCAGCTCTGCTAATGTTCAGCCTTTGGGTAAAAATCATCTCTCTGATCTGAAACTTAAAGACACCAGATGGGTGTTTAGAGTGCTGTATACCCAACATACACATTTGACAATTAACCAGTCATGGGTCATTCTTTGGCAATAAACTAATACAGATCACATCTGTCATTAATGATACATTTACCACTTCATCACTGAGAATAAATTTTGAAATGGAGTGAAACTATGAGATGAAGGATCCAGATTATGTCAAGTTTCATTCTATATCAAATCTTATTCCAATATATTGGGCATCTCTAAACTATAACATGTACAAATCATGTCTATTGGGCTTTGAAGCACTATACTTTCATTCGGGACCACTTCCAGTCATTGGTTTAGGCACTTGTAAACATAAATACATGCATTTTAACTGTGCTATCCAGAGTCCAGGCCACAACCATTCATGGTACACCACCAGCTGGTCACATTTGCGTATGCCTTAGCCTCCCCCCAGTCCACATGGCACAGATGTGGGGTGTGCGAGTTGCTTCTCTGCCTGGATGTGTTGCCAGAGTGCCAGCAGGCCTAGTATCTATTGCAAGTCCTGCTCTGTATTTAAGGCTAAAAGAAATAAACACTCGGTCAGCCAGCCAAAGCCACAGCAACATAAGCGCCGCTCCTGCCAACAAGGGCCACTGGCAAAATGCAAACTAGCAGCTCTCCCGGTCTGTGCTCAGCAGCAGGCCTGCCACGCTGTCTGGAGTTCAGGCAAACCCCAGTCCTTAGTAAGCCTCGGTTAACCAACGGACCAGGGCCGTTACTCTTTTCCTCTCAAACTCTTCTAATTCTCCCCTCATTCTGCAGAAATCCCTTTTTTCCACTCTCCATTCCGTCCCAGCTGCAACCGGGCCAGGCAATTGCTCCCACCGGCACAGCACTGTTCATGGGAAACAATAAAACGCCACATGCGTTTCCTTAGTTAGGGCTTCCACGCCGCAGCTCCATGTGAGGCTCATCAAGCCACTGATAAATAAAAACATGAAAGCTTTACTGGCTGGCATTGACATTTTTATGCAAATTATGGATGCACTGATAAGCCAGTAATTATTTTCATGTTATGACTGAAATTAAAAATATTTGTTTACAACAAACTTAATAAAAGTAACAGACTAATATCACAGACTTAAGACTAAAAATCAAACGTTTTAAGTGCTACAGGTGAATTTAGCCGTCACAACATTATAAAGTAACGTGTATGCAAGTACAGAATAAAAATGGATATTAATTTCAATTTAGATCTTGCAGAGGTAATCTGAATGTTTATATATAAAAAAAAAAATATATATAAAAAAAAAAAAGAGCAAACAAGCATCATCAACCGATACCAATGAAAAAAAACAACCACAACTGATATAAATGATATAATGATTACAAAATATCATGCATCCCTAATACCCAGGGGGCAAAGGGGGTTTAGCAGACATGGGCTGCTGTAAAAGGTTGTCATATAAAAATTAGTGCTGGGCAACGATTAAAATTTGTAATCGCGATTAATCGCATTGTTATGCGCAAAATTGAATAATGACTTCTAAAGTAGTGTATTGCGCACTTTTGATTTAAATGTACTGCTATATACACAAGAGTGCAATAACTTTAAACAAATAAGGTACTTTTATACCAGCAGTATTCCCTTTACACAGTAATCTCAAATCTCAACTTAAACATTAATGTAATCAAATCAAATATTTAAACAAAGCTATTTGCCACTGCCAGGGCATTACCTTTTATCTAGTTTGTTAAAAGGAGTCTAGTTTTCTTGTTTGTTTGTTTTTCTGAACAGGTATCAACAGGTATCTTTTATCAGGGTGCAGCAGAAACAGTCTATGTAGTAGTCAGAGGTCATGATCACTACTACAGATATAAGTCGACCAACGTTACTTATAGTAGCTTAGGTTTGGTCATGCCATGGTTTCCCACGTAAGATTACATTAAACAGAGTAAAAAAACAATTTATACTCACGCCGTAGCTGTGTAGCGCGCGTACACTTCGGCGTACCCTGACGTGCACCTCTCCAAAAATGTAACGTCAATTCTACGCGTACCGCAAGCGCTGTGATTGCTACAACCGCTCCCCGGGTTTCACATGCTCCCTCTGCATGTGTAATTGCGCGTCAACGCGGACAACGACGCAGAGATATAAATGAAAACCAACGCGTAGTCTACAGCGTAGTCTTCGACGTAAGTCCGACGCAGAAGTATAAATCAGCCAAGAGTGAGGTGAAGTGGTCGAGCACAAGGTGCAGCCACAAGCGGGTGCGTTCCTGTGAAACTGTTGCGGTCATGCTCGCCTCACCCACGCGCACGCGCCCGCTCGTTGCCGAAGTTGAATAGTCTATAACTTTTTATAAAGGACGTGCAGCACAAATCATTAGAAAAGAGACTGATCCTCGGCTCGCTGTTAGTGAGTTTCCAGAATCTAAATAGTTATTATCTATAGGGTTTATAGGTAGGCTATAGCTACTATCCATAGAGCGCCTGTCATTCACTCGCGGAGCGCAACTCTTTAACTGTTCACCAGAGAGAACCTGCCTCTCTCCACTGCTTGTTTGGGTGGGTTATTTGCTGGCTGACCAACATCCCACCCCTCCTGTGATCATGGTTTGACTGTAGGCCTATGTGTATTCAGAGCCAGTGAGCAACGGACTTAAAAAAAAAAAAAAGCGTTAACGTGCGATAAAAAAATTGTCGGCATTAATTAATAAATGCGTTAACGCGATAACGCGTTAACTTGCCCAGCCCTAATAAAAATGAAATCTATGATGTCTATTTCGAAACTTTCCCCTAATGGGATTCTTCGGGGCTTTTTTTTCCTTACTCAGGACATATTGAGGATACAAAATCAGTTGAGTTTGCTTCAGTTGCAATTTGTTCAACCTTTTTTCATAAAATGACTGGACTATTGGGTGATTCCGGGGAGCAGAATTTAAGGTAGCATTGTTTTGACCCTAATTACAAGTTTCCAGCAGCTTGTTGACCGGGTTGTCCACCCAGGTTGTGATCCTCAGACATCATAGATTTCATTTTTATTTGACAACCTTTTACAGCAGCCCATGTCTGATTTCCTAAAAAACAGGTGTTTTGCCCCTGGGTATAATGCAAATTTTGGGATATAGGGGAAAAAGTGCTGCATGGACACAAAGATAAATTAAAGCTGCAAGCAGCATTTAGCGGTGTTCAAGCAGTTAAGCTCAAAAGCATCAAAAGACATTAAGTTTCATGTAGCAAGCATTTAACCACTGACATCATAGATGAAATAGACCATGTTTTACCATGATATACCAAATTTTAGTGTGATTTTTCATTATTTACCATGTTCCAGTATGATTTACCATGAATCTAGCATGGTTTACCATGATATACCAAGTTCTAGTATGATTGAACATGATTTACCCTGCTCTAGAATGGTTTACCACAATTGAACACATTCTAGTATGATTTAACATGATTCTAGCATGATTTACCATGTTATAGGATGATTTACCATGATATACCACATTCTAGAATGATTTATGATGGTTTTGAACATGATATGAACATTATATGATCGTAGATGGAAAAGACCATTTACAGCTAATACAGGCAATTTACCATAGAAAATACATGGTTTTGAAGCTTTTTAACAGTTATAGCGCCACCTATGGTCCGATCTCTAAAGTGCTTGAACACCTAATAAGAATGAGACCTTTTTGACAGTTATAGCGCCACCTATGGTCTGATCTCCATGAAACTTTGCATGCTTATTCACCATGTTATGACACATATGCTCATCAATTTTTGTGAAGTTCTGACTTTTCCTCTAGGATTTATAGGCTTTTGACTATTTTGCCACGCCCCTTTTGTAAATGACCCTGTTACAGCCACCCAAATGCAAAATTTCAACTTTTTTTCGATAATTATTGATCTAGAGAGTCCAGAGAATAGGCCTAGACTGGTTTGGTTCCGATCGGGCGAAAAACTAGGGACTAGTTCGCACCAGGGACCTTTTTTTGTTGTTGCTTAAATCGAAATCGGAGATATACATCTCGTCCGTCTTGAGCCAAGGATCCCAGTTGTGTAAAGACCTTGATTCTAAGTCAAACGGTCAAGGAGTTATGTACACTTTAGTACTTTTGGTAGCTGTAGCGCCACCTATGGGCCAATCGGGGTCATACTCTGATAGGTTCTCCCCAAATTGAGGCCTACCATCTGGCCGAGTTTCAAGTCTCTAGGCCTTACGGTTTGGGCTGCACGATGCGTTTTAGGGGAATTTTTTTTTCAAATAGCAATTACAATAGGTTTTCAGCACTTCATGCTTGAACACCTAAAAATAATAAATTTCCAAATTGTGCAATTAAAAATGTATACAATAGCTTGAGGTGTATCTGATTGTTCTGAAATGCCAGAGCCATGAAAGTCTGTCATGAAAATGATTGGCCACCATTACATCTCAGATCGGTATAACAATGTGCCTTTCAAAGTAATTTGTCGCCAATTATTCGCAAGCAATGTTTATCAAAGTGTTTTGGTAAATGCATCACGTTTAGTAAAAGAGCCACAGTGGTTTGCCCAGTGGCATAGAACTTCCATTTATATTTTGTATCTATCCCCAGAAGTGACAATTTTGTTTGTTTAACCATGTGATGAAAACGCTAGCTATTAGGGGTGTAACGATACATGTATTCGTATTGAATCGTTCGGTACGCATTACAAACCGAACGATTTGTTGGACCATTTTTCCTGCAGACCAAAATCCCCACTGGAGCGACCACTACAATGTTGCGCAACATCAAATGGCAAGCGTAATGAAAGCGGAACAAAACTGCGCTACTCATTATTTTGTGCTTCCCGGACCGTTTATCAGTTCGGACCATCAAAATGAGTTCAGCGCGAGCTGATCTTGATCAAGCGACACTGTTACTACAGCGCTAAGAGATCCAGTAAACAAAGCATTTGAATTCTCCACTGAAGTAATAACATCGCTGCGAGATCTAGTGAGAAGCATAACAATTTAACAGCAAATCAAAATCAGCAAATCAAACAGCAAATCAAACAGCGCTGACGTGGAAACCAGGAGAAACATTGTTCCATGAATTAACTAGTTATAGGTTTTAAGTCCACAGATCAGCAACATTCACCATGGATTTAATGTAGTAACACTAACTTGTAACCATGGAAGTTTGACAGAAATAGTAAAATGCTTTCAGTACATCACACATCTTTTTCCAGCACTTCAAAACTCAAATATCATATTTAAAAGTTTTTAAATGTAATGACCAAAACATTATTCCTTCATCCTTCAAAGATTATAAAACTAAAAGTTTTAAGATGAAGGAAAACTCACACTTACTTAAAAATAATTTCTTTTAATAAATAGGAAGTTTCTCTTACATTTCTTTCTTTTTGCTGTATCGAAAACGTATCGAACCGCGACACCACTGTATCGTATCGAACCGTGAATTTTGTGAACCGTTACACCCCTACTAGCTATTAGCTAGATTTTTTTGCAATATTTTGATTGTCAAATTTACAATTTGGACAGAAACAAGGCTAATGTGATGCTGTAAATACAAACTACTAAACAAAACTGTGATGATATACAGCAACATGATGCACATGCTCTTCAACAGCATGTTCACGAGAGATCAAGCTATCCACTAAAACAAAAGAGATACATTGGAATGTCACGAGGACACTTGTGAATAGAAAGTTAACAGTCTTTTAGTGGGGGAGGAACAGCAGAGAGATCCGACCGCCTGCTTTCATTCTGCTGGGTCCCAGGCAGCCTTCAGAATGATGGAAAGCTTTTCAAACACACCGTGATGGATGCCTCCCTGAGACACGGAGCGCCAGAGCCTCTCACTGCGCCGAGGTACCAAGGCCTAGAGGTCAGGGAGGTGGAGGGCTTAATCCGCTCCTGATGGCCATGAAGGTGCTCATGTTTGGAGGCCACTAAGAACCAAATCACACGGCACGCTTCAGAAGAAAGCAAAACAATACAAGTACCAAAAAAAAAGCAACTACAGCACACTATCTTGAAGTGTCACTTAAAGGAAGACTCTGAAAACATACATTACTCAAAGTCTCATGATCTGATGTAAGACTAAGAATGTGGTCATCAAAAATGCTACTGTCTGACTTTAATTATTCTGAGGATTATCTGAAAGAGCAATGCAATTCATTGCACTTCAGTTAATCGCTCTCAAGAGTCTTTTACTCTGCAAAGTGGAAACTATGATGGGTTACACAAGAAAGCACACTGTTAATCCTATGTGCCACCTCTGAAAGTCACTGCTGGCCAATTCCAGCGTTATGGACGTGACATTTGCAGTCAAAACGTAAAATATAAATTCTTAGAAAATGCATTTAATACCAATATATGTAAACGTCTGTTCATATGTCCATACTACCTTAATAAAGGAGTCCAGACAATAGAAAAATATCAGTCTACACATGCGTTTTATATTTAATATGAGGGAAATACACGTGCGTTACGGACGTGACAAAAAAAGACGTGAGTTTGTGGGAGACAACATACTTTGTAGAAATTCTGCGAATTAAAATGCACAAGCCAAAATAAATAATACCAACCGAAGGGATGAGTGTTGGCTCTCTATAGAACATAAATTATTTATTTTACTTTTCATTTTTTCATTTATGAGGAAAAAACGTTGTTACGGACGTGACTTATTTTCGTTATGGACGTGACAGTTCTGAAATCAACACTTGGCAGACGCTGAAAAATCAGAGAAAATGCTTGAACAGAGACCTATTTGTGTGTCTCTGTTGGGTATTTAAAACAACAAACATCTGAGACATCAGTAAGGTTAGGCTGCACAATTAATCAAATTTAAACTGACTTTGTTATAGGCTAGATTAACCTCCGTTCACGCATATCTCTCATGCTGCTAAAATGCAGCGTGGGCAAAACTCAATTCGGACATGATATTGCTTTATAATGTGGTGTTAACTATAACTTAGACCCCGAAAGATACGGAATTGCTAAGAAACATCAGAAGCTATTTTGTATTTTTATCATATCGATATTCTCCGGAGTCGAGATCGCCGGTTTAGATATCAAATAGATATCATAGATATCAAATTATATCAATAGATATAGATATAATTAGCCATAGATATCAAATTACTTACCAATTACTCATGTTGTCCAGAAATCGCAGATCTACAAATCACCACAGAAATAACTCTTGACCACAGAGGGCGCGCCCGGGAAAGAAAGTGAGTAAAGGCGCGTCTCATATTTCTCTCGCTCTCAGAGACTGTAATAATGCTTAACATTATGGTATTAATTTATTTCTAAAATGTTCTGATGTACAGTAATAGAGATCAATTTAATATATAGGCTATATGCAGGTTTTTTTTTACAGTAACAACACGTTGAACATGTTGAAAGACCGAGGTGGGTTTAAATAAGTTTGATTTCTTCCCACTCCATTTCAAGCATATAGATCGATTTATGTTGTAAAGTTGATGAATTTATCTTTTCGTATTGATTTAATCAGAATGCTTCTTGATTTCCTTTGTTATGTGTCATTATATTGTTCGAAATAAATAAATCAATTAATTAATTCAACAAATATGCGCTGGTCAAATCATGCATGATTTAATATGAAGCGTCCGTAACAGTCATGTCCGTAACGCATAATTAAGGTGTTTAGAGCAAATAAGTGAGATGAATTGTCAATCATAACTAGGATGTACATATTTTGGCTTTGTACATAAATTTTCAAATTAATTGTAATAATAATTATTATACAATATAAACTTATTCTTTAAATCGTTACGGACGTGACACAGCACTGAAGCGTCGTGACTTCCTAAATATAGCCTTTATAAATTTAAAGGGCAATGCAGTTATAACAAAGTGGGTGTATTTATATCTCAGTCATGCTCCCATCTTTCTGCAAAATGCTTACTGTCAGCATAAAGTATAAAAAAAATGAGTCTTTGACCCCTCTTTTTAAAGCATGAAATATGTTTGTTTGAAAAAGCAATTTTAGTATCTGTGCACACCTTATCTGAGGTGAATAAAAACAGAAATTTCCTTAAAATTTACATGACTGCACATCAATACAATAAAATACAGACCCAAATGGACACCTTAGAAAGGGTTTTGATATTTTGATAATAACTTTATTTTTTCATGGCAAGGTTGACATTTGCATGGAATCGCCCTGCTGCAGAAATCTGGAGTAATATAAAACATCATCTTGGATTTAAAACAAAGCACAACCCACAATGAGGTCTGCAGGTGGGAAAAGGAGAAAATTTGACAGTATATTCCATCCTAACATGTCCCTTATATACAAAAAAAAAAAAAGCTTGAGTTGTTTACACAGGATCTTAGGACGCCACTTATCCTTCGTATGACTTAATTTAGATCTTGTCACCTCTGAGGTCGAGCTGCACATGGACGCACCACTGAGTCTTGCTCTACGTGCCCTTTTCAAGAACCATAAATACTTTGGCTGCTAGGACTGTTCTCCATAAGAAAAGGATGCTGAGCTGCAGAACAAATCATCCCTCAAACAGGCTTACACAAGATTAGCACTGTTGACATGCCCCAACAATCACTGGAGACCATGTTTCCAGACAGACTCTGGTCCCCTGAAATGTCACGCTCCTGTTGCAAACACATACCATACGCTGTGAGAAGACATCACAGATTTCTTGTGGCCTTGTACAAGCTGTGATATTACATGCATTCCCTATTCCTTCTAGGACATTTTTATTTTCCATAATGCTCTCAACATTAAACAGAAATATTAGAACAGCTAATATTCAATAAGACTTTAAACTAAAAATATAACATCTCAAATCAGATTAAATCCCAAGTATCCTGCATGGTAAGAACCAAAATACGAAACAGAATAAGATCATCAGGTCCTTAATCCTTTTAAATACAGTGGCTATTGGGAAAAACCACCTTATCTTTTCATACCTTTCATTTCTCAAATAAAAAAAATATTCTTTCCATTTTAAGAATGTCAACACACATACATACATATATATATATATATATATATATATATATATACATATACATATACATATACACACACACACATATATCCAGTAGGAAAATAAGCAGACAGTAGGCTAACTGATGGCATTCATGTAGCTTTGATTCAAATTTGGCTTCATACAGCGGCTGATGATGCTTCTGAGATCTTGCTCCCCCAGCTAACTATGACACCCAAAATTAAAAGCCTTCTACTACTGAAGCTGTTATATGTTATGCAAACTACAGCAGCCAGACAAAATAAATGTTTTTTTTACAAACCTGGAACAGGTTAACTGTTTCAACTTTTAAAATTAACTGCCACAATGTAATAAGAAGTGGTCACTGGAAGAAACTGCCTCAAATGACCTTTGACCCTCCCACGTCTAAGGAATTTGAACACATGTTTAACTTGATTAGTTTGTAACTCATTCATTACAACGTCAATAGAAATCTAATGGAAATTCGGTGCCTGAAAGGGTTGATGTTCTAAAAACTATTTGGTCTGAGATACTGGGTACGCGATGACAACCCATACATGTAACATTGCATAGCCACCACAGTACTCTTATACTATAGATAATTTCATGGCAATACTTGCTGGAAATAAATTGATCCTGATTCTATCATAACAGGCACTAAAATAGGTTATATTAAAGTGTATTAGCAGCTGTCTAGGTAGTCAGCTCACTAGATTTGCGACACGGCCTACATGTATGCATGCTGGAAAATACCCACACACATCAGCTGACGTGTAGTTGCTGCCCCTGTAAGAGCCCCAGTGACACCCCCCCACAAACATTCAGCAGTCGAGTGAGGAACTCCGAATGAAATTGTCCGCATAATGTTAGATCAGAGACTGTTAAGGATAAAGAAAACAAAAGGCCACCTACAGTGATTCGAGCCGCTCCAGTGCGGGGTCCTGTATCCGCGGGACACTCCCGAGACGAGGCCCTTATCCGGGATCAAACAGCCTCGGTTCTGGTGGTAGTAATCCATGCTTAAAAATGGGTTCGGACTAGGGGTCAGTCCAACAACGTCCACACTCTCATACATCGTGAAATGCACGCAATTATTCTCCAAAAGTGAACGTTTCCTTCTTAAACTCGCAGCAAAAGACTTGAAACGTTATATACAACTGGGAAATGTTGGGTTAATATAATATATACACAAAAAATAATCCTCTTATCAAAACAATCAAATGGGAGCGTCCCTACGAAAAATGCTATTTCGCACCATAGCGTACATAAAACTTAAAGAGAAACGGTGCTCTTTTCAGTGTTTATGTACGTTAAGTCAGTTCAGGAGAAGCTCGCGCTGTCCACGGGGAATGAACTACATTCTTCAGATTTTAAAATCCTGCTCCAGTTGTTACAACACAGCGTGCTGTTGAAACTGTGGCTCTGTATGAGACCCAATGATCGATGTGCAACTGCTAACGTCACGTTACATGTAGAAGCAGGATCCCGCGCGCAGCCCGTGGAAACGTTCGAAAACTGTTAGGAGCGATTATTTTTAAAAGCTCACAAACCCCTCTCAGTCACAAACGTTTCGTTTTCTAAATGATATACGTTAACAGACCGACGTATTGACGCATATTTACTGTAAACAAGCAGCCGTCCGCATCGATGAGAGAGCGGCTCCGTCTCGTGAATAATCCCGTTGGAGGGCTGCTGGTCAGACACGGGAAGAACTTGCTCCAGTGTTTCCAGACCCTGCAAAGACGCGAACTCAAAGTAATGTCTTTAGCATCTTGTGTCGAAGCCCTCGCATACTTCTGGGAAATTTCCCCCTGAAAAACAAAAGCGTTATTCGACGGGGTAACTCTAGTCTTCACGCACTTTCCTGGCTATCCCACACAGCAATTCTTGACGAGTGTCAGCAGCTGCGCATAAGCTCCGCCCCAATAAACCCCCACTCTGACTGTACCGCTCTCTCATTGGCTGCCGATAAACCTAATCTCAGTCTTATCAATGCGCAATCATTAAAAGAGGACCTGTCGCCATAACAAGCTGAACTATAAAGTTTTTACAGGCACAGGTTTAAGTTTATTCGATTGCCTTTTTCTTATAAAAAAAATAAAAATAAAAAAAAACCTATAAAAGTATAAGAGGTCAGGGGTTATTGGGACATTACTACAACTGGATTTTAGAACTTTTGAATAAAACATTAATTCTTACAAGTATCTTTATTTCATCAAAAAATTATTTGATCATTTTTAAAGAAGAAAATGAAAAGATGACATTTTGTGTCATCCAGACACAAAATGTTCAATTTATGGACAAACAGATAATAGGCCTACATCTTCTAATAACTTTTATGACTTTAGCATGAATTGAAATAGTATGCATCCCTCAATCTTATTTCAGTAAATAGGTTTGTGTTTACTATTTGTGCCATTTAAAAGTAGACAGACTCTCAAAATTTAGAGATGAGAAAAAAATCTGCTTATCATGGTTTAAAGATTTATGGTTAAAAACCAATAATGGCCATTGTGAATCTATAATAAATAAACATGCTGATCTCAATATTTATTTACTAGTCTATTCAAATTATAATAGTTGAAATGTAGCATTATAATTAGCAGAACTTGCATTTAATAATAATAGGCATATGCACTGATCACCTATACTCTTCCAGTTAACCACCATGCTGTCTCTGTTAAAAAAGACACTCACTGACCCCATGACTGCTTTATCATTACGAAGTGAGGTAAACAACACATTGCAACACTATCTAGTTTCCCACCACAAAATCCATAGACACTGTCTGGAGAACAGTGCTCATAACAAGGCAATGAACACTCGGGCTCCAGCCCTACAGCATCCGTCAGCTCAACGCACCAAGGTTGCTGCCATCCGCTGATGGCTCCATCCATCAGTGAAACGACGTATTAGCCTCCCCTTATTTTCCGGCTTCAGCCCTCGCATTTTTGTCCTTGACATGTAAGAGGTACTGTATTGATTTTTCACCATCTAAAATATTAGCCTGCACACAAAAGGCCGCTCATTCAATAAATACACGTTTATTAATGGGCAGTCCTTTTAATCCAACCAGACCCATATAAATCTGGCTATGAAACGGTCAAGGGGGAAGTGACTGGCTCTAAGTAAAACTGCTTTACATTTGTGGCAGTTTAAGTGTTTCACGCAAGACATAACACATCCACATACAGTAAATACTGGTAAGGCAAAGTCACATTTACTATTGTTCAGTGAGTTTTCGCTGGCAGAATGGTCATTTCAATAGGAATCCACACAACTGGGAATTCTGCGTGAGGGCGAAAGATTTACCCATGCAGATTTTGCATCGGGTTCAGTTAGTCATGCGAATTCACCACATTGACCAACAGAAAGCTACTTGATTTCAAAGAGACTTCTGCATGATCGGTGCTTCATACATCGCTATATTGTCAATAGACCATGAACATTTTTTGCCTGCAAATGTTCACTAATATGACTGTACCTTTACACAAAGGTGACGAGCTGAAATTTAACTCTACATCTCTAATTTAAAAGGGAATATTCCATTATCAAGATTGCACAGCATTGAATAGTACTACTATGTGTATTTAATTGATTTTAATTGTACACCAAAACACCTGATTGTGTAAACAGAATTGTGTGACATTTCAAAAGAAAAGAAGTCATAACTTTGATTCTTTGAAACAACAAGAGAGTGTAATAAGCTGCATATGTCATCAATGGAGGCAAATGACCTGAGATTCGCAATACCTTGAGACTGCAGGAGTCGAGAAGGGCAGTATATCAGGGGAGGAGGGGGTTGTATGGCGGCTGTTAGGAATTCAAAGACTTTATGGGGCTTTAGGAGGAAATGCATGAGCAAACCTGCTGGCAACTTGAAAGTGTGAGGCTATTTATTACCCTCAATCCACCGCACTTCCTCTAAATACGCATAAAAAAAGCTTCTTTATTTTCTATTAAGCTCGACTTTTTATCAATGATCCATGATATATGCTGTTAGGAGCGGATTCCTGTCTCAAGAGAACATAATAGGACAATGTCAATGCAGTTAGACTGAGTTTGGGAGGTGTTAGCATACTGATAGCATATAGTCTTAAATTCTTATTATTATTCCGTCAGTCACATGACCCAGTTTGTCCCAGAATGCCTGGCCCTGATGAACAGATGGGTGTTTGCATTGACACACAATGCCTTTAATCTGTCTGATAGAGAGGGGCCATCATTCAATACTGTTACAATAAGCACCTGTGCTGACTCAATGTATAGTAAGCACAGTATGGATTTGCCACATGCTATTAACACCAACAAAGGTCAAGAGATGATACCATTCAACATTCTCAACAGTGACAGCTTCTGAACTCCAGCTATATAAAAATGCATATGACAAAGTGAACCATTTTCCTATAACATGCAATCACATAGGCAGTACGCTTAATCTGAGTGACATAACCTTGATCGCATTCTCCGGACATGCACACTATTAACTCTTCTGTGAACCTCGCTGAAGCAATTTCCTGCAAGCAAGCTGGAGAGGGTTATACCTTATATAGTCATTAATAATCAAACGGCATAGCTCTTTTTAAATTATGGTCCAATATAAATGCATTGAGAAGTTTTTGCTGTTACTATTTGCCAGCTGATGCTTACTGCTGTGGTAAAACATATGGTGGAGATTAGCTACCGTAAACCGCTCTGCCAGATGTGTAATGTTAGCGCGTGAAGGCTACTGACTGGTCCGCAGGGCCGCTGATGATCCTGATTGCTTGAGCAGTCCCGTCTCATTACTCTTGGCTCAAGGTCAAGGATTAAGTGATGAGAATAGATCCAGCCTCTTACTATCCTTATGGTGAGTTGTTTGTTTGAATGTGGGTCTGTGTACTTGAGGGTGAGTATGTGAGACATTTACATTGTCATTATAGATTTACAGTCATACAGACATTAGAAATTTTAAACACATTCCAATCCTTTCATCATTTGTTTGTAAGATTTAAAAGTGATAATTCACCCAAAAATAAAATTCACGTTATTTTAACTGTATTTGTAGTGTGGTATATATTGTGACATGATATATTGTTACACCCCTATTGGGTATATCATAATTATGACAAAAAGTCATTAACAAACTTAATTGAATTTATGAGATACTATGACATAACTATGAGATAGTTACAATTATGGTACTGTTATAATAATGAGATGAATTTGAAATTATGAGATAAATACAATGTCTAATTTTTATGTAATAATCATGACCATAATTTTAACCTTTAGTCTAATTTTGTTTTACTTATCTCATAATTATGACTCAGTATCTCAGTTTAATATTGTCATACGTAATTATGATTTACCAAATATATATCTAAAAAAAATCTTATGCAGCATAAATAAGCTTCCATACAAAATGTGTTTATTGTAGGGCTGTCAAAAGATTAATCGCGATTAATCGCATCCTAAATAAAAGTTTGTGTTTACATAATATATCTGTGTGCACTTTGTATAATTATTTTGTATATATAAATACATACACATGCATGTATACATTTAAGATTTTTTTTTATTTATATATAAAATATTTATATATAATATAAATTATATATAAATATATACAGTATATACATGCAAATATTTCTTAAATATATACATGCATGTGTGTGTATTTATATATATACAAAATAATTATACACAGTGCACACACATATATTATGTAAACACAAACTTTTATTTTGGATGCGATTAATCGCAATTAATCTTTTGACAGCCCTAGTTTATTGATGTTTTGGACCCATTGGCTTTGATTATGTATATGAACAAAAACAGTTGAAATGAATTGTCATTTTTGGGTGAACTATCCCTTTAATGCATCTCTATTTTCTAAACAAATTTGATATATTATTCTGAGATCTGCTTAGATTAAGGTGCAGCATGAGTGATCAAGTCCACTTCACCTGTCCCCTGGCTATGCATCATAACACCTTTTTGACCTACTGACTCCTACTGACTCAAACAACAGATGAACAGCTCACTGACACATATGGCTATTTGTATTGGGTCATTTGAGTATGTTCAGGGAAGATATGAGTATGATTTGTCTAAAAATTATTTGTGTGTACATTACATTTTTCCCTGTAGTACAGTATGATTATTATAATCATCATCAACAGGTCATTCTACAGTATATAGGCTCCTTAACAACCTCACATTTAACAGCTCCTATCGTGATATCGTTGGACTTTTGCAATGTTTAGTGACCTATATGTAGAATTCAGAGTCTTTTCACCAGTAATGGCCCGAGCACAGATCGAGTGCAATAGGGAAATGTGCCGAGCTGGTTCAAATGTTAATGGTCCATCTAAAATCCCCTGCTTAGCCAGCAGGTTGGGGAACAAAAGCCCCATAGAGGTGCAGCTTGCAGGGTCTGGACATGACAAATGCGTCCGAGACCGGAGCAGCGGTTGCTGTGGAGCTCTGGGGAGGGAAAAGCGGGGGCAGTGGAATGATCTACCAAACCCAAGCCTCATTGAGGGTATCGCATCAGGGGGCAGCGGGGGTCACCCCATCATCATCACCATTTCAAAGAGGCTAAGAGCGAGGTGGAGCCGAGTACAGGGTGGGGGAGGTCCACTGACCCCGACCAGTGTCCCAGCACTACTCCATCTTCTGCGGATGGTAACGGCATGAAAGAAAGCCCCATCATCTCTACTTCCATCACGACAGGGAGATATTGAGAGGCCAAGAGACAGATAGGGGGCTTCTCTCTAAACAGGCCCATTACCTTGACACCCCCTAGAGGAAAGACCTTCACCCCCGACACTCTCGCTCTTGATTTTTCATTCTGGCTCCCTTTCACATGGAGAAAAAACACACAAAGGACCCAGTGGGACTGCGCTGTGATGATGGGCCCCGGGCAGGAAGAATCTGGTACATTACAAAGATGGGCGGCCAAAACAAAAGCCAGTGATTTTTCCGTTTAAAGTTCTGAGTCATCACACGCACAACGGCAGACCAGAAACACAACCAGCCTTCCAGGCCACCAGCTCTCTATCTTATCAAAGCAGACCCACTCCCCAGAGAGGACCCCATATCACCACACATAAGAGCATCAAGCGGCCTCTGATAATGCTCAGTCTTTACTGCCAGTGGCTTAAGCCTAAGCCCCATGCATATCAAAAAGCCCTGAATGTGCTGGCCAAACCCCTGCTTTGCATATAGATACTGAGCCTATTGACATATCGATTCTCCTAGCCAAGGACCTATGAAAGCAACCGACGCAAATCCCCCCTTTAATCAGCAAAAGCCCCCTAAAGCGGTCTGAAGCAGGAACAAGAGCTAGTCGCTCTGCTACAGTACCCTCACAATGGCAAATGCACCATTATGACTTGTTTGACCCTCTTCTCCAAGTGCACTGGCCACTTTGAGAGGGTAATTAACCCATCTTTCCCCCACCCCTTGATACAATTACAATAGAGACACAGCATTCCTCAAGCGCTCTCATGCACTTGCACTGGAAGACAGGGGCAGACGGGGGCCGCGAACGGGTGGGTTGACCGCAACTCACGGAACATTGAGAGGCTGAGCGCTTCAGAACAACCACAAAGAGATTACAGGTTCAGAGAAGAAAATGTTAATGAGCTGTTTGGACATCAAATTAAGGCATGGAATAGATGTACTTGCAAGAAATGCTACTTATGTCATAGTGATTTAAAGCAAAGAAGTCAGCATGAATTGCTGTTTGCAACCCATTTTAATTATGTAATGTGACACATTTCAAACAGGACTTTCAACTGGACTGTGAAAAAAGTCTGTTACCAGAATGAAGCTAGACTGAATGAAAGTTTGCTAAAACAATGCCTAAATAGCTTAACTTTTAGGTTTTCAAACTGGGGTCTACAAGGGAGTGATAGGTGGTCTGTGGAAAAAATAGAAAAAAAAGTGTAAAAATGTGTAAAATGAAAAAAAAAGAGAATATTATAATAATAAATATTAAGTGGTCTGTGGAAACCATAGAGAAAAAAAAAAGAATGTAAAAATGTGCAAAAATGAAAACAAAAATATTATTAGGTGATCCATGTGGAAAAAATAGAAAAATAATGTAATATAAAAAATATAAACAAGCACACGGCAATACTGGTATTGGTATTATTGGTAACAACAATACCAATAATTATTTTATTTATTTATTAAATCATTATTATTATTACTATTAGACAAGGTACAATAATAAAAAAAAAGTTGATAGATTGGATAGAATTTGACATTATTATGATTTAATTCTGCTTTCTAAAGAATGGTTTATATATCTTCAGGTTCATATATCTAACAGTGCTCTAATGATCGGAAGAAAAAATATTCTATCAACTTACATGAAATTTTTTTTATATATTATGAAGGCGGACGTCTAATTTTTTGCTGCTTGGTTTCTGGGTTAGGATAAGTCATTCTTAACTGTTAACAAATAGGTACATGGCTGGCAACATTTTGGTAGTCAATGCATAAAATATGTTTCTCAGTTTGTCAAATGTTACATTGGAACTAACATGACATTGTATTTCCACATCTGCAGTACATGCAGCGGGTGAATGTTCACAAAATTCACATTGTATCTGACAGCATGATATAAAGAGATCTCCCGCTCTATCCATTTCGAGTGTGCTTCTTGCATGCAGAATGAGCACCTCCTATAATCCACTCCTCTGAGGAAAATGCAAAAGGGGGAAAAAGAGAGGAGATGAAAGAGGGCTGGGTAGTTACGATGGATTACAGGCTCAGCGAGGCAGTGGGGGAGGCCAGTGGACTGATAATATTTAACCAGACCCGGGTGGACCATCTGGAACCACCCCCCTTCATCAACAGTCCAGCTCTCACATCTGGGTCCTCCTCTGAAGGAATAACTCACATTTGCCTTCAAATGAATAATGCTGTTTTTACATTATGTGGAAAGAATTTCAACGCACAAGTTCGCTGACCTCATTCAAAACAATTCTAACATGATAACAGACACTGTAGATCACTTAATTAAGTCAACCGTCTGAAGTGCTCAAACAATGCTTACACACAACGCTCACATGTTTTAAGCAGATGCCACATTCTTAAAAATTTCAAAAACAATCTTCAATCATTTTCAGGACATGCTCTATTTTGAGCCCTTTATTTCTTCCTTCATGTGAGTCCAGCAGTTTATACAATTAGTTAGGTTGGGATTCCCCCTAATTCTCCAGAGCAGCTGCAAACAACCCATGAGGGGGTTGGGATATGAACAGGAACAAACACACTGACCCCCAGCCCAATTGTCCAGCCATTCTGATCCCCATTCCGAAAGCCACTGCACTTCCCGTCTCCAAACTCCAGTCTAAGAAAACAAGCATGCTGTCACTCTAGAAGCCCTTCCACATATTTCAGCAGACCAGATTTCTTTTGGATAAGACGGAAGTTGGACCGGAGATTATGTGCACTGGGCTACACTATATTTCTTCAGTATAATTACAGCTCATTTTTTATTTAGACACATTTATTCTATAGTCCACTTATAAACAAGAGTTCATTGTCAGTGCCTTTTTAATGTCAACCCTATGTCTCTAATAATGTCAACAAATTTAGTGGACATGATCAATAAAAACAGATTTGCCCCTTAATCCCCATGCAAATGCAAACACATGCAAGGTATTTCTATGCAATATTTCTTGTTAAAGAACACATACTGACAGCTTGAGGAAAACAATTAATTAGGCAAAATCAGTCAATGTCTGTTAATCCAACATTAACATATGACAGTTTTAACAATGGAAAATGTGGTAGGAATACTAAAGGTTGGAAAATAAAATGGTTTTGAACCTTAAAGGAACAGTTCACAGATCAATTTTCAGTCCTAATTTACTCATGTACCCTCATGTCATTCCAAACACATGGTTTTTTAAAGAATATCCACTGAAAGTGAATGAGAACAGGGTCTGTCAAGCTTTCAAATGACAAATAAGCACCATAAAGTCCATATGTCCATACGTCCATTTGACTCATACATTACATTTGAAATGTTCTAAAGTCATACAAAAGCTTCTGCAAATCTGAAATAGACAACAAATGATGCGTCAAAGGTACCACACTTGATTAGCAATTTAACTTTTGGTGCTTTTTTTTGTAATTATCTTGAATCATGACAGTCCCAGTCAAAACATTACATTTTCTGTTTCACAAGAGAAAAAGTCATACAGGTTTGGAACAACATGAGAGTGAGTAATGATAAATTTTCCTTTTGGATGAACTATCCCTTTAATACACTTTAAAAACTAAAAGTGAACAATAGCATCTCTGATCTGTGAATGAGTACAAGACTTCCTAATCAAATTCATTAAAAGTTCAGGAAATATTTAGCATGATGATAAGAGCCAGTGGTGTAGTCTAGTTTTTTGTAGTGAGTATACTGTGATATACCAGCCCCCACCCCGCCCGCCCGCCGCCGCCACCGCCACCACCACCACCCATTTTCTACTGTTTAGTGTTAATCGCCATCTAACTCAGCCAGTAAAGAGCTACATTTAGCCTTAGACGTCATATGAATATGGTCCCTGAAGCACAGGTTTTATCAGCTGACAATTAAAAGACTTAAACATTATAAGCACAAATAAAAATTTACTTTTTAAAAACTTGTGTGATATTCCTTTAAAATTATGTTTTAATAGATTTGATTATTATTATTTTAAAAAGTACATCTTACTATGCAATTTCTTTCATAATTCCCTCGAGTTACTTTATTTATCTCTACAAACTTTTATTTTGGTGGGTTGTAAATTAAAGACATTTGAGCTTCTGTGTGTTTTAATAATAATAATAATAATAATAAACTATTATTATTATTATTAGGCCTACTTGAAGTATACTCTACTGTGCAATAGTAATATATTTCTGTTATATTTTCTTCAAGTTATACAAAACTTTGATTTTGACAGGTTGTCATGAAGACTTTAAAGTTTGTGAGTGTGTATATGATACGAATGAATGACGATAGTTTTATCAAATGAAATGGTAAAATTCTCGTGAAGTGACTCTCATAAAAGCTCTGCAATGAAGTTCAAATGTGTGCATGTCCTCCTCATAGCCGCTGAAAACACCACAAGTGTCACGCGCGCGTCGTGTAGAGCATGCACACATTGAGCGCTCATTCACAGAAACACGCAGAACATTCAGAGTTTATTTCAATAGCAGTCTTTTTAAACTTCAATATTTCTAGACACTTAGTACATATCGAGATTTGATTCATTGTATCATTACTTTTGATTTATTCATTCAAAAAAGGCCAAATTGCGCGACGTTCCGCTTTACAGTAGGCTAAGTTACATTTGTTGCTGGATTCCGCGATTCGATCCGTGTCGCTGCGCAAACACAGACGTCACGGCGGGGTGAATTTATGAATGAAAGTTCTTTCACAAAACGATGTTACGAATCCTCACGCTTTTTAAAGTGGGTATACGGAGATCCTTGACATTTCCTAGTGGGCATACGGCGTATACCTGCGTATCACGTAGACTACACCACTGATAAGAGCTCTGAAAAAAAAAAGTTTTCTACTCACTACACACATGAATTCTCAACTAATTATAAATGGAAGAAAGCACATGAACAAAAACAAAACCTCAACGTTCCCAATTCCCCCTGATCCACGCCAGAAGAAAAACACTCCTGTAAATGTCAATACACCATTTTTACTTTGTCTTCAAGCCAAGACACTGCGACTCAAAAGGGCTGAGCTTAGCAAATTCATGCAGATACTTTTTTTCCCTCTTCCTTCGACTTTTTAAGGTTCAGATATCTCTGAACTTACAGTAAACTTAACTATTCAGACTGGTATCTGCTCAGCAAAAAAGTACCTGAAAGTTTTCTAGCGCTCAAGCAATCAATACACATTGGTATCCTTTTGAAAATAAAAAAGTCTTTAGAGAAACTTGATAACGAAATTACAAGTCGAAACTATTAGCAGGCACAATTGTGACAAAAACATGAATCAGTATGTTGTCAAGGATGGAATTGATGCGATACATTGTAATACAAGACTACCAAAGATCAGTTTGATTTTCCCTGTGATTATGTGATTTAATCAAGGTTTTCAGTACATTCTATGATTGAGCAACAAGAACTAATTTGAACAGCTAAATATTTGCTTGTGCTTTGCAAAACTTTTGAAAGATTAATAGGCCTCTGAGAACATTTTTCTGTTGACCCATCTGTGCTGCACTACAATAGGTTTACCAGCTGTTTATTATATGAAATTGTTCCTAAATCAAGGCATCACATTGCCATTCTTTACCAATTAAATATGGAATGGGAATTCGTTCCATATTCAAAATGTAAATTTTCTGAATACAAGCAGAAATCAATGATGGATTTGATGTCACAATCAGCTGTTTGAGGAATTCACAGCTTACTGTCAACCGCTTACAAATCTGTATCTGCTGTCACACCAGTGACTTTAAGTTCAAGCAGAGACACAAGTTGTATTTTCTCTAGCAGAAATGTCACCATTAACTCAATATCCAGGTTCAGAACACCCCTGGCTTAAAACTGTCAGTAATATTTATAAAGCGAATCGTTAAGCAACACACGAAAGAGAAATTTAAGCTTGTTAAAACCAAGGGTTTTTTTTTTCACCACAAGTTCTCCTGAAGCTAATATTGTACATATTTCTTGCTTCATAAAAAACTTTACTACAAAAAAAGTGATTTATAGGTACCAGGCTTTTGGACACAGTATAACTTCCTTTATTTTCATTTGATGATACAAACAGTTAGAGGCTAGTTAGCTTGTTAGCTTGTTAGCTTAAGCCTGCATGTGTACAAAGGTGTTAGTAAATATTTCAATGACTTTAATTACTTTCACATAGAAAGTTTAATGTGTGTATTCAGTATGGACACCATCATAAGTGTCCCTTGTAGCTAATGACTTTTATATTTTTGGGTGTGTCTGTGTAAAATTGTAATCCCTTTACAGTAACACACAGTCAGGAGTAATCTGTCATTAAGAGTACACTGCTTGTTCGTGTCATTGAGTCATGCCTTCACTAAATGAGGTCAGACTGACTTGTTGTTTTAATCAACCCAGCCTACCTCCATTAATTATTCAGCACCTTAGTGGATAGGGAGCCCTATGGCCAGAGAAGACGGAGGAGGAGAGGAAGAGAGTGTAGGGAGAGTTTACATTACTAGACAAGGTTACGATATAGGAGGAAATACAAACAGATATTGAGCTCGTAAAGCAGGCTATGAAACTGCATGTTAAAAATGCAGTATGCATATTTGGCATAAACAAAAATATGAATACTAATATCATTTACATTAATGCATTTGGTAGATGCTTTTATCCAAAGCAACTTACACTGAAATTAAGGTACACATTTGATCAGTTCTTGCTTTCCCTGGGAATCGAACCAATGACCTTGGTGTTGTTAGCCTCATGGTCTACTGTTAGAGCGACAGCCAGGAAGGCTAATATCAGAGAAAAAAGCACAAATTAAGTTTGAAATCACAAAAAGAAAAGGAAAAAATGAATGATACACATTCATACAAAACCTCAGTGACATTGAGAGCTACTCGTCTAAAAACATCCACGATCCACCTCACACTCGGTCTGGCCATCACACCGTCTGCGCCACAGTAAAATGTCAGAAGCCGTGGAGTGTGAAAGTGTGAATGTGAGGTGTGAGGGAGGACGGCATTTGGGTCATCGGGCTTCACACCAGCCATCAGGCACATCAAAGAAACTCAAAGAACTTAATACGGCAATACACAACAATATGTCACAGTAAGTGAATTGGTAACAGGTTAACTAGGGATGCACCCTAGTAATAAATAAATAAATACATCAGTGACCATTGGACAATATTAGCATATTTTGTTAAATATCAGCAACGGTCTTAATTTGCATTGATTGGAAGATTTGCATAGATGGCCTTTTTTAATTTGAACTAATACTAATTTCTAATAATTCATTTTAAAAGTTATAGGGATCATTGATATTTTAATGAATTTTTTTTTTTCAGCAAGGACTGAAGCAAAAGTTGATCAAAAGTGACAGTAAAGACATTTATAATGCTACAAAAGATTTAATTTTTAAATAAATTTATAGTGTTTATAACCATCACATTAGAATGATTTCTATCAGATCATGTGAAACTGAAGACTGGAATGATGCTGAAAATATATTATTTGCCATCACAGGATAAATTACATTTTAAAATACATTATTGTAGAAAACAATTTTAAAACATTTTAATTGTAATAATATTTTACATGACAGTTTGTACTGTATTATCGATACCAAATAAATGCAGCCTTAGCGAGCATAAGGGACTTAAAATATCTTTAAAAATATTATTGACTATTGAACAGTTTCTAATGTATTCTGTTCTAAATAGTGCATTAAGTATCAGCAATAAGCAGTATCAGCAGTTGGCCATAACATAAAATGATCATCATATCAGTCAAATGTTTTTTTTTTTAACTGACACATGATAATGCTACACAGGTAATATGTTTTTTCTACGTTTAAGGGAACCAGTACTTGTAACGGCATCTTTCGTGCGATTGATGCCTCTATTAAGGCTAAGCTGTGTTTAAAATTGTATTCAATATAGCTCCCTAAAAGAAAAAAAAATAAGTTCCACTCGCATACACTACACACCACACAAACACTGCAGCGATAGAGAGATACAAAATTTTTCCATGCTTCAGCAAAAAATAAAGCACAGCATAGAAAGGTGTCATGCTGCTTTCCAACGCCCCTTTCTCTTCCCTTCTTTCCTCTCTTCACTTTCTCTGTAAGTACACATATCTCAGGATGGGGTCTGGAGATTTATGAGCTATAGTGAGAAGTGGGCCAGAAAGCCCTCCCCGGCTCTGGATCTGCTTTGCCGCCTCCCTCACGTCTTTTATTTCCATCCCTCCCTCTCTGGTTGCAGCGCTTTCTGCTCACATTACCCTCTGTTGAGTGATAAACATTGTCTGTGGGCAGTAAATTCAGTCTGAGCCTGACAGGCCTCCAATAAACCAGTCTATTCTCTCACTGTGAGGAGGCTTTGGTCTGGAGGCCCACAGGAAGGGAATGTAGACACACACACGCACACGCACACACGCACACACACACGCACACACACACACACACACACACACACACACACACACACACACACACACACACACACACACACACACACACACACACACACACAAATATAGAGATAAACAAGTTAAGAGGGACAAGATACATGTGGTGTACATCATGTACATCAAAGGCACAAACCAGGAACAAACATAGGAGACACATTCATATACACTCGCACAAAGAAACAATGATCAACAAGCGTCTGACTAAAACTTGCTTGAAAGAAACTAGCCGGATATAATACATGTATGACCAATGATCAAAAGCTGAAAAAGCCTCACTATGCAATAAATGTTTATTAATCACACATGCGATGATTTCAACTGTAAAAACTAGGTGATCAAAAGGTGCAAATTTAAAGCTAATTTCTTAAATTGGTCTTTATTTCTTTTTCATTGACCAGAATGGCATTACTGTTTTGCTTCAGCTCATTTTTATATTACCTAAAACCACAGTACAGCCACTTATGGTGGTTTACTCAAGGCAACGGGCTAACTCTGTAATGAGCGGTTAGATTAAAATTTGGCAAGCAAATTTACACAGTAAAGGCAATACCACCTGCTGCACAGTGAGCAAGTAAAACGCAAAGTACCAGGCAGAAAGAAACCAGACGTTTGAGCAAGAAATAGCAAATATAGGGGCATTCACTGCTTAGTGCTTATATGCAACGTCATTACAAATGATTGTTATACTTCCAGATTTTGGTTGTACAAAGGACTTCTTTCCACATCTTTGAAATCATACATTAGCTTTTGTTCCCTGGACTTGTAATAGACAGATATATCAGCCTGATATTTAGCCTTTTCGGGACATATTGGACCTATTAACAGAAATGGCAGTTTATTGCTGTCAGCTTTCTGAACAGATCATTTATATGTCCACTTTTTTGTGAATACTGAATAAATATTGTGTAAGGTATGTTCTTCAATTTCAAACTCTCATTTGCTATCATGGAACTGTCTTATTTGCATTATATCAGCTACTCTTCTCTAGATATCAGTATTGGCATAGGCCACTGAAAAACCCACATAGGTTGACCACTAGGTGATGATAAGGCATCCAACAAAAGTTCTTATCTTACAATGTTCTAAAAGTTATTCTACTGCAGACAGAAATCAATCACTTCAAAAGCTAGCAGACTCTCAGAGGTCCAGCATCAAATGCTCAAGACGATTTACAGATGCACACATAAACTTCCAGAAGATATAAGAACAGCTTATTCTCATCTACTGATGGCAGCTGACAATTACGAACATGGTCAATAAATTTGGGTGGTCGCAGGTGTGCTCCCAACATACACACTGGCTCCTCCTGTCCACTTTGCGTCTCAATAATTGCATGCTTTAAGCAGAGCTGTCTGCTGTATCCATTTCCTTGATTGAAAGGGTGTTTATTGGCCACTCTCCACTGAAGTGCCCAGCACATATATAATAAGACACGTCACACAGAGGCATCGTAAATGCTTTAACATAGAAATCATGCAATTAATAATAATAACCAAAACAATAAATATGAATAAATATAAAAACACTTTTTACATTTGTTTCAGGGACTAGAGTCAGACCTGCTGTATCAGTTCATCTGTTACAACCGAAAACCTGCCTGCTACATACCAGCATTTCCTTTGAGAGTGTGTGTGTGTGTGCGTGTGTGATATGGAATGCAGAGCGGGTGGAGGCTGTCATAGCTGGATTGGGAACATCTGTCAATGAAGATTCAAAAATAACCTCACACACACAGAACACACACATACAAGCGTACGCTTCTGTGACTATACAGTACACTATTGCCAGCTCTGTAACGAGAGAAAATAAGAAGTGAAAGAGGGACTACTAGAAGCATGACAATTACACCTGGTTGTAATTTCTTCAGTTTGACAAATCACATCAAGAGCAAACATAATGTGCGTAACAGTTTACAGTTTCATTGAGTCAAATAAATCATTACAGCCGAGAAAATCGGAAAATGTGAATTGAAAACACTTGTATTTGTATGAATGAGTGTTTCTATAATAACTTTGTTGTGGCCCACACAGGCCAGAATTACATGTGGAGGCTTCATGCAGCTTAACGCAAATGTTGGGGCATTTAATTATAGTGATCCTGTTCAATATGTGTGTTTATGTACATAAAGAGCAATTAAAAAGCAATCAAACACATACTAAAGAGTTGGTGGTTTTGGTCACAAGGGACAAACGCTGATTATGTCACGGTCCCACAAACTCTCTTTTGTGGCGCATGCAGTTCATACAAGTTTAAATTCACTTCCTTGCCTGTCAACGACTCCTACCAAAAAGGTTTTCTGTGAAGAAGACAGAGTAAACAAGCGCAGGAAATCAACATGTGCTACATCATTCTATAAATACATGCCCAAATAGGCCTATAAAATTGCTTAAGGAGTTAACAGCAGCAGGCTTCCCCCCGGGGCCCTGATTTACGGGTCATTGTGTGCGTCTGTACGTGTGTGTGGCTGTCTGTATGAGTAAATAGTATTGTGTATGTCCGCATAGTGCCCCTCTTTCTGCACTAAAAACTTTGACACTTTGCATTTTCAGTTTCATCAATAAATTGAGTAATTTAAAGCTCAGGAATGGCCTTTGTGAAGTAATTTATGACTGAAAATGGGGAAATCATAAAAATGTCAACCTTCAAACTATTTATGAATTAAACAAACACTGAATTTACACTATAAATAAAATGTGTAATCCCTCAATTTAAGAGAGCTCAATCATAGGACAATGTGTTAGTGACAAGGGAAACTGATAAGATTTCTAATGCATTCAGTATTCTAAGGCTATGTCCACACTAGTGCGTTTTCATTTTAACACCGCGTTTTAAAGGGGTGGTAAAGTATGATTTCACTTTTCTAACTTTAGCTCGTGTGAAATGTTGCTGTTTGAGCATAAACAACATCTGCAAAGTTACAACGCTCAAAGTTCAAAGCAAAGGGAGATATTTGCTTTTAAAGAAAAGGACTACAACACACGGCTGGTAGGGACTACACGACATTCCTCCCGGGTTAGTGCCATCAGCAACCCTAAAATGTACATAAACCCCGCCCCCGGGAACACGCAGTCCATGTTGAGAAGAGGAAAAGTTGTTGTATAAGAGTAAAGAGTACAAACTTTAGCATCCTTCTTTTAACATGCAATAAAAAGTCACTTTGACTCAGCTCGAGTTCAAAAACAACACATTTTAGCGCTAGATCTCTTATTTAATAGCGAACTAAATGAATGGTCTGCAAGTTAACAGGAGATGTTTTATTTATTTGTATTAGGTACATCCTAGCCTCAATGTTTTAAAAAGTGGTGGGTACAAAATGACTCACGACGAAATCTGGTGGGGACGCGTACCCACCGTCCCCACCGAAATCGACGCGCATGCACGGTCGTCAAGGCTGGTCTGTTATTGTCGTGTTCTGGTAGCGTAATGGTCATTATAGGGGCTTGACGAATCAGGGAAGGATACCTAATGATCCAGAAGACCCAGTCAGGGAGCGAATGTGGGCAGCCACAAAAGTCTCCATTTTCAAGGGGCAAAAACTGTGGAGTAGTGTGGACGTCAGGCATAGCAAAAGTTATACGTTTTAAAATGAAAATGCACTAGTGTAAACATAGCCTAACATACATGCATCCTCATTAGGGACCATTTTGAAACACACAACATAAGCAGCAAGTCTGTTTGCCACACAAATAGCACTTCACAAAAGACTCAACTCACAACTGATTCCAATGGACTGTTGCTTAAGCTCACAAAGTGGTGCACCTTTCTGGAATCAGTGCAATCCCATAATTAGCATAAATCAAAACTTTTTTTTACAAATTTGATTCAGACTTATTATTGGGCTTGAATAAAACTAAAAACTATAAAAAAAACTAAAACTAAAACTATTAAAAACCTTTGATCAATTAAAATAAAAATATACAGGTATTATACACTAGAAATAAAATAAAATTGAAGCACTTAAATTATTAAAACTTAAATAAAAATAAAGCTAAATACAAATATAATAAAACTAATAAAAAGCACATAACAATATTACTCAAACTAAAATAAAATCGAAAACTGAAAATATAAAAATAAAAGCTACTTTAAAATATTAATATATACTATAATAGTATATAAATATTAAAGGGTTAGTTCACCCAAAAATGAAAATTATGTCATTAATGACTCACCCTCATGTCGTCCCAAGCCCGTAAGACCTCCGTTCATCTTTGGAACACAGTTTAAGATATTTTAGATTTAGTCCGAGAGCTTTTTGTCCCTCCATTGAAAATGTACGTACGGCACACACTCTTTGTCCAGAATGGAAATAAAGACATCATCAAAGTAGTCCATGTGACATCAGTGGGTTAGTTAGAATGTTTGGAAGCATCGAAAATACATTTTGGTCCAAACATAACAAAAACTACGACTTTATTCAGCATTGTATTGTCTTCCGGTTCTGTTGTTGATCCGCGTTCACGATTCCGCAGTGACCCTGCTGACGTAAGACGCTGATGACGTGTTATCTGGTGCGCCCGAGCTTCCTTTACAGTTTGAGGGAGACGGGCGCTGTATTCAAGCTATTCTACATTGTTTGTATTTTTGTATTGCTATATTTTTTTTTAAAATGGTGCGTAGGTGTGCATGTCGCGGATGTCCTAATCTCCAGATAACACGTCATCAGCGTCTTACGTCAGCAGGGTCACTGCGGAATCGTGAACGCGGATCAACAACAGAACCGGAAGACAATACAATGCTGAATAAAGTCGTAGTTTTTGTTATGTTTGGACCAAAATGTATTTTCGATGCTTCCAAACATTCTAACTAACCCACTGATGTCACATGGACTACTTTGATGATGTCTTTATTTCCATTCTGGACAAAGAGTGTGTGCCGTACGTACATTTTCAATGGAGGGACAAAAAGCTCTCGGACTAAATCTAAAATATCTTAAACTGTGTTCCAAAGATGAACGGAGGTCTTACGGGCTTGGGACGACATGAGGGTAAGTCATTAATGACATAATTTTCATTTTTGGGTGAACTAACCCTTTAATACTGATTAATTACTAATACTGAACGTATGTTTCTATGCAATGCATTATGGGACTGTCTTCTCCATAAGGGATACACGTAATGCTTCCTTAGATTTTGACCAAAACGAGGCATGTTAACAGACAGAATAATTAATATTATGAAACATTGTTTATATGTATGACGTCACAAACAGTTTGGGAACAAAGCTACAAAGAAAAACCTAACCTACAAAGTGAACTTTTTTTTTGCTCTTACTGCACAGAACTAAATTGTGTATGTTACCCTAGAAAAAAAAAGCTTTATTAAAGGGATAGTTCACCCAAAAATGAAAATTCTGTCAGTATTTACTCACCCTCATGTTGTTCCAACCCCGTAAGACCTTCGTTCATCTTCGGAACACGAATTAAGATATTTTTGATGAAATCTAAGAGCTGGATCACTCCTCCATACTAGTCCATAGGCTTCTTCAGGAATTGAACTTGCCGGCCTCGAAAAGTTATTAAAGACATCATTAAAATAGTCCAAGTGACTACAGTGGCTCAATCTTAAGTTTATCAAGCGACGAGAATACTTTTTGTGCGCAAAAACAACCAAAACTAACGACTTTATTTCAACTATTCATTTCCTTCTCTATGGGCCTCTAGTCAGTTAACTTAGTATGATTGTGTAGAGCTACGTCACACGTAGGCTCACTATTGGCCGACGCTGGTCATGTGGGTGATGCGTGTGACGTACAACAACAGAAGTGTACGCTGTTACACTCGTGAACTGACTCGAGGCCCACAGAGAAGGAAATGAATAGTTGAAATAAAGTCGTTATTTTTGTGTTTTTTTGCGCACAAAAAGTATTCTCGTCGCTTGATAAACTTAAGATTGAGCCACTGTAGTCACTTGGACTATTTTAACGATGTCTTTAATGACTTTTCGGGGCTGGCAAGTTTCAATCCCTGAAAAAGCCTATGGACTAGTATGGAGGAGTGATCCAGCTCTCAGATTTAATCAAAAATATCTTAATTCGTGTTCCGAAGATGAACGAAGGTCTTACGGGGTTGGAACAACATGAGGGAGAGTAAATACTGACAGAATTTTCATTTTTGGGTGAACTAACCCTTTAACTTACTCTCTTAAACAACTTTCATTTTCCAGTGACATCACCCAAGTCATGTGGGCTGGTCCGTCTACATTATGGTATAGTAGCTACACAAATTTTTCACAAGCAATCAATCCTGATGTATAAAATCAAATCCAGCTCTAAATTTTTTTGTCACTGAATATCCTGTTGCACTTCCATCCATCATCACATTGCGGAAGTAATATGGGTCAGGAGCAAACAGCAGGACTGAATCAATGAATCTTTGTTTTATGATCAGCAGACATTAACTTTTTTCAGTTCATGACAGGAGCTCAATGAAGATCTGGATCATATACAAGCACACAAAAGCCTTTTTATGAGTCAGAAGCCAAACCACCTCAGCTGATACTCTAATTAGGATCACTTTAAGTTATATAAAAGCAGCAGGCTATATGGAGTGTGAAGACTTTTTCTGAGCGTAACAGTGAGAGAATGCTTTTCACACTCCTACAGTATGCTAGACTAATCAGATTTGACCTACACACACACACACACTCTCACACCTCCCTTTCAGTGCCAAGTGTTCGTGCTTGCCCTCATTTCCAATGCAAGGACTAGTGAAGGTCGAGTCTATGAGCGAGAGATCAGAATAGGAGCAATAACAGCAGTTACTTTAACAGGCTTTTAGCGACTTGGGAGTGCAGTTCTTTTAACAGTGTCACCCTGAGGCCTGTCCCAAAGGCATGATAAGAGCCTCCTGTTCTCAAGGGAATCCCAGTGTCTCTCCCCATGCACACTAAAATTGCCCTATATCCAGCTCCATCATGATGGAGGGGTCCAGGGGTCCTCAATGTTAAATGTATTTAAGAGTGAATGTGACAGCTTGTCGGAAAGATCCTTTGCTATGCAATTGAACGTATCTCACCGATTGTATAATGGCTGCTATTAAGATTTCAGTTATTAAGAGTTTATCTTCTACTGGGTTTCTTCAACTTCAACCACTTTTGGACATACATACATTAAAGAATAACACATTTTTGTAATTTTTTTCTGATCCGCCATAAACATTTCCATTACAGCATAATTTCTAATCTACAACCTTTAATTATGCAATAATTTAATGTGATGTAATTTACATTTGAAATGTTTCAGGAGAAAAATGGTACCCTTCCCCCATGCCCTGATGAAGCTAATTTCATAGATAGCATTTTACATATCCTAAATACACACAATTAAATATGTTCATAATATGTTAATGCAATGTTTAACCAAATTAAAATAAATGTATAGTACATACTTAAAGTTTGGTTCGGTGAAATAGTTACAATTTCAAATAACTGTTTTCTAATTAAATATATTTTGAAATTTTTCCTGTCATGTCAAAGCTGAATTATCAACATCATTACTTAATCATTCGGAATGATTACAGAAATCATTCTTATATGACAATTTGCTGCTCAAAGAAAATTTCTGATTATTATCAATGTTGAAAACAGTTGCTGCTTGTTATATTTAAGGAATACTTTTTCAGGATTCTCTGATGAATAGAAAAGCTTAAGAGAACAGCATTTATTTGAAATAGAACTAATGTAACATAAGTATTAATTTCTTTTAAAAAAATCTTTTGAACAGTATAGTAAATATCCTTTTATGTAAATAAAATAAACAAATAAATAAATAAATAAATATTTTCTAATGGGCTTTCAAATTTTAAGATGAGAATTATGACAATTATAAATCAAACAAATCTATTTAATAAAAAAGGCAAGAAAAATGTTCTAATGTGACCAGCATATAACAAAAATATAATGCTGAAGTTTTAATAAAAATCAACCCCCGGGACAAGGTCCCAATATTTGAAAAAACACCCAATTGCCAACAAACAGAAAAAAACCCACCCAATACGAATAAACTCTTGAGTTTCTGATAGTCAGAAAAGGGTGCTGTCATTTAGCCATGAAGATGCAGCACATGAGCGAGAGAGAGAGATAAAAGCAAGAAATTCAAGACCCAAAGGAGAGATTCTTCTCCGAGAGGCCGCCTGACCCAGGGTGATTTAAGATGCCTGCAGGCTGTACGGTCGCCACCCTGTCTGCTTGCCCCCCGCTACATTGTGTGGACACTGGGATCAGTTGATGCCGCCTGAGCCAACATGAGATGCGCTGCACGCGAGCAGAATATGGCTGTTGGTCTGGGTCAATGACTCATTAGATGGTAATGCTGACCGGCCTGAGGATGCACTGCAATACAGACCCACTGTCTGATGATGAACAGTGCTGAAAAAATGCCTAGACACATTCTCATCAGCTTGTAACACCTTTTCACGATGAGTAGAAAGGGGAGTGAGTGGTTGACACCATGAAACAGACCCGATTTAAAGGAAACTACGTTCTTGTCAGCGCTCAGAACTTATGTGGTGGACTTATACGTGTAAAGACAAACATTTGCGGTTGATGTTAAATAGGTTTAAGATAAATTGTCATGTTGACAAGTAGGAGGAGCGCAGTCAGGGCTGTGGCCCAACTGTTAACATGCATGCTAAGACACGATGCAGGGTCAAGGCCCAAGTCATTTCCCAATATTGTTCCCACTTTTTTCCCCCAACAAATATACAGTCTTTTCTATAGCTCACCATCAATAAAAAAATGACCATAAAATCAAGCCCTAGTAATATTAGCTTCTTAGCCAAGTAATACTTTACCAAACATAAAACTTTCTTATTATTTGCTTAACCTACCGGTACACACAATGCACTCCTGTTCAAAAGTTTGAAAGATGTTAAAAGAATAAAGAATTTAAAGAAATTACTAATACTTTTATTAGTAAGGATACATTTCATTTATCAAAAGTGACAGCAAAGACATGTATAATGTTGAAAATGATATCTGCTTCAAATAACTTTCTATTCATCAAAGAATCCTGAAACAAAAATATAAGCAGCACGACTGATTTCAACATTAATAATAAGAAAAGTTTCTTGAGCAGCAAATCATCATATTAGAATGATTTCTGAAGGATCATGTGACTCTGAAGACTGGAGTAATGATGCTGAAAATTCAGTTTTGACATCACAGGATACTCTACATTTTAAAACGTAACAAAATAGAAAACAATTATTTTTAATTGTAATATTTCATAATTTTAATGTTTTTACTGTACAGGTCCTTCTAAAAAAATTAGCATATTGTGATAAAGTTCATTATTTTCCATAATGTAATGATAAAAATTAAACTTTCATATATTTTAGATTCATTACAAACCAACTGAAATATTTCAGGTCTTTTATTGTTTTAATACTGATGATTTTGGCATACAGCTCATGAAAACCCAAAATTCCTATCTCAAAAAATTAGCATATTATGAAAAGGTTCTCTAAACGAGCTATTAACCTAATCATCTGAATCAACTAATTAACTCTAAACACCTGCAAAAGATTCCTGAGGCTTTTAAAAACTCCCAGTCTGTTTCATTAATCAAAACCGCAATCATGGGTAAGACTGCCGACCTGACTGCTGTCCAGAAGGCCATCATTGACACCCTCAAGCAAGAGGGTAAGACACAGAAAGAAATTTCTGAACAAATAGGCTGTTCCCAGAGTGCTGTATCAAGGCACCTCAGTGGGAAGTCTGTGGGAAGGAAAAAGTGTGGCAAAAAACGCTGCACAACGAGAAGAGGTGACCGGACCCTGAGGAAGATTGTGGAGAAGGACCGATTCCAGACCTTGGGGGACCTGCGGAAGCAGTGGACTGAGTCTGGAGTAGAAACATCCAGAGCCACCGTGCACAGGCGGCAGAAGCGCCTGACCTGGGCTACAGAGAAGCAGCACTGGACTGTTTGCTCATTTGAAAGCAAATTTTGCATGTCATTCGGAAATCAAGGTGCCAGAGTCTGGAGGAAGACTGGGGAGAAGGAAATGCCAAAATGCCTGAAGTCCAGTGTCAAGTACCCACAGTCAGTGATGGTCTGGGGTGCCATGTCAGCTGCTGGTGTTGGTCCACTGTGTTTTATCAAGGGCAGGGTCAATGCAGCTAGCTATCAGGAGATTTTGGAGCACTTCATGCTTCCATCTGATTTCATTTTTCAGCACGACCTGGCACCTGCTCACAGTGCCAAAACCACTGGTAAATGGTTTACTGACCATGGTATTACTGTGCTCAATTGGCCTGCCAACTCTCCTGACCTGAACCCCATAGAGAATCTGTGGGATATTGTGAAGAGAAAGTTGAGAGACGCAAGACCCAACACTCTGGATGAGCTTAAGGCCGCTATCGAAGCATCCTGGGCCTCCATAACACCTCAGTAGTGCCACAGGCTGATTGCCTCCATGCCACGCCGCATTGAAGCAGTCATTTCTGCAAAAGGATTCCCGACCAAGTATTGAGTGCATAACTGAACATAATTATTTGAAGGTTGACTTTTTTTGTATTAAAAACAATTATTTTATTGGTCGGATGAAATATGCTAATTTTTCGAGATAGGAATTTTGGGTTTTCATGAGCTGTATGCCAAAATCATCAGTATTAAAACAATAAAAGACCTGAAATATTTCAGTTGGTGTGCAATGAATCTAAAATATATGAAAGTTTAATTTTTATCATTACATTATGGAAAACAATTAACTTTATCACAATATGCTAATTTTTTGAGAAGGACCTGTATTTTTTTTAATGATTGATTTTCAAAAAAAAAAAAAAAAAAAAAAAACATTTAAAAAAATTCCACCAACCCCAGACTTTTGAACCATTTTCTAAAGCCATACAATAGATCACAAATTAGCCTTATGTTCAAATCAAATATTGTCCCTTTAGATGAAACAGGTTTGAGGTAATTACGTCGTACTAAAAAAATGGTGCACCAGTCTGTTCCTGTTTTGGTCTGTCATATGGTCTTTTTTGGTGCTTTTCTGGTGTTTTTATCCTTTATGGGGCTTGACAAACATGGTCACAATGAATTGTAGTTTTAAAAGGTGTTTTGAAATAGTCTTTATTTGTTTTCCACTGAAAATAATAAAGTCATACATGTTTGGAACGACAAAGAATTTTCATTTTTGGGTAAACCATCCCTTTAAGAGTTATGACAACCCTTTCAGTATGTAACATACAGAAGAGTTAACCACTGAATAGTTACTGAATGTGTTAGTAATTACTAACACATGATGTAATAGCACAAGAAATAAACTTCAGCTAAATGTCTACAGGGATAAATATGATGACGTTCATTTAAATACTTATTTAGAATTTTAGAAGTTATATAACAACCTGTGTTTATAAATCTACTGATCGGGTCAAACTGATGTCTGCAGATCAGAGATGGGCTGTGAAATGAATACGATGAGCGGTAAGGTCAGGTGGAAGTAAACAACATCAGCATGTATCAAATCAGACTGCTCAAAACAACAACAACAGCCATGCTCGTCTCAGACATGAGCGAAGTGTGACAGTGAGATTGTCATGAGCTCGCTCCATTGCTCCAGGCATCCAGAGAAGGGCAGCCATGTTAGACGCACGGAAATGAGCAGTGACAATTCTCCCGACATCAAAGGTACTCGCTCTGCCAATTCCTCATTCAGGCATCTGAAAAATAGATGATTTTGACAACAATTTCCCCCCTAAAATAGACTGTAGATTAACTCTTTGCCATTTTATTGATGTTAAAACTTTGAACAGGCAATTTTGACATGAGCACCACAGCTTGATGTGTCTGGACATGCACTAACCACTACACCCCAGCACTGACCACTGTAGATCAACTTAAAATGTTTGGTCTGGTTCGTACTTCCATTTTACATTTGCGGAATGGGCAATTTATCAAAATTAATGCAAATTACTACTTGAGACTCATTATTTCAAATCGCAACTGAAATGTGATTAAATATCCTAACCTACATATGAATGAACTAGTGACATGGTGGCGCTGGTTGGAAGGTTAGGAGACATAAATATCACTCTGACAGGCCCGCAGGCTGAACGCCCAGCCCAGGCGCGTCCCAGGTGGAGGCTGCCAGATGCAGATCCATCATCCACACGGCCAGCACAGAGAAAATATCCACTGTGAAGAGGAGTAGATACAGCAGGTCTGACAAACAATGGTGGTCTGCTCCTCATTCAGAGGAGACGGGAATCCTGATGACACCCGAAAGCTAAACGACATGGGCAGCCCCTGCCAGAGCAGACAGGCAGCATTTTCACACTTCTAGGAGCCAGAGTGGAACCAGGGACCCTCTGACAGACCCATCTCCTCACACAAGCAACTGTGAGTCAACGACTGTAGCATGACATCTATCAAAATGTCTTCCAGGCAGCTAGTGTAGGACAGGCAGCTCTTGTATCGGCCACGGACTGCAAACCACCAGCCTGACGAGCACCAGAGAGATGTGTCAAACGCAGTGCCAGAAGTGTACTTCAGGTTTTGGATATGTTTGGTAACAAGGTCAAAGTTCATGTGGGAATATTCTGTATAAATGGACATAATACTCTAGCAAAAAGGAAAGAACTAAGAAAGAAAGTTAAAACACTAAAATGAATAGTTCGTAAGTGAATTTAGGCATCAAAACATAATATATGAAAGATGGATAAATATTCAGTTTGAATTACAAAATAAGTGCTTGTTAATAGTGAAGGGACCTCTGGGAGGCTGGTTAGACAGTCCTTGAAAAAATAGAGCGTAACAAATTAAAACCAATTGATTAGAATGATTAGTATAGTTAATATAAAAGAGTTTGTGTAAGTAGTTTGAAACAGTTTACTGTGCACCTCAAATTAACATTAATGAAGGGTGTTGTACTTTTCTTCAGGATACAAACCCAATGAGCTCAACGGAACTAAGAAATAAAATTAAGCTAGTGTGCTCTTAAAGGGACAGCGCTCTTTAGGAGATCTTTGACAATTTATTGCCATTCCTTTAAGTTAAAATCTAAAGTAACACTTTATAAGTATACAGAAATAAAGAACTTACAAATCATTTGCAAACTATTAGTGTATAGTTATCATTTATAGTTAGATCTTATGCTTTCAAAGCTAGCTTGCTATTGCTAGCCCCTCTGAAATTGCCAACCCAACCTTTAATGACATTTTCCGATGTTCTGTGACCTAATCTAAAGTGAGAATTTTTTACTCCTAATAACCATATTAACAACCCCTACTACTGGTTTAAAAATACTGTACATTACTGGGTTAATAAGTTGTTAACAAATCATAAAAACATTATCTAACTATTTTTATGAGGTAATTAAACAATAATAATTTTGTTAATTAAAGTGAAAATGAATGAAATACTCCCTATTTATACACAACACAACACTCAATTTGTAACATCAAGAAGAATGGCATTTATGCTAATATCAGTCTGTCTGTTTCATCCTTATCCCGAAGTTACTGTAGTCAGCCGGATCCGGACCTACACCTAGACACACCCACAACGCAGCCCTGAATGCCAGCAGAGACCATGTCAGCAAGAACAATCCCCTATGAAGACATCGTCGACATGACAGCCATCGGTACAGATCCTCAGCAAATACCAAAAGAACCAGATAAGTCCTCTATGGGCAGCTTCGGCTCCGTACCGGCGTGACAAATCCAATCTTCAAGCAGAAAGAACTGGATGAATTATTTTAAATGCTATCAAGCCAAAATCTGACTTCTGACTTGTGATGCAGCCTGAATCATAATCACAGTGTGTTCATTCTGAGCCTGGTTTCTCCCAAGGTTTTTTTCTCCATTCTGTCACCTCTGAGTTTGGGATTCTTGCCACTGTCACCTCTGGCTTACTTAGTTGAGGACACTTAATATTCACCAATATGATTGATCTGACTGCACTGCTGCTGTTGTATGAGAACTGAACTGAGCTGGACAATGACATCACTGTTTTCTCCAGAGCTGCTTTATAGATAAAATTAACTATTTTAATAATGGATGACAATTGATCACAACAAAACTGTATCAACACTAAACTGACTTCAGCTGAACAATGACGCTATTTTTGTTTTTAGAGCTGCTTTCCAGCCGAAATGACGTCTTTTTGCATAATTAAATCCTTTTCCTGTTATCACTGTAATAGTTTGAAACTATTTGTATTGTACAAAGCGCTACATAAATAAAGGTGACTTGACGTAACAGTGCTGTAAGTGACAATAAACTGAGATGTAAGTATAGACATGGGGTGCATTCAGCACTGAGAGGGATTTAACATTTTGTTGGCTTTGTCATGCATCTCAATCATGCAAATGATTCAACACAGCACAACTACACGTCAAGGCTAAAGGTCACCTAAACATCGAGGGAAATGTAGTAGTATAAAAAGACACTCCTGTCGCATAAGCCAACTCATTCTGCTGTTGTTGCTCTGCTGTTGCTTACGAAAAGCCAATGAGACACAGCAGCAACAACATATCAAAAATTAATAAACTGAACCAAGAAGAGTCATCTTCATTTCCCAACAGAACTGAGCACAGTTGCAAAGCTTTGAATATTTCTATACTTTTCTTTCTGCAGGGACCCTAGAGGGAAGCAGGCAGGGGTTGTTGGTAGCTGATGCTAACCACTTTGTGGCATACAACTGCGTTCTAAATTTAACTCAAGTGGTGCTTGGGGGAGCTTGTGACAGAACAGAAGTTTGAATCTGAGGAAATGGAGCTATCAAGGATTAGGGTTATACAAAAAAATACAGCAGCCCAGATTTGTTGAAAATTGTCTGGAAGACCCAAAAGAACACAACACCTGACAGGTCTGATCAGGGTAACACACTTCATTAGCCTGCGCTAACACTGGTGGAGACTGAGAACCTGAGCACAAACTATAAAAATAAACATAAATGACAATTGTTATTAATAAATAGATAAATAATGTTATTTATAAATCAATCAATCAATCAATCAATCAATAAATGAATACATTTCATGCTGTCTCTTATTTAATGTGGTCATACAAAGTATGTTTAATTATTAACCATAAATGATTTAAAACATTTTTGTTATAGTACTTTAAATGAAGTATAGCAATCTAACACTGCGGGACACTCCTGAAAATGTCATGTCAACCCCCATGTGCATTTTGGAAGCACACTTTTGAGAGCAGTTTGCTGAATTGCAAAATACACTACATTTGCTAGCGACACTAATGAAATCCGAATGAGTCTTCGCAGACCTCCAAGGTGTTCAAAAAAAGCTGAGTCATTCATGTCATACTTCACTGACACTTTGTGAAATCTGGTCACTTGCTTTTTTTAGTATACAAAGCCTCTATGATGATAGCTGAGTAATTCATGAATGAAGTGCCGAGATTTATAAACCTTGTACATGCATGAGCATCAGAGTTAGAATCACTTTCAATCTTCATCAGGAGGACAGGGGTCCAAATTCCTTTCTAGAAACCACACTGAAACACTCACATATCATGCTAACTAAGATATCCAAATCGGAGGTAGAAGTCTGCTAGTTCTGCATAACTCCATTGAGCCCAAATCTAATCAACGTACCTTCCAGCTGCTTGAATTCTGTGCCTGGCAGTTGACACATCATTACAGCACAGCAAGTGACACGAAGCACCCTGGGGATTCCTTCAAGCGGCTGTTTAAGTCAAGTTAGGAGAGCTCGACAATAACAGGCACCTCCATAGCCATCAATATTCCATAGCCCAACTCCTGCGGAAGACGATAAAAATATATGCTCCGCACCCTATCGATCAGTGTTCTCTCATTTGGACCTCATGCAAACTCCTAAAGCCAAACCAACAAACTTATTTGGGTTTCACGGTGATACAGTCTCCTTGACTAATAGGCTTACCAGAGGAAATTCCATGCAAACTTTTGCATCATCCTCTGTAAGCAAAATAATAACGTTCCCACAACACCCCCATCTCCCTTTTCTCAAATGGGCCGCCAAATTTTTGATGCACGCCTTTTCTCGCCTGACAGCGTGCGGAGTCTTTCCGCAAGTCAGCATGGGGTTTGTAATAATTAGCCCCCAAGAGCGTCAGAGGGTTGTTCGTCACATAGCACTATGCAGAGAGGCACATTAGTAGATCCATGCCCAGGAGGGAGCAGCCGCTGACAGACTGCCAAATCCTCCCTGCCGACGGTGGTTGGCGGCAGCCACTGCATCAGTAGCTGACTCAAGATGTGCTCCCACCCACCGAGTCAAAACATTATGTACTGTCATTTCAAGTGTGCAAAGTGGACGTCTCCACAGATCACTGAACTACACGACAACTCTTCCTCTCGGTAGGGATGATTGAAAGGCTACGATTGAAGACAAGGGAAACTAGAAATCATCCTGCTGTATAATTTACTCATTATGGCCTTGTAATTGTAATATTATATTACATAATATATTATAATACATATTGTGATTTTTTTTGCGATACAAACTTGTCTTAAAACAATATGTTTTAATAGCATCCTTGATTTACACATCAGTAGGAAGAACGGCATAAGAGTTTTAATCATTTCCATGAATCAGTTCAAACTGTCATTTTTAATGAATCAAATAAAAACTCTCAGTGGTTGCCGTAATTACTTAAAATGACAGTTTTCTTTGACAGTAGGCGCAAAAATTGGTGTAAGAGTTTGGTTCGTTTCGATGAATCAGTTTCAAACTGTCATTTTCAAAATGAATCAATTAAAAATTGAATCAATTAAAAATAAAAAATGACTCAGTAAATTGCATCATTAAAAATTAAATAGCTATTTTTTTATTAGTATTAGAAAAAAAATGGCATAAAAGTTAGGTTCATTTCCGTGAATCAGTTCAAATGGTCATTTTTTACAAATCAATTAAAAGAAAAAAAATTGTGATTTGCATTATTACCCAAATCTATTCTCAAAAAAGTTTAGGCGTGTCCCATCAGTTCAGACAGATAGTCCCGCCCCAAATTCACACCATTGGTTGAGCCAGTATTACTTTGGGCTGGTTGGGATACTCAAATGTTTTGAAAGCGCCACAAAGCAACAATCTTTACATTTACATACTCATACTTGATGATGGTTCTTCTTTTTAACCTATATTAGAGCAAATTAATAAATATCAAATAAATATATAAAATATGGTCAAAAACGATTAAAGATATTAAGATGATTTTTGGGATATACTGAACAGCCCTACTATTGTTCATAATAAAGAAGCTAAAGAAAGTAGACTTTTTCATGGTTCATTCAGTAATAATCAAGTACTGACATGCAAATATTCTTGCACAGAAAGACCAAGCTAACCCACACAGTAGTAGTTCACATAAGGACGCTCACAACCCCAGGCGCTGTGGGCAGCACGGCATCTCGGTTTTGCCCAAAAACATTCCGGTGGTTTTTGCACCTCAAAGGGCAGAACAGACCAAACAACCAATGAGATCTGACACATTAAGACCTTATGATACATCAGGATCATGTACGGCTATAATCAAATTCAATGCATGTTAGTGGAACAGAGAATAAAGCTGGGCATAAAAACATCTGTTGTCAAAAATGAACCAAAACTTCAGAGAGATTTTAAATAGTGAGTCACTCTAACATATTGATCTAAAGTGTATTTCATACATTTATGCATATGCAAGCTATGCTGAAGTAGATTTTCAAAAGATATAAAGAGCCACATTTCAAAGCAATAAAAGCAAAACTCTCTTTAAAGATTTTAAAATGGTCCCTTAGTGGTTGTTGGAAAATTCAAGTTGGGCTTCAACTGTATTTAATCCAGGGTCTCCTAAGGCTTAATATGGTCAGTGGGTGATTTGTAAAGTACACACAGAAGCAACCACCATATCTGCAAGAATAGACTGTAGTGAGCACATCTGTAAAAGACCAATCATAGCGACTGTGCGATGCATTTTCTGTAAAGCTGCTTTGAAATGATGTGTATTGTGAAAAGCGCTACACAAATAAATGTGAATTGAATTGAACTGAATTATACAGAATAGTTCATTGGAAAGCAGGATAGTCATCTGATTTCAAAGACTAACTATTTCTCAAAAAGCTATCGTATGATTTCAGAAGTCTTGGAATAAACAGTAGTACACCAGTCATATGAATGACTTATCTGTTACTTACACTATTGTTAAAATGTTTGGGCCCTGTAAGATTTAAAACAAATATATATACATACTTCTATTCAGCAAGAACACATTAAATTGATCACTATGATATTTGTAGTAATTATTGTGCAATTGTGAGATAATGTTTAAAATGAACAAGTCACAATTGAGATTTAGTCACATTTTGAGATATAATATTCCCTTGTAGACTAGCTTGTTATTTGCTTATTATAAGGGACCATTTACACAGAATGTGAGATGCAACTCAGTGGAATGAAAATAGACGCAAGGTCTTAACACAAATTTTTAAAAAGTTGTACTTCTTTTAACTTGAGTACAACATCTTTAGAACGCTGTGTCATGCACAAGATGATGCAAATGACGTGAGCGCAAAAGTCAAACATGTCCGTCTAGAGTAGGTTGACATAAAAACAATGGAAAAGCAGTGCAGTGGAATGCACAAACATGTTCTGTGTGAATGGACTTGAAGGCAGAAATTGGCTTTCATACTATAAACTATTGTTTTATGGGGAATACAAACTATATATATCATCATTTTCATTTTTGGGTGAACTGTTCCTTTAAGGTTTAGCTATGCTGCAACTGTAAGTCCTGATTGATTAGCCTCAGGTACCGGATATTTATTTAATATGTACTTCTTGTACTTCTTGTTTATTTATTATGTACTTCATTTCACAATAGCATACTACAGAAAACACTTTCTCAGACCATCATGCACTGTTTTTTAAGTGTGACACACCTAAATGCATTTTTCTAATAGCAAGTCGCAGATGTTTCACACTGGAAACGAGGGATACTTACTTGCAGGAGATGGAGTGCTGTATCCACTGACAGGAAGTCCTGGAAGTGATGGAGGGGAGAGCCCTCCTAGCATATGAGGAAAGAAGTAAGGGTAGTGTGGCATAGGGAAGCCCCCTAAAGGGCTGGGGCAAGGGTTGCCGTTTCCAGACATGGCACGCTCAGATACAACACTGAGTCCCAGACCTCTGTGCAGGCTATCCGTGATGCCGGATGTCTACTTTCCCATCATGATCTACTTGGTAATCCAACTAGGAGAGCTTTGTCTGCGATTGTCCTTGTGGGTGCTTACTTTTGCGGCTGTAAGACAGAGACTGGTTAATGATTGGTGATCCAGGGTGCGTGTGAGTGGTTATGACACCATTCGATCACAGTGTACGGCTCACAGGTGTACTATTATTTGTTTTGGTGTTATGCAACTCTCTGGATACAATCCCAAAGTGTTCTTGGAATAGAAGTGTGTAAGGCAGTATATTCCAGCACTGTTTGAAAGGGATGTTATGTAGCAGCAGCGGAGTGGTTTGATTCTTCACGGGGACCTGAGCTCACTCCAAACCACCAGTTTTCAGGAGGACTGACTAGGACGATGTGACACAAGATGAATCGAGACGCAGTGTCCAGAGGTCACAAAATGCTCTCGGGTCAAACCTATCAGAGCGAGTCAGTCCAGCACGGTGACCTAAGAAAGACAGAAAAAGAATGGAAAGGAATAGAGAAGAGGACATTTTTAGTTGTCATATGTGTTTGCAGGCATGCATTTCAAATTGATATTTGATTACAGAGCTAAAACGAAAAAGGTGTACATGGCTGATTTACAGATAATGTTATGTTGCTCTCCCTTGTGCCAGTTAAAAGAATACTTGTCATTGGATAACGTACTTTTTATGTATATATTATTAATATTTTAAGTAACTACCATTGTCAATTTTAATTCAATTCCATTTCATTTTGCTGTCATTATATCATAAATGCTTCTCCAGATCTTCAAACAATTCCTGAGAAGTACATGCTGTGGATTATTAAATGATGTCTCAGTCTTCATTCCTAAATTAACATGTATAAAATCAGAAAGAACAACTACACTAAAAAGTTCTTGAAAAGAAGTCTCTTATGCTCACCAAGGCTGCATTAATTTGATCAAAAATACAATAAAACCGTAATATTGTGAAATATTGTTACAATTTTCAGCATTATTACTCCAGTCTTCATTGTCACATGATCCTTCAGAAATCATTCTAACATGCTGATGTGATGCTCAAGAAACAACGTTTAAAACAGTTGTGCTGGTTAATATTTTTGGTGGAAACCGTGATACATACGTTTCAGGATTTTTTGATAATTATAAAATTCAAAAGATCAGCATTTATTTGAAATATAAATATTTTATAACATTATAAATGTTATTACTTTCACTTATAATCAATGTAATGCATCCTTACTGGAAAAAAACATCACCTTTTTCTAAATAAAAAAGTAAATGTAAATTAAATGTTACTAAATGAATACATATCTAATTCAGTCATGAAACTCTAGATGGTGCAGACTGATAGGTCCTTCATTCAATTTGTAATCACATCACAAACTGATTAGTCTCTGTTGCTTGGCTGCTTAGCATTTAAATAGTTTGGTTTTGTGTTTGCTGTAAGTCTTGCTAAATGACATCTCTCCCAGTTCCACCTGCACAGATCTACTAAGGGTAATTTTATGTACACTATTTGTGTGGTAGCAGTATGTATTATATGCTCACAGCAGCATGTCTGTGAATGTACTGACAGAAGCAAGTCTTTGTTCTTGCTCTGTAGCAGCGGCCGCAATAATAAACAGCAGCAGAAGTGTAGCAGATCTATTCCGCCAAGACCAAATACATTAACATTGTCGTATCCATTACCATGCTAAACTATTCCGAGAGTCGTCATGATAGAAATACTGATTCAAGTCATTTTAGTGTCAATAGTAACTAAAGAGTACTATACTGAACATGTTGTAGAATCATTAGAAACAGTTATGTTGACTTAGGGTACGTTTATACGACAACAATATATTAAAACCGAAAAGTTTTTTTGCCTTTGCGTTTTCCACATACAGACAACACCACTGTCATAACGATCCCTATTCACACGAATCTTTGACAACGATTAAAAACGCTGTATTATGCAGCCAGGCCAGTAGTTAGTGAAGTCACTTTGTAAAGAAAAATTAAGCACCTATAGACTGAAACGTAATACACATTCGCATGACGTCACAGTTTTCACAAATTCACGTCACCGTTTTCACAAATTCACAATTGTGTAGCTTTGCAGAGACGATAACACTATCATCAACTAAAACTTGCACTTTGCACAAATTTGCACAAAACAAAAAAAGTTTTGCAGTTGTAGTTTCCGAAATCGAATACATCTCTGCTATGGAAGTACGCGATTTCAGACACACAAATGTGTGAACGGCTCCTTACACTAATGTTACAACCTGTAACTGCTTTCAAATGAGGCTTTTGACTTTTCAGGTGACTGTGAGAAGTGTTCACCTCTTTTTTGATTTGAATTCTCTGCACAAAAATGCACAAAAATCCAGGCCACATAAGAATATTATCCAATCATTTTTAGTAAGTCATGAGCACATTTTACTGAAAATCACATGGAAATATCCAGTTCATTCCTCTGGGATGGTCTGTAAAGCTTGTCTGAGTTAGCATCAGTTAAACCCCATGTTCATAATCATATTAAAATCTAATTGATGTTCTTAGTAAAAAGTACCAATAACAGTGTAGTATTCTCAGCTCTGTTCTACATATTTAAATCAGAATTTCCACCAAATATCCAGAGAAAACGTAAAAAGTCTGCCTAGTCAAATTGTCACCCTGCTCTGTAGATATCATTATCAGTACTAGCCATTGAAAAACCTATAACCCATATTATACAGTGTTAATCACTACAGACCACACACAGATTAGATACAATGATAGCTGAACTCTGGTTTAATAACCATAGGAATGTGTTCTCCATTCTTATCGTCTAACTGACAGACATCTGGAACATCACACTACATCCAGTTTGACATTATACCTCAGAAAGAATGTAAATAAACTGAGAAATTAGAGAAGGAAAGACTGCGAATTTACACTCAGGGCCTGTTCTTGAGCACTGAACCCAGCTTGACAGCGTGGGAAAATGCTGCCAAGGTCTTCCCCAGTGAGCTTGTTAACTGGAGTTCCCTCAGGAACACAGAGTAGGATCTTCACATAGACCGTCTGTCAGAAACCCTCATTAACACGATCTATCTGAGCATAACCTGGGCAAAAATGCGAGAGCGCGAACTGTAAGGAGGAGGAAAAACACTGTTTGAAGAACCAGTGAAGATCAAAAAAAAAAAAAAGAAAAAAAAAAAGAGTGTCTATCTGTAATCAATCTGTCGGTCTGCAAGCCGGTCGTGCTTCATCACTATCCTTGCGTCTATTTATCCGAAACTCTCAGGTCCATTTGTATGACCATATCTGGTGTCTTTCTGCTCGACTCTACCCATCTATTCTCAGGACTACACAACAGATACGAAATACTGCACAAGTAAATCTACTTCAAACATTCTCCCATATGGAATATGGATTATGAATCTCCCTGAAGGCATGCAGAGCATCATGGATGTACCGCTCGAAGGGGGAATGAGAAACTGAGAGAAAAAGTATAAAAAGAAGGCAGCAAGAGGGAGAGATCAAAGCCGAGAAAGAGAGAGTGAAGACATTGTGCTGCACACGGCTCTCAAATCTCACTCATACATTATTAAACGGCGTACTAAGTAGGTTAAACCCCACTGGTCCCCTTTACATAGCAATGAACTCACTAATTCAAACTAATTCAATGCCAGAGAGTGTGTGAGAACGGGTGATAAAGAGAGATTAGAGGACTCATGTATTTGTGTGAAAGATAGATAGACACAAATGAAGACACCAAGAAGGAAAAAGAGTAGCTATACATTTATGTGAAACGTTTCAGTAAGATGGTTGAACAGTTTTAAGCATAAACTCACTAGATGTTATTCGATTTACGACAAGAAACAATATCAAGTAAATAAAGCTTTTAGTGTATGACTGTTAGCTTTGAGGCTAAGCTATATGCTAGTGTTCTTCTAAGAGTTGAAAACATTCATCTTTAGCAGATAAAACCTTTCAAATGTAAAGCAAGTACCTTCAAAATGTTCAGTCTTTTTCTTCCGTAAAAATTGACCAAAATATTGATGACTCATCCACTAAAAAGTTTGGTACAATCAAATTCTTTAAAGAATGAGCATGTCCCTCTCTCTAATGCCAAAGCAATTAGCAATCATGGTTTGGGCTTGTGAGGCAAGTTAAAGTCTATTGGATTTATAAAAAATTAATTAATATTATGTTCAGCTGGAACACATTAAATTAATCAAAAATGACAGTAAAGACATTTATGTTACAAAATATTTCTGTTTCAAATAATTGCTGTTCTATCTAGATCCATTCTTTCTATTCATGAAAGAATCCTGAAAGAAATGTATCACAGTCTCCACAAACATATGAAGCAGCTCAACTATTTTCAATAATACAATAAGAAAAGTTTCTTGAGCAGCAAATCATCATAGAAGACTGATTTCTGAAGGATCATGTGACTGAAGACTGGATTAATGATGCTGAGAATACAGCTTTGATATCACAATAAATAAATACATTTTTAAAATACATTCAAATAGAAAAGAGTTACTCTAAATTGTAATAATATTTTAAGACTTCTTTCAAAAACACACACACAGAAAAACAATTACTGCCAGTTAACTTTTGAATAGTAGTGTACATGTCATTATGTCCCGATCAAACTTCATGTTTCAAGAGGAAATCTATCAGCACATGTAAGAAAAATCTGCTTCCAAAGAGATTTTGCTGGATCTTCATGAAACTATATTTACATACCCATTACACGTTGATATAAGCTCTGACACGCATGCATATCTCAAACACGAGCAGTGCACATACACCACATAACACACAGTTAGAATCAAAACACTCGCCAGC